>JAVSCE010006529.1:0-26304 GCA_032199065.1 Smutsia gigantea
TGGTCCAATGCCCACGATATACTGATACATGAAAAAAGTCAGAAAAAAAGCCAAGTTTGGTCGCTGTTGTGGGTTCAACTGTGTTCCACAGAAAGATACATTAAAGTCCTTACCCCTGGGACCTTTGACTATGACCTTATTTGCAGAAGTCATAAGTGAAGATGAGGTGCTTCTGGACGAGAGTAGGCCCCAGTCCAGTGACTGGTGTCTTTGTAAGGTGAGGGGAGTCCGGACACAGACACAGAGCGCCGTGTGAAAATGGAAGCAAAGACTGGAACGATGCCTCGGTGAGCTAGGGGCTGCTAAGGACCGCCGGCAGCCGCAGAAGCTGGGAGGGAGGCATGAAACCCACGGTCCCTCCCGACCTCCCGGATGACCCCATCCCACCGACAATGGGATTTTGGACTTCCGGCTGCCAGACGGTTAGGGAATAAACTTCCCTTGTTTGAAGCAACTCAGTCTGTCATGTTTTGTTATGGCAGCCCTAGAAAATATACAGTAGCCTATCGTTTTGTATAAATTATCTATCTCTGCAGATTTCTTTTCGTACAGAGACTCTTTCTGAAAGGATATCCAAGAAACAGAACAAACCTGGCCTTGCGGAAAGGGAAGGGGGTGGCTGGGTGTGACAGGAGAGCCAGATTTGTTTCTCTCTGCATGTTTTTTTTTTGTCCCTTTTGACTTCTGTACGATGTTCACATGCTGTTTATTAAAAAATCAATTATTTTACAATTATTGTGATTTTTTTTTTTTACAGTTTGGGTCAGCTGCAGAAAGGACCCCAAACAGTTGCATAACCCCTCAGGGCCTCAGACTTCACATCCAGAAAATGGGGGTAATGGTAGTAACTACCTTACCCACAGTGCATGATGCACGTGGAACAGTGCCTGGCACAGAAAGGGTCTCAAGGAGTGATCATGTTGACTATCGTTTTATGGCTAACATGTGATCAAAGTGCCTCAGCCATAGTTAAACTCCAAACCACAGCTTGGAAGCGGAGCCCTGGTAGGCAAGGCTGGACAGGGGTGGCTGCTAATAAAGAGTGCACTGAACCAAGGACATTACTGGCTACCCAAGGGAGGCAGGCATACTGTGGCAGGGTTTCCCCACTGCACTCATGCTGCCTTTGGGCCGGATCATCCTGTGTCGTGGGGACTGTGCACCACTGACTAGATGCCGGCAGAATGCCTCCCTCTATGTGATAATCAAAAATGCTTCCAGACACTGTCTGATGTCCTCTGGTATGCAAAACTGACATCTGCCGAATACCACTGGTCTGCAGATCAGTGGTTCCCAACATGTGTTCCCTGGGCCAGCAGCGTCAGCATAGCCAGGGGGCTGTTACGATGACAGAATCTGGGCCCCATCTCAGGCCTACGGAATCTTGTAGTTGAAGAAGATCCCCACGTGGTTCATATGCTCATTAAAATTTGCTCGGCGTCCATCTACCTCAGTGATCAGTGCCTCTTCTCCTAGACATTGAAATCCCTGTCCCTTTGGTTAAAAATACAGATTATTGGGTTCCACCAAACTTGCTCCATCAACTCTCCAGGAGAAAGGGCTGGGAAGTGATATTTTAAAGTGATTCTTCTGATCCAAAAGGTTGGGAAAATTCTACAGTGTTTCCACAGAGGGACAAAATTCTGTAGTTATTTTATAGAATTGCCTGGGAAGAGAATGTCTTGGCTTAAGAACTTGAACTTTGAATATTCAACAGATCCTCACTGAGCACTGCTGAAGGGACAAGTAGCTATAAGAGACATGTTTCCTTACCATCACAGAGCTTACAGCCTAACAGTGCACTGAATGGTAGAGAAACAGAGTCTAGATGGCATTGAACTCCTAGGTCCAACTGGGTCTAAACCTTTTGACTTTCTAATTACATGAGCAAATAAGGTTTGTCTTTGTTTAAGTCAAGGTAAGCTTGGTTTCTAATCATTTGTCTCTGAGACAGTCTCAACTAACATATCACCAGGGTCATGAGACTAATTTTCCTTCCTATGACCATGCTTATGAAGCAAACTTCTGATCCTTTATGGCATTCCACGAAGCTATGCCCACAAAGGGACAATATAGGGCGAAGCAAGCATGAGAATGTGGTATTTTTAAAGGCAGCTATAGATAGCATGCATATAAATGAATTACATGCTGGATTTATGTATCAGTCTCTTGTGAGTTTGATTCTCATGAGTCACCATCCAAGTTTTAATACATTTGATCAAAAACTCAGCAAACTGAAATCCAAACCAGTCCCTGATGAAATAATGAATACTCCCACTATTTCCAGGTAGGACTTCTTAAAATAGCAAAAGTGGCTTTAAATAGAAAAAGTTGTTTAATTCTCCATACTCTAAATCCAGTAGATCTACTTCTAATATATGCAATACAAAGGTGGACCCACCTTTCCTTTTTAACTTCATTTATTTACATCAGACTTATCTCTTTTTGTTCCTTTTCCTCCCTCTCCTATGACCTAAAAAATATCTACAGTCAATGTTCCCTATCCTGATCACTTCCCTAAGCCCTTATTTCTTTGTGAGAATTTGCTCCAGGTATCTCCCACTGGCCCCAAGTACTCACATAAATGGTGCTTAGAGCCCCTTCATCTGCTGCTGCATTGCATTTCCCTCTATATACAACTTGCTGAACTGCTATCACTTTTTTCCAAGGTTCTGTTTTTCCAAATTAATGGGTAATACCCATTAATTGGTGAACAACACACTTATGTAGGTGTTTGTTCCTGAATCCATATGTTCAGTGGCCTGTGTGCGTCACTCCATCAGTGTGTTACATGGAACAGCAACAGGGGTGGCAGCCACATTCTCTGCTGGTTGGAATTTAAGCTGGTTCGAACTTTCTGGAGGGCAGACACAGCATGTATAAAGAACATTCACCCAGTGAAGCATCCAGGGATGTGTCCTAAAACAGCAGTAAGCTGAGCATGCAAAGTTGTCTGTCCAAAGATGCTTGCAATGTTTACAGCCCAGCAAACTGTAATAACCTCAAGGTCCAGTGAGAGAGGATCAACAAGAAACATTATAGTCCAGTAAATATCTATAATAACACAAATTCCTATATAATGCAATTGGCAAATAATATCTGGTCCATCGTCTGGCTGTCAAACAGAAAAGAGCTGAAGTTCTTCCTTGTGTGTTGTTGGGGTGGGGTTAGGAGGAGTGGAGGTCAGGTGTCAAAGTGTCAAGCGATCCTGTTGGGGAAACAAGAGGGATGGTGGGTCCCCATGTCCTCAGATGTGGTCCAAACTTCCTAGATGAGCTCAGGAAATGGATGCCGTCTAATTGAAAGATTCCTGGAATTGTCATCACTACAACTCCCGACGAGACACAGATTTGTCTCCTCGATATTTAAGCTGTAGTGGCCAATCTCCACCAAAAGATGCCAAACAGGAAATGGAACCAGCAAGACATCAGGTCCTCCAGTCAGCCCCCCAGACAGCCTGTCCTACAAGCTGCCTAGGTGCACTCTGGTGCGCACTTGGGTAAGTGCTTTTGTCTCATTGTGGCCTTGTCTCCTCTCTGTATAAAGTGGAGTGAAAGCAGCACTGCCCTCATGGGGTTAATACATATAATGCACTGAGAAGCACAACTGGCCCATGGTTAGCCACGGTAAGCATTTGCTATTATCATTATTGGTATACTAAACTTATCTATAAGCTTTTTTTTCCTTCTTACTATGCAAAGTTGGGATTCCGAAGTGAGCAGCTGCACAGTGTTATCATCTTTCTACACATTCACACATAGCAATCTTAATGATACGTCACAATGAATAATTTGATGTTAACTGTCCTAACTCTAAGCCGTGGACTGCATCAAACCTAACTCATATAGAGATCCTGCTCTTCAAATTTCAGTGGTGAAGTCATTCATAAATAAAAAAAAAAAAACAGCTTCTTGTTTTGTATGAATCAATTCACAAGATAAATATTTAAATAAAATGTGGCTTCAATTGTGCTCTCTGATGGTAATTGCTGGCTCACACTCTGTTTCTATATCAATGTGTTTTATTTTTCCCCCAAGCTGACTAATGAACAGAGCTGTCAGAAGCCCATTGCTTGTGATCTAGTGAGCAACACATTAGCAGTCTCACGTAAATATAAAAACCATATTCACTGCAGCTAGGGAAATATACTCCTAGCACACAAAAAACTCCAAACCCTCAGTTGCTATCAACAGATAAAGAAGCCTGGCTGATAAATGCAATTAGCTAAGAATCGACACTCTCTTAACATAGGAATCGGCCCTGCATCACCCCAGCTGTCAATAAAAAAAGATAATACAAAGAACAAAGCCCTCTGTGCATGGAACATCCTCTCTTTTGAAGAGCCTGCAAAATTCTGTACCTGAGGTTGCTGGAGATAAAGGCATATTTATGTAATTTGGGCATATTTACAATCCCTAACATGCCACAAAATCACATACTCTTGAATTTATACTCCACTCAAAGTGGGGAGAATCCAGGATGTTTTTACCTTTACTCAAGATTCTTTTAAATGTCATTTCAGTCATACCCTTCATATCTCCAGGGGCCATTCTATTCCAATTTTACAGTTTATTCATTCCATGAAAACATACTGACGCATTACCATGTGCCTGGCACTGCCGGGGATACAGAGTCCAGGAAGAAAACTTCTAGGCTCTGACAGTCATCAAAAGAGCCAGAAACAAGAGGTCACTGGCTCCCAAGCCACTGCGTTTGCCAGAAGCACTATAAACTCACTAACCACAACTCTCTAAAATAAATATTTAAATAAAATGTGTTTTCAATTGTGCTCTTCGATGATAAGTACTGGCTCGCCCTCTAATTGCAGCGAACTGTTTTGATCTGGTCTCATGCTGATTAATAAACTTGAGATTCAGATGATATAAACTTGTGAGCCTTTGTGAAACCAGAGGCAATATAACCGTTCCAAGTCATCGATTCTCCGTATTTCTCCACCTTCCAATTCTTCCTCTCTGACCATTCAGCCATGTAGGGGGGTGGGCCACTATGGGCAGAAGTTGCAAGACCTCCTCCAGTTATACCTATGGTGCTGACTCAGTGGTCAAAGCGCATGTCCCCACTGAGGTTGGCCCTCCTGCGCTTCTCTGCACTCCCAGTCTGGACCCTTCTGAAGAGGAAGAGCTAACTAAGCTTTGTTACCAGTTCTGTCTGACCCACTCACTGTGGTGACCCCATCCAAGTCACCCTGGCCATGGCTTGACAGTTCAAGGGTAAGAGCAAAAATACTACTGCATGCCTAGGAAAGACAGTACGTGAGGACTCCCTTGATTTCTTTCTCTTGGGCCCCTATTCTTATGTGGTAGATTAAAATTCTGTTCAGAAGTCTTCACTTCCTGCTCCGGTCATTTCCATGAATGGAGTGGGGTCCTCTTGCCTGGACTTGGCTATGTAACTTGTTCTGGTCAATGGGATGTTAGCCAGCATGATGGGAGCAAAGGCTCAGAAAGCCTTTGTGAGATTGGGCCTGTTCCCCTGTGTCTCTGTCATTGCCCGTCTTAGCCCAATGGTCCCAGGAGGAGGATGAGAGACAAGTGGAGCAGACCCAACCCAGCCAGCCCAACCTTGACCCTTTTGCAGACACATGAGCTAAACATATGCTTTTTTTCTAATGCCACTGAAATTTTGTTGCAACTTGTTACTTGCCAGTAGCTATGACTCAACTTATTTTTGACTATTCCCATCCTGCTTTCTCCTCCTTCTGTCCTATGGAAAGACACAGTCTTTCTACTTTTCAAGGCCTTTAAAGCACTTCGAAACACAACAGGAAATGTTTATTTACTGACTGAAGGGAAACCTCTGTAATCCAACTTTTTCATTTCATCCAGGACTTTGTCCCATCATTTCCCTCCCTCACCTGTAGCTCCAGTATCTCCTTCCTTCAGTCTCATCCACGTCCTGATCACTTCTCTTTGGTCTCTGGAGCAGCTGCTTCCACCTGCCCTTCCTCATCCTCTCCCCAGTCCCTCCATAAACATCTGTCAGATGTTACCCATCCACAGCTAGAAAGCAGAAGGGAAAGCAGAATGTAACAATTTCAGGAAGGACACTTGAAAAGACCACTCCAAGATGTATGAAATGGTCAGCCTCAGCAAACACGGCCGTGTGGCTCAGTAAACAAAGGCGCCCTCATCCAAGGCTTCTTCAGTCCCTAACTGCCAAATGCACTCCACAGCCACACCTCCCTCCTAAGCTCTGCCCCCATATTTGCACCTGCCCATAGGCTATCTTCACCTGGATCCTGCAGGTGATTCCAGCTCAAATTCCCCAAGCCTGATTCATGATATGCCACCTGGATTTTCCCTTTCTGTGGGCTTGTTCTGGTGACCGACATGTGTCACAGATGCTGGTGTGTCTTGCCCATACTTCCAGGGCCCCTACCTGGTATAGTGAAGTCTGCAGACTAGCTACCCCATGAGCCAGAAGTGCCAGAGAATTAGCTCTCCCCAAGGCTCAGCCCTCAACCAATGGCTGTAGGAGATTTGGTGGGCACATACCCCAGCTCCCTCACCCTGATGCATGCATTCTACTCTGACCCCTGGAGTTCTCCAGCAGCAGCTCCAGTTACCCACAGTGGTAGTGAGCTTGCCAAGTGGCTGACTTCCCTGACCTGACTTACTTTCCCACTACTACCTTGGCAGAGTTCCCTGCTATCACCTCCCAAATAATCTACTTCTACAGGAATCCCAATATCGGACCTATATGTGGAGGAACCCAAACTGAGACAAAATGACTACCCATCCTAAGCTAGAAATCTTTAAGTCACTTTTATACCCACGTCTAATTGTGTCTATGTGTGCGCATGCACACACAGTACCTTACTCAATTATTCCAAAATATCATCAACAACCTAATAAGCCAGGTGCTAGGGATGCAGCTTAAGCAAGACAGGCAGGGTCTCTGCCTTCAAGAGCTTGCATTCCAATGGGAAAAGAGACAAAAAGATAAATACGTAAACAATACCATTTCCCACAGAGATGAGTTTTATGAGGTAAGTAAAACAGGATGATGAGATGGAGAAAGTGGGAAAAGCCATCTTAGATGAAGTGGTCAGGGAAGGAGGTGGCGTTTGAGCTGGGACCTGGAGTACAAACCAAATATCTGAATGGTTAGGGGTGGAGCAAGAATACTGAAGCAGAGAAACAGCAAAGGCCTGGAGATGGGAAAGAGCGTGTATGTTCAAGGATGGGCAAGGATGTCGGAGTAGGCGAAGAACAGGGGACAATGAAGAGGGTATGTAAGATAAAGGGGAAGAGGTGGGCAAGGGTGGCCAGGCCATGGCAGGCCTTCAGTGCTATGATTAGAGGGGTTGGATTTTATTCTAAGAACTGTGAGAAGCCACTGAAAGAATTTAAGTTAGGGTATGACATGGTATGATTTGGGTTTTTAAGAATTCTGACTGCTGAATGAATAGTATTTTGGAACCTGCAAGAGCAGACGCCCAGAGGTTCTTGTAATCTGACCCACCTTCCACTCGCTGTTCATTCTGACTCTCATCAACTCTTGCCCATGATATTATGAGTGTTTCCAACTCTCCCCTTGAAGGTGTGCAAGCTTCAGACAAAAGACAGTATGACCTGTGCCCTTACAGAACTCATGAACTAGTCCAGAGACAGTGCACTGCACTGATGGTCGGGGGGGGGCGCTAAGGGGGCAGTGGGAACACTGGAGACTCAGGCCTGGAAGACGTCAGAGAAACTCTCTAGGGGAAGGAATGGGTGGGCTGGGACCTGAGCAGGGAGTAGGGACTGGCCAGATACAGAACTTCATGTGCAAAGGCCAAAGAGGAAAGAGTGTGTGATGTGCTTGGGGAACTGGGAAATTGGGTCTGGCCAAAGCATGCAGCATGAGAACAAAGGAGGTAGGAGATGAGGCTTACGCAGTCAGTTAATGCTTAGTGAATAAATGAGTGAATGAATGTATGATGGAGAGAGCCTAAAGGAAGAACATTCTAATCTAATGTGTCTGGTCCTTTAATATTGCCATTCAACAACTTAAACTATACAGCAGATGACAACTTGACAAAGGAGTTAAACTCAACTCAGGGAACAGTTATTGAGTACTTACTACATGCCAAGCATGTGTTAATGAAGCACTTGCAATAGATCTGTAGATCTGGCACTTGCCCTGGGGAAACTCACAAAGACAAGTGGCATTTGTATGACCACCGAAGACTGCTCTGACACTTGAATGGCAGGTATCAAAAGTGAGGCATAAAGTGGATTTGTAATGGGGATTAAGCACAGGAATCTCTTTCTGAACATAGCCTCAGTCTTTCCCTCTCTTTATGTACGTATATAAATATATATACTTAAAAAACATGTTGTATGGGTCTATGTGTAACTTGGTCAATAAAAAGAGGGAGATCCTACACCCTACCACGGATCTCCACTTTCCATTTCAGGTTCTGCTCATTACCTATAGCCTTGCTGTCCAATATTTTCATTCTCTATACATTCACTGTCCAGTATGGTAGCCATGAGCCATATATGGTTATGGAGGCCTTGAAATGTAACTAATCTGAATTGAGATGTGTCATTAAGTGTAAAATACAAACATGATTTCAAAGATTTAGTATAAAAAATATCTCATTAATAATTTTTTGTGTTACACATTGATATATGTTAGTCCTGGTTAAATAAAATATATTCTTAATATTAATGTCACTTATTAAAAAATTTTTTTTTAATGTGGCTATTAGGAAACTTCAGATTCATATATGGCTCATATTTTTTGGCTCAAATTATACAGCCAGTTCTACTGTAATGTTTATTTTGAAAATGTGATTTGTTCTAATCAAACGATGTATGGAGGAATGATTTTAGCCTAGCACAAATATTGTGTCTGCTAGGAATGCTACGTGAACCCAGAAAACTGCACACAGCTTAGCTGTGTGGGAACACACAAAATGCTCACACAAGTACAGACCTCAAACATCTACCAGCCACTTCTGCTCACCACACGGATTACGCACCACCCCATCTATGCCTGGTGCTACAACTTTTCATTGTATTTCAGACAACTCTGTTCCTACTACTTCACAATAACTCTGTGGACACCACTTCTGCAAGCAAATATCAATATCAGATCTTTTCCAAGGTACAGTGCAATATGTGGTATAGCATTTGTGTATTCTTAATCATTTCACAACAAATCCGGCTGCTGTTTTTTCTGGGTTCCTGCCTATTTTAAAATGTGTCGCTGACAAAGTTTTTGAGTGTTGTGTCCCTAACCCCACTTTCTCCAAAAACCCTATGGTTTATACTGAGACTGCATACATAGCACAGTGCTTTTCAGGAATGCCTGTGGCTGTATTTCTATTGGACAGAGCTATGCTACTAGCCTGGGATCCCAAAGCAAATTCTAGCATCTCAGTCCTACTTTTCAGCCACTTGCTTAATAGCATGCTGGATCTTTAAAATAATCTTTAATAAGAACAACGCTATTTGATTCTGGGGTACTGCAGGGCCAAATGCCATATAACCTCTATGTACGTGGCTAATGATTACTTTGATTTAATAACATAACTGCTGACATGGCTATAAACCTGAAAACAACTGTTGTGCTTTTATGAACAGTGCTCAGGAGGACTGAAATAAATAAGAGGTCTTGCTGCTTTGAGGAAGATGCTTATATTGTGGATCAGATCAACAGCTGATTACTTAGGAGGGCTTTTCCTAAAAATCTCAGGGACTACCTACTATGACATCACAGGAGAAGTGCCAGTACCTGGGATTCCTGCTTCGGAGGCTATGACGCTTTATTTTTTTCGAAAGCCAGGCTTTGTCCCAGTGCTGTCAGAATAGACCCTTGGGGCTTGATTGGAAAACCAGGGTAGAATATGGACTCATTTAAACATAGACACTTCCTTAAAAGCTTTTGGTTCAATGTGAATGTAAGTCATTTTGATTATTCAATTTCTATATTTATTAGGAATGATAAACCAAAGTACTTGAAAATAATTTCAGTGGCGATGAACTGTGGCACCCGATCGATGGGGGACACGGCAGTCAATTACCCTTTCACTTTATTTTGGTCCTCGGCAATCAGTTGGGATCAATACTTCCCATCTCGATTGATAGCAGAGTGCAAATCACAAATAATTCTTTTAAGTGGCCTGTCAGTGTGTGCAGGCAAGTCCAACAAGTCCTAAGTCACCCCTGCACTTCCATGTGGGTGCTGGGACCCAGTATGTGCTGGGGCGTCCTAGCCCTGTGGTTTCAGTGCGAGCGCCTGTCAGCTCAGCCCGAGTGGATGTTTAGCATCACAACTGCGTCTCCTTACAGCCCACTCTGTCTTCTTCAAAACTTAGCTGCCTGAAATAATCTGAAATCTGAAACTTGGTGGAATCCATTCACTAAGCAAAATGACAGATCTGGAGGGTAAATCCTGTGAAACTCAACAAGGATAAACAAGGGAGGAACTGTACCCCAGGAAGGGCACCCATCCGTTTAAATGTGCTTTTCAAAAGGAGGTGGTCAGAGGGGAACTTTCCTTGAAGGGACAGACTCTGGAGGAAGGCTTACTTAACTCATTCCCCACATGTCTTCCTTGGAGAGGCAGAAAGATTGCTGAACTGCAAGTGAAATATCCCCAGTTCTGCCCGTCAGAAGCTGGGCGACCTGGAGTCCCGCACAGCAGCATTACGCCACTGGCCAGGGGGGCCCCAATTCACGAAGTGAATGGATGGGATTGGGTTAGTGCTCCCAAACTATGTTCCCTGCACCTTGGAGAAAGAGGGGTGGGGTAGGGGAAGGGTTGAGGGGAAGGATGCCCCTCGCTCCATATAAGCAAGAGCCGCTCTGCTTGTTTATTTTTGTGTTGTACATTTGGCTTTATGTAAGACTGTGTTTGAAGGAGCAGCCTAATCAGCGTGCAAGAGTGGAGGCAGGAAGAAGATACAGGATGAGGTCTATGGTCTTCAACAGTAACGTAGACATGTGGGGGAAGCTAATACTAACAATCTGGCCACAAACAGCCCCCAGGAGGGTCTCTGCCGGAAGGATCATACTAACGCACTGACGGCCCCAGGGAGAGAGCCCAAGAGAGGGGAAGGAGCTGCTTTTGTATTAGCTAAATCTTGCCTTTCTGCCCAGCCCTGCCATCCCCTGTGGAATTTCCACGCCAGGAGACCACATCTTCATGGACTGTGTCCAAGGTCATCTCCTGTAGGATCCTGATCAGTACATGATCACAGAGACACTTCCTTCAAAGCTTTTGAACTGATCTGAGTGTAAGTCATTCTGATTACTCAATTTCTGTATTTGTTAGGAATTGTCCCACGGGATTCCCACATTCGGGCTTCCTTGTCGTGGACAGGCCCACCACTAATGCCATGGCCAGTGGGGTGTGCATGAGCTGTCCAAACTTAATCCTACATCGGAAAAGCCCTATGAGAACTTTGCCACATCCATGTAGGAAGGAAGAGGGAATCAAGCCAATTATTGAGAAACATCACAGAGACATGAAGTATTTCATTTATCTCATGATAAATACCGAAGTCACTCTCCTCTACAGAAATCCTTAAGAGCTAATGTTTCTCTCAGGAAGTAGCCTCCAGAGCTGGGCAATTTTGTGTTACTGTTGTAGAAACGTTCCGGGCTGTCTGCTAAGCTCACAGCAACCCTCCCGCCTGCCTGCTTCCTGCACAGAGTGGCGGCCAGGCAGCCATGCAGGTTCCACAGCAGGACCTCTCAAACCTCAGCGTGAACAATATCCTGGGGATCTTGCCAACATTCGGATTCAGATCCAATAGGCCTGGGGTGGCCTGAGAGTCCACATTTCTCACAAGCTCCCAGGGGCTGCCGATGGTGCTGATCCAGGGATAATGCGCTGAGAGAGAGGTTGTGTATAAATGCACCCCTGGCCACAGCTGATTGGACCTGGAGTGGACACCTGACCAAACTGAGCCAACTGGCTTCCATCCCAGACATTTGAACTGGGGACACATAAATTCTGTCCCCTTTGTGGCAGCCTCTTAAATGTGGACAGATCTAAACACTCAGAAGCTCTGCGATGGCCAGTTCCTGCTACGTGGACTAAGAAAAAGGGAGGCACAGAAGAGTTGAAAAAGTAGGCAAAATGAGAACCACGAGGGAACTCCCTGCATCCAGGTCCTCTTCATACCTTTAGGATTTCCCTCGATGGGTTCATCGTTATAATTTTTTTTTTCACTCAAGCTTTTTGTAAGCTGCTTTCTGTTACTTGCAACCAGAATCCTACTGTGCAGTACTGCAGATTGTAACGGTTGCTGAGGGCAAGCGCTGACCCTTTTCATCTCAGGCCTTAGTGGGAGCACGTCAAAGGGGCTTGCTAGATAATTTATTATTGAATGAACAAACATAATGCCCCAGGCATGGTGTTCTCTACAACTTCTCTGTGACCACATTCGGAGAGACCCTTTTACTTCCTATCTCACCATCAGTCCTAGAAATCCAATTGTGAATGCAGCACACTGCCTGTCAATTTCTCTATTTATGCCATCTATTCCCTCAGCACTCAAATTCTTCATATCTGGCAATGGAAAAAGGGACTCAGAGAAGGTGTATTTCCCCTTTAAATACCATGAAAGTTATGAATATATCTCTCCCAAACTGCCAAAATAATTGTTTCATTTACAGAACTGAAATTCTCTAGGGAGCGTCCCAGTGATGTTCTAAATTGCTAACATCAGATATGCAGAAAACAAATATGGAGCAATCCATATGCTCCCAATCCTGAATTTAGCATCTCAGCTCAACAAAAACTTGCACTTCAATCACTTTCAGTCAGTTTTGGGTTATGAGTATGCGCAGGGTTAGGGCTGGATCCAAGCCACTGGCCTGGAACCTTCTGCAGAGAAGGGCTCTGTCTGCGCAGCCTGGGGCTCTGGCACAAGCTGCCGTTTAGAGAATTCACTTTAAATTAACACTTACAGGCTGCAGATCCCCAGCCCCAGGGGAAACCTGAGAAGGCACTGGCTGTGTGACTGCAGAAGAAAGTTGCCAAACTTCTCCCTCTTCTTTTTTATTAGTACTCACAAAGTCTTGTTGCTTGGAGGGCTTAGGGCATGACCGGAGCTTACCACTTCTCAGGGCTCCATTACGAAAATACGTAAGAAGGAATAGTAGATCAGGAGCTTGGCATAATGATGATGTTGATGAAGAAGATAGCTAACATCTTTGCAAAGTTTTATGTTCTAGGAACTACTCTCACCACCACCTTACCTGTGTTAACACATTTACTCTTCAACATAACCTTTTGAGGTGGGTATCATTATAATCTCCATTTTGCAGATGAGGAAAGGAAGCCTTAGAAAGATGGGTTAACATACTAATTCTAATTAAGTGTAGTGAACAGCTGTTGCTCTTTCCGGCCAGCAGCCATTCTCCTTCTTCAGCAAATAGCACTTCAGCTTTCCTTTGGAGAATCATTCTTCCCTTCTGCACACATTTTGCCAGGACAAAGGTCCTATCTTACACTCCTGCACCAGAAGGTCCTATCTAGTTCAGTCATGTTGGGCTGTGAACTACACAAGGGTAGGCACTGGTCTTTTTCATCTCAAACCGTAGCACGGGGCACACGTTAAGCATTTACTATTTTAAGGATGAGAAAATGAACATAGCATACAATGTGTAGCAGACTGGTGAGATGTTTTCTGTAACAGCTGTGTGGTTAGGAAGTGCCCTGACTGGTCAAGCCTGGGCCGCTGTTGACCCATTTACCAATTGGGTGCTCTCCTGGGAATGTGATGGGATGATGCAAGATTTCTAGAGCTGAGTCATCCTGACCAGGGTGCCCTAGAGGGGCTGCTATCCTGAACCTGACCCTGGTTCCCCCATGTTCCACGCCCAGATGTTTAGCTTTTCTTTCAGTGCTCTGAGATCCCCCTTATCCCATAAATAAATTCCCTTTTGCTTAACTGCACCAGAGTTGTTTTGCATTGCCTGCAACCGAATCACCCTGTGTTCTAACTGGCATGTTTGTACCATTGATGACATGGCCAGGCCCAGAAAATTTAACTATGCAGGCACAGGGCAGGGCCAACAGCTCAGAACCTAATATTAGGCATAGCCACTGGCCGGGAGCACTCCTTTATTCAACCAACATCACTCCCTGAGTGCCTCTATGAGTCTGGAGCCATAATATGTCTTTTCTCTAGATTTTACTTTTTAACAATCACAAAATACTGATGTAGACAGCAATCATGCCCACTTTGCAGAAGAGGAAACTAAGGCTCACAGACATTAACTTGCCCAAGAACATAAATAAAGAGAGTGGCATATCATGTCTTCCTAAGGTCACCATTGTACCACACAGTCTGCAGTGGACACGGGGGGCTCACTGGCAGAGCTGAAAAATCTGGTCGCTGGAGCTTCGGCAAAAGGAAATAGGACTGAATGGAGGCTGAGTTCAGTGTGGGTTAAAGTAGTTCAATGGATGGGACACTAACCAAGCAAATCATTATATACTACATTACTAATGACTTTTTCAATTAAATAGAAATTGCTTCAGTTAAGGAGGAACCTTCTCTGAATCAATATGCGCTCTGGGAATTGGCTGAATGTTCCCAATCCCCGTAGTGTTCATACTCCCAGGCCCTCAAGTCTCTGGCCATCATATGTGTATGTTAAAACATGCACATACAATCTCCTCTGTCCTCTAAGGACAGCCCTCTCACATTCTACAACCTATATCAATCTGTTCACAATCAACTTAAAACCCACTACAACTTGGTGAGACCAGTCACAAGTATTTACGTCTAAGAACAGCGCTGGACACCACACAGACAACAGAATCTTCTTTGGTTTTCTCTTGATCTAGTGAAAAGCAGTTGCTTTTGCTCTCACAGGAACTGTTTCACCTTTTGATTTCCCTTTCAGTAAGCGTGGTGGCTTGGTCCCCATGGCTGAATGAGGCCAACCTTAATACCCACTACCTTCTTAGGTGCAAAAATGGGCACTTGATTCAGGTCTGCCAAACAAATGCCTTCCATCCTCCTGGCTACAACATTTGGTGCCTGGTAGGCCACCCCAATGGTCTCGTGTGACTCAATCCAGGGGCTTTTCCTGGACTAACAAGAAGCAGCTCTCCTTCCCTTAGACGAGCAGTTATGAAGAGGCCATGATCCTAGAGTTGCCTGAGAATACGGCCGACACTGGAAGTGGCAGAGCTGCTGAGAAATGGAGAGGACATTGAACACTCACTGCAGCCTTCAAGTGCCTGAATCCAGCCACACCTCAAGTCTATGCCTTGGACTTTGTAGTCACAAAGGAAGGCAGGAGCTCCCTTTTGTTTTTCAGCAAGTTGAGCTGGGTCTCTGAATCTCCTAACCAAAGCTTGCGTAGTTATACCACTGACTCAACCATGTCTTTTGGAGTTACATTATCTGCCCTGACTTGTTCCTACTTTTTCTCAAATCGTAATCAACTTGCCTAAGATTTACTGACTTTTTTATTATTTTTTTTTTTACTTCATGCCTTGAAATTCTTTCGCCCCAAAGGTCTATGGTTTAACACAAGAAAGGGGAACGACCCAGTTCACTCCCATATGGGATTTTGTCAGGAAACTCAATGGTCTGTAATAAGCCCAAGTAATGTACTAAGAATGATATTTAGGAAAAAAATAGTTATGGACCCACTGAAGTCCAGGCTACTGGAGATAAGGCAGTAAACAAAACCAGAAGAAATTCCCTCATGGAACGTATGTCTTAGTGGAGAAGAAAGACAATAAACAAACATATCAATAAACAAAGCCAGGGGAAAGTGATACAGGATAGTATAGGAGGTGAAGCTACTTTAGACAGATGGCCAGGCAGCTCTGAGGGGGTGACACTGGAGGCGATACTGATGCTAGCTAGGGAAGAGTCGTGTGGGTAGAGGGAAGAGCTAGTTAGAGGTCCTGCAGCAGGCATGGCAGGAACACCAAAGGGGGCAGCACGGCTGGGACAGAGTAAGTGAGAACAGGAACAGGAGAGGAGCTCAGCAAGGCAGTCATAGACCAGATCATCTGGGGTCTTCCAGGCCCAGAAGGCCTTTGGGTTTGCTCTGGCTGTGATAGGAAAGCATGGGGGCCTCTGGGGCAGAAGAATGGCACAATCGAGTATATATGCTTAAAGGATCAGCCTAGCACCATGTGGAGCGAGAATGTGGAACGGCAAGCATAAAAGCAGAGAGACCAGTTAGGAGAGCACTGTGGTCCAGGCAAGAGATGACTTGGACCAAGAGGCTGAGGTAGATGTGATGAGAAGTGGTTGGATTCTGGATATATTTTGAAGATAGAGCCACCAAACCTTAGGGAGAGACCAGATGTTAGATGTGAGAAAAAGCAGTCAGGAGGATGGCACCAACCACTTAACACAGGCCTAACGGTGAGCAGAGAGACAATTTACTGAGAGGAGGAGGATGGCAGGAGGAACAGGCTGCAGAGAAGAAATCAAGACTCTAGCCTGGGATGTGCACGTTTTCTTAGTGCAGTAAAATACACATAAAATTCAACATTTTAAAATGTATGGTTCAGCAGCACAGAGCATTTTCACAATGTCGTGACCATCACCACTGCCCACTTCCAGACCTTTTCCTTCATCCCAAACAGAAACCCTGTACCCATTAAACACTAAACTCCCTGGTCCCCTTGCCCCAGGCCCTGGTCCTCATCTTCTGTCAGTGGACACGTATGTTTAAGAGGCCTATTGGACATTCAAGTGAAGATGCTGTAAGGCAGTTAGACACGCTGATTCTGGGATTGAAGGGAGAGATGAGGTCTACAGGCGTTAAGCCTGGGAGCCATCAGGATATGGAGCAGTCAGCACACAGTTCCCACTGAGGGCAGACAACGTCTGACTTCACTTCCCTCACTCCTGTGCAGCCCAGAATATGAATATGCTGCCAGACCCAGTGCCTGGCAGAGAGTAACCATTTAATAAATATTTGTCCAGTTGAATAACTCAACTTTTTGCCCTCTAGTCTGTGGGACTAGCGATTCTTTGAACAAGAATTTTTAGAAGTATAAGCCTTTAAAATAAATAGCTCTAGTTCTTGGGGGAAAGAGTCTGAAAAAAAGTTTAAAATGCGCCGGCACCTGGACAGCAGTTTTCAGAAATAACGTTTGATTTGTGACCTCTTTGGCTGATGATGGTGCGAGACCCAGTACCACCTGACATCATGCTATGTCACATGAACAGGACGGGGTGACTCAACCAGATGTGGCATGTGACAGCGAGGACCAGTGAGCTTCAAAAGCAGGAGCAGAGGTTTTATCTAAAACCAGGCATTCAAAAGAGTGTTTCAGAACCACCAACCTCTATTTGAATTACTTTGGTGATGTCTAAAGAAAAATGTGATTGTGCAAGGAGGTAAAGTTAAGGGTACTAGGCTAGGATTCAGACTGATTTATCTTCAGCCCACAAGGGTTTTCTACACAGAATAAACTTCAAGAGCCAGATCTTGATAATCTGTTAACATACAGGTATATTCAGGCGCTGACCCTAAGCATGCAGCAACCCTCTGGCAGGTCAACGTGTGCAATTCATAATTTGGGTGTGGGAGATACTGGAATGCATCTTTGGGTAATAACATGGGAACGATCTTCTAGGCCATGTCGACACATGTGTAGAAATTCAGGGATATAAACTTGGTATGGGAAGACTTCAAAAGCCTTACCTGTTTATTACATTTTCTTGACACTTGTCTTTTGACATCACCTGTATAATTAACCATAGGTTATTAATCCACTAATGCCACGGCCACAGACTTGAGGTTGAATTGAAATGACCTGTTCAGCATCAGCCAAAGCTACAAAAGTCAAAGCAGACAAGTACAAGATGGGCAGGTGTTCACACAGCCCAGGGTCAGTGTTTTATTGGGAAGTGAAACCTGTCCACCCTAAAATCATTAGTGTCTTCTCTCAGACATCACGCTTTCTCAGTTCACAGCTAAAATATCTGAATTTGGCAAGAATAATGTTTCGAGACCAAATATTTCTGGAAGGTATGTGAGAATTTCCAATTAATGTGAGCTGACATTTGAACTATGAAAGCTAGAATATTTGCTGACTCTGAAAAAAGACAATCTATTCAGTTTAAAAGGTTGGTTATCTAACTCCAATTGTGTGGGGAAAATAATTTACCTCCTTTCCCAAATTTCATCATTGGGTTTAGAACTTCCCTATGAGTTCAGAGGAGGAACAGACCAGTATTTCTTCGTGTTTTTTCTTTAGAGTGGAAAAATATATTCAGAATGGATTCTACAAAATGCTTTCCTGACCTGGTGCTAGGATGACTCACCACCCTTCTCCAGAATCCGTTTTCCTTGGAGTGCATGGGCCTCCATCTGTCTTCAGTAATGACAGAAAAAAAAAACATTTTCATTGCTATTGTATCATGAAAAGACTTAAGGACCAAAATAAATGCTTACATTCCTGTATCCAAGTGTTGACAAAATACAAGGGGCCTGTGTCTCTAATAATAGCCAATGAAAAAACTAGCATGTCTCTGATGACATACCAAGAGCATTTTTAAACAAATTCCATTGCAAAACTGAGAGTCAGATATCTTTTCCAACAGGCCAGGTAAGTTCACTCACTCTGGAGTTTTTGAATGAACCACATATTTGATGTAAAACCATATTTCAGCCATGTGGCCCACTTTTAACTATTTTTAAATAATCATGGTCTTCTTAGATATTGCTGATAACCACTGTTAGCAGGAAATATGACCTTTGCTTTTCCTGCTACTGTGGTTCTGTACCATTACTAATCTGTTGACTCTCATTCATACAAGTTATTTTTATTTAGCCAAGTTTCACAGCTTTTGAGCACTTGCTCAGAAAAAAATGAAACAAAAAGGGTTTTAAATATATTCCAAGGCCACGAACTCCTTTTCTTCCATTTTATCATTGGAAGTACATATAAGATACCATATTCTGGGCGATAGTAAAATATCTTCATTGCATGGTTCTAGTCATGACATAGCAAATTATGGCAATTGTACCTTAGCCTCTGGACATTTGAGCAAGATTGATTTAGATAAGGAGAGCATGTTTCCTTCCAGGAGAATGAGACCGTTTCAACAAGTAGTCCAGTTTATCAAACTTACAGTGTACACAAATGGTAATCCCAGTCAATGAGATTGAAAATAAGGCTGGTTAGTGTGGTTAAGTCGGAAAAGCTTGGTAAAGACAGTTAGTTGACTTAACTGAGGACCTCTTGGACCATCAGGTGAACAGTAGGATTACTGTTGGGTCTTAGGGACTAGACCTCCAATCTCATGGCATAGATGGAAGGACAAGAGCCTTAGAGTAGTAGGGACAGTAGTAATGAGTAAGGAAGACACAGTTAGTGAGGATGAAAAAAGAACCATGGGGGAGATAGCACCTCCCTCCCTTGTGACTGTTGGGATGGGAAGTGTGTTGGGTCACATATGACTGGTTTTAATTCACTGATAGGAAAATGGAGAGGAGGAAGCAGAGCTAGGGTTGATTAGAGGGGAATGTCTGCGGTGCTACTTTGGAGAGGTTGAGTTTGAGCAGCCTGTGGAAGAGGCACTAGAAGCTCAGGGCTCATCTCTGTGTAGAAAAGGCACCTGAAAGTCAAGACTGTGGAATGGCTGGGATGGAGATAATGTTTAGGCTCTGGGAGAGAACAAAGGAGCCAGAGCACAGGGAAGAAACGAAGCAAGCTGAGGCCAGACCTGGTAGGAGAAAATTAGAGTGTGGTGAGTGAAAGGACGGAGAGAGGGGAAGAACCCTGAATCATGTAGTGACAGGGACACCAGGGACAAGAGAGTTCCCAATGTTGCAAAAGATGCAAGTCAGTTCAAGAAACCAGAAAAAGCCCATAGGATTTGTTGATTAGGGACTTGGTTTATTTCTGTTGGGTCAGATTAAAAGTGAATGAATGGATAAAGATGTGGTACATATCAGACAGCGGAGTAGTACTCAGCCATAGAAAAGAATGAAATCTTGCCATTTGCGACATGGATGGACCTAGAGGGTATTATGCTGAGTGAAGTAAGTCAGACAGAGAAAGACAAACACCCTATGATTTCACTCCTATGTGGAATCTAAGAAAACTTAAAAAAACAGAAAACAAAATTGAAATAGACTCATAAACACAGATAACAGACTGCTGGTTGCCATAGGGAAGAGGCATAAGGAAATGGGTGAAATAAGTGAAGGGGGAAAAATTAGTGAAAATGTTTGTTATTTAGGTCTGACCAAAGTTACATGAGTGTACACACGTCAAAATTCATCAAGCTGTGCATTAAGATTTGTACATTTTATTGTGTGTACTGCAGTATGAAAATAAATAAATAAATAAATAAAAAGTGAATGAGCATTCTGTACTGCAAAGGAAACCATCAACAAAATGAAAAGGCAACCTATTAACTGGGAGAAAATATTTGCAAATAGTGTATCTGATAAGGGGCTAATAATAGCTCATACCATTCAAGAACAAAAACAAACAAACAAACAAAATAATCCACTAAAAAATGGGCAGAGGATCTGAATAGACATTTTTTTCAAAGTAGACACACAGATGGCCAAACAGGTTCATGGAAAGATGCTCAACATTACTCATTATCAGGGAAATGCAAATCAAAACCACAATGAGATATCACCTCACAGCATTAGAGTGACAAGTATCAAAAAGACTAGGAAGAACAAATCTCGGTGAAGACGTGGAAAAAAGGAACCCACATGGAATGTAAGTTGGTACGATCACTATGAAAAACAGTATGGAGCTTCCCCCCAAAATTAAAACTTGAACTACTGTATGATCCAACAATTCCACTTCTGGGTATACACCTGAAGGAAACAAAAACACTAATTTGAAAAGATATCTGCACCCCCATGTTCACTGCAGCATTATTTACAATAGTCAAGGCACAGAAAAAGCCTAAGCGTCCATCAGTAGATGAGTGGATAAAGAAGATGTGGTACATATATACAGTGAAACATTATTCAGCCATAAGAAAGAATGAAATCTTGCCATTTGCATGAACACGGACAGACCTTGAGGATATTATGCTCAATGAAACAGGTCAGACAGAGAAAGACAAACACCATATGATCTCACTTACACGTGGAATCTTCAAAAGAAAGGAAAAGAAAACCGAGCTCATGGATGCAGCAGATAGATTGGGTGGCTGCCAAGAGGATGGGGGAGGTGGGGGCAAAATAGGTGAAGGGGGTCAAAAGGTCGAAACTTCCAGTTATAAAGTAAGTCATGGGGATGTAATGTAAGCATAGTGCCTATAGTTAACAACTCTATTGCATATGTGGAAGTTGCTGACAGAGTAGATGTTAGAAGTTCTCATCACAAGAAAAAAAGTTTTTATAACTAGGTGGTGATGGATGTCCAACAGACTGACTGTGGTGATCACTTTGCAGCATATACACATACTGAGTCTTTATGTTGTACACCTGAAACTAATATAAAGTTATAGGTCAATTATACCTCATTTTTTAAAAAAAAAATGAAAGGGCGGTGTGGGGACAATATCCAGAGGCTTAACCTGTGTGGCTCTTTGGAGAAATAAGCAGGTGAAGGAAAGGAGGAGACAGGAGGGGATCGTGCAGGCAGCATGGGACTGGGGCCTTCAACAACTACGGAGCAACATGGAGGGAATAATGCAAGCACAAGGCCAAGCGGGGTGATTTTATTGAACCCAATGCATAGTTTAAATCCCTGGCTATGGGTGTCTAAGTAGGGAGGCCATTAGAGCCAGAATGGAAATGGAAATGATAGCTACCACTGGAAACCAAGGAGAAACTACTTGTGGGGTGGGGGTGGGGGGGTCAGGAGGAAGAGGTTATATGTATTGTTTACGGTGTCCTTCTTTCTGGTATATATATGGTTTTGAGTGCCAGTGAAAACATCACAAGTGATATGTTTTGCAAGGAATTTTTTTTAAAGTCGAATTAGTTGTTAACATTTAAAAATTAAGAATATGTCATATAATTTTCTTCTGATGTATTTTGACAAACAGCATGACCCTGGGGCATTCTTGCACTTGGAAGCCGTCATCAGGAGCTGCCAGGTGGCGGGGCCTCCTTTGGATGCTGCAGGGACTTTCCTGTGCCCTGCTCCACACCATTCCCTGCTGTCTACCCCAACCCACGCTGTTTATATTCTTTCTCTGGTCTGTTTATAACTCTCTTACACACATGAATTTGCAACCCCTGGGGTGGAGGTTCTAATTAGTCAGTAAGAAGGAAAAAGTAGAAAGCAATGAATATGTAAGAGATTAAGACTAAAGGCAATTTCAGAGCCAGATCTTAAAGGCTAGCTTTTTAAAAATAATCCATAGATTTCAAATGTAACTTCTGCATTATATTTCTTCTAAAACATAACTACACATATGCAATATAAATACAGATCCACATTCCCTTATTCACACGATTCTGAAATTCAAAGTTTTATTTTTTTAAATTAACTCAGTATTGGCAAGACCTGACCTGGGATCTTTACACAGTTTATTTATACCGTTAATGTGAACATTCACACATTTCACTGCAGAAATATTAGTGGATCGGTTATAGGGTACATAATGTATGACCTATGTACCATAGTACCTTTAGAAAATCCCCCAAATTCTATATTCTGACACTATCGGTTTCAGCTAAGGATCATGACCCTTAAATATCAACTTTCACACTCCTGTGAACTGAGATATAACTTTCTCCATTACAGAAAAAAAACACCCTGTTGGAAAAAAGAAGGGGGCGGGAGGATGTCTAAAACAGTATTTTCAAAATAACGTTTATGAAGACAATTAGCAAGAGTTTGGAGGGTGAATTAAATATTCTCAAGCAGGTAATCAGAGGAACATAGCATATACGAGATGTCGCCACAGATTTTTGCTAAGAGAAATCCGGGGTTGTGTTTCTTAAGGAGCAAGTCATTTCTCTTCACTCCATCCCCAGAAAAACCTCCACCTAATGTTCTTTACACTCAGAAAACAGACATCTTAATACCACAGCAATTTACGGGGGGGGTGAGAAGCTACAATGGTCTTTAAGTCTACTCGCCAGAGTAAGGCTAGCCATTTCTGTTCCACAGACTCTCTGGCATGTGCTTTGCTTGCCAGAGAGCCTAGCCAAGCCTGTCTTCCACAAAATGGAGGCTTAACCCACCCAAACGGAGAGGACCCAGTCGGGTTTTGCGTCCGCCAGGAGTTGGGCTCTGCGGGCTTCCTAGACCACATTACCGTGCGCAGGCTGCCTGGACTGCAACATCTCCCCCAAGGTATTTCTGATTGGACTTTGACCATGATCGTCAGTTGACTGATGCTCCGTCTATTTTCTCTACTGGAATGGTGGGGAGGAAAGTCATTACAAAAAGGAGCCTGATGTTTCCACATAAAGCCAGGCTCCCCAGTGACCTGCTTCTAGCCAAGTGCAGCCATGCTGTTTGCAGGCACGTGAAGCACTTCAGAAAACCATCTTGTGGATGTTCCAGCGGCATCCGCGGGCACCTCTCCGCTGAGCGTTTGGTATTGAACAGGGCCCGGATACCTGCTTGCTAAGCAGAGAAATGCAAGTACCTGGTTTTGCGCCAACCCAAAGAGCTTACCCACTTGGCATCACAATAGCCTAAGATCTCCAAGAAGCTGATTTTGAAAAAAAGCTTTTGTACGAAGCCAGAGAACACGCTGGTGAGGCTACTGTCTTCCACTGCACCTGAAACTATGGTGCCCCTACAAAGGAATCTGGGCAGGAATCCACCCCCCCCCCCCACACACACACACTCTTTTTTCTTTAACCTCTAAGGGTCTGCCGCTAAAACCAGGGCCACTTTGGCAAAGGCAGGAGTGACTGAGCCCTTCTCAGACAGAGCATGGCAAGGAAAAAAGGACGCCACTGCATCAATATCCCAGAACACTCTTTATTCCCCAATGCCCATCTGTAAAAGGTAAAGCTTGCTTTTTGAAAAACGAGGGGATAAATGTGCTGGCACCAACATTCAGCCTCCACAGCCAGGGCCTGTGGGGTTGGCCACTTTACTGGGCTTCCCTCCATCCCCCTTCCACAACAGAGAAGCTACGAAGAATGGGAAAATGGTTAAACAAGGTTTCCATTTTGACCTCAGTTATTGTATTCCTGGGACAGAACCCAGAGCAGAAAACACCTTCCCATTTTTGCACTGATGCCTTCGGTCTGATTTCTCTCTTTATGATTTTTTACATCTTTTCTTTCAGGTTATATATGAATTCATTTTCTCTGAGAATGTAAAAGGACTTATCTGCATCGAATTCCTGGATAGCATCTCACTGATTAAAGCCCAGTGCAAATATAACATGTTCTTAGCACGTTTCCTAGTCAATGTATCTCCGTGGGAACAATTCCCCTACGCTCACCTGCAAATCCAGCGATAGGCTTTTAATTCCTTCAGTCCTTATACCATACAGTGCACTTTCTCCATAATTTATGTTACAGTGCCATCTTATGGCAGTTTATGACCACCATTTATGGATGGAAAAACTCTGGGCTCTGTCTCTTCAGGGTTTAAAGAAATACATGGGTTTAAAAATCATCTTTGATTAATCACACTTGATAAACGTGTCCAAAAGGGTGCTCTGCAAACAGGAGAGCTGTTCCAACGTGGTCTGCGAAAGGCCAAACACGGCAGAGCATATCTGAGTGGCCACACAGACCTAAAGGACAGCTGAGGATTTTTTTTCTAAAAGCACTTATGTTCTCATTCAGCGACTATTACTGCATAACCCGGCATTGAAGCAGCAGCATTCCTCATGCATGCCGTGACGTATTTGGGAAGAACATCAGAGGGAGAGTCTGGTCTAAGTAAGTGATTTGTGGCCCCGCATCCTCCTGGTACATCATTTCTCCCGCCTCATCTCCAAAAACAAACACACCCCACAAAACTCTCCAGGGCCTCTATCAGCATGACACAAGAAAACCCGTCCCCACTTTTAAACCTGATCATTTGCAAATGTATTTCAGTCCCAGCCT
Source organism: Smutsia gigantea (assembly GCA_032199065.1). Lineage (NCBI taxonomy): Eukaryota > Metazoa > Chordata > Mammalia > Pholidota > Manidae > Smutsia > Smutsia gigantea. The sequence continues at coordinate 24,969 of JAVSCE010006529.1, forward strand.
TAGTGCGGGGAGAAGATTCCTTGGAGAAGCCTGGTTCCGGAAGCCTGCCTGCCAATTTTTGGAGGCTTTAAGCCTTGTTTCCTCTCTTCTTCTCCAGGTTTCCTCCCACCCACAAAGCTAACATACATCGTGAATGGGCCTGAATTTAATTCCTTAATCCGAACTTGCTAGCTCTGTGGTTGCCCTACCAGTCACTCTCTGAAAGGCACAAGGGAAAACATGGTTTCAATTCCTGGTTTATTTGGAGGTTTGGGTAAATGAAATGAGTTCATGAGCTGGGGATCCAGGGAGGATCTGGGCTGGTAGCTAGGGTTTTACTAAAGTCGATGCCCTACCCCCTTTAATGACAAACCGGTCTCAGAGCCAGCACTGGGATCGCCTTCTAACTCCCACATTCAAGAATTCTTTTGTTTGCATTCCATCTCCTTTCCAGACTGCCCCATTTATGTTCTTGTCACTCCTATAGGATCCAGATTAAAAGTTCACGTTGATGGAGCAAGGCAGGGAAGACAACCTCCATGTTTCCATCTCTGAGGACCCCTCTCCTGTCCACAAAGAAGGTACGGAACACACCGGGATGCACAATGAAGGAGGAAAAGTGAATATGCATTTCATCAGATGCCAAATAAGAACTTGAGACCGAAGGCAGCTTTTTAAAAAAAGGCATGTGAATGTCAACTATTCCTCCGGTTCTTCCTGCCCTGTCACAATGGAACTGCTTTCCTTTTAAACTGCTCCGTTTTCAGTAACTGTGGGGTCACAATTTCAAGTTCGACATTCCTAATAGATCCTGGTGGGTTTTGGTGGCTTGGATTCTGCTTCCCTGACTGGCTCAGTTAGTCTGCCGCCTCCCCAGTCCCTCCCCAAACCTCTTGTTTTGCTAATGAACTTACCTTCGCTGACCCTTCTCCCCTTTCCTGTTTGGGGGCTGCTCTTCCTTTGGCCCCTGCACTTGAAATGTTCTTCTCTCTTCAACTGTCATCCCGAAATGAGCAGAGACACGCCTGGTGCCCACATTTTCCCCATCTTTTGTTGAGTGTGTGTTTGTATGTCTGTTATTATTTTCTCCCCCTTTAATCAGAAGAACATGATCAGAGACTCCAACACATTCAGCTCAGAGTCTGAACTGACTGTACCCATTAGGAATTCTTAAAGTGCAGATCGTCTCTACAAAGACTCTTTACAGATGCAAAAGTGACATCACAGGTTGCCTCACCCCCACCCCATCTCCCAACATATATGTCTTTTCAGTGCCGCTCCAATTTAAATTTCTCAGTTTACCAGTCAAAAAAGATGATTTTTCTAATATCCATCCTGCAAACTCCATCTGGGATCC
>JAVSCE010006530.1:0-16886 GCA_032199065.1 Smutsia gigantea
CACTGAGGTACAGGCAGAACTACAGTCAGGTGCTTAGTATGTCCCCTCAGAATTGCCTTTACCACACATATCCTCAGTCTGAACTCACCTGCAGTGGTCTGTAACCACAGGCCCTGTAGGATATCAACCTCCAAAATATATTCAGGGATGGGAGAAATATACACAGTATACTCCTTTGGGGGTAAATGCCCTATTCCCAATTCAATTTTGGCTTTCTTCTCTCTAATTGCCTTACCTCCATAGCCATCTGTCACAGCAGGGGTCCCAGGAAAATACTCAGGGTTGCCATAAATCAGAGAACATTCAACTCCTGTGTCCACCAGTGGCAGGACACATTGTATATTCATGGGGGACCAATGAACTCCTAACTTTACATGTGGCCTCCAGTCCCCACCACGTCTTCCAAGGTCGGGGCCTTGACATCATTCTCAGTCAAACCATGACACCCAGTTGTCCTCCTGTCTGAGTGAGCACCCAGGTGGATCCTGAGTCCTGCCCCCCAGGAAGTCTTGAAGGGGCACAGGTGAGACACAGGGATTTGCCTCTGTATTCCACATCCTGGACTGCAGTGTCTGGAACTGCTGCTCTGGCTTTAATTGGTGCCAAAGTTCTAGTAAGGTCCTATTGGGCTTCCCATCAAGTTTTTCCTTCACTGCCCTGGCCTTTATCAAATCAACCCACATCTGGGTCCTCAAGACCTTCATGAGGCCCCTTGCATCTCTCCTTTCAGTCATAGCCCATACTTTCTTCTGACCTCTTACTGTTTAAACTTCTGTCAGATCTGCTAAAGTACAAGTAGTCTCACTTATGGGTTGCCCTATGTGGACAGCAAGAATAATGACTAGGGGCCCAAAGTGAGATGGGGGAGCTGTATGGAGCATCAGATTTCTTATTCCTATGGTGAACAGCTCCTCATCAAGGCCCTGGGTGTCCATATTATTGATGATATTTTTCATGCCCAACTCCCCTAACACCTGCTGGAGCTCTACATACGTTTTCCAGCTAGTAAGTAAGTATGGTAAATCACCCTGATTAGGCCAAACTACTCTGACGTGATGCGATTCCCTGAGGTGTGACCAGCACTTTGCAACCACTGCTGGAGGGAAGAGTGAGTCATCAGGCAAGCTAGTCTACCCATTTCAGAACCTGACATAACAATGTTTTCCACCCCCCATATCCCAAAGACACAGAAGCCATGTCGGCAGAAGTTCCGATGGCTTTTGCTGAAACCAGATGCTTTTGCCCACCAGCTCACCCTGGGTATATGGGCAGAGCGTGGAGTACTCCACAACCTGGGGAGGGGGCGGCTCCTGAACCTGAGGAGCCTGTGGTTGTTGCATTTTTATTTTCTTAATTTCAACTGGGTAAACCTTTAATACAGGAGAGGCTGGTGTCTCAGGAAGTGGCCTCAGCAACAATTTGGCCCTTGAATCCAACCCCTCATCTTCCCCTGACATTTCCTCTACCATCTCTCCCATCTCTCAGGATGAGGTTACCACTTTTTCCAACCCCTCCCCGACAGCCTACTGCAATGTGGATTCTCCTGCTGCCTCCTCCCTCACTGCTAATGTATCTTTCAGGAGCACAACCTGTCTTCTCAGTAACTGTTTCTCTTTCTTAAGGTCGTCCTATAGGTCATCACTCAGACTCTCCAAGCATAATGAAGTGTGTCTCTCTCCTGCTGAAGTCTCTTTCTCTCTCCATGATAACCCTTTCCACTATCGCAAGAAACATACATTCCATGATCCCAGCTGCTACACTGCCACTCAGGGCCTCTAAGCAGTCTTCTGACTCACAGAGGGCTAATCCCACAGCTTCTGGTGTCTCCACCCTTCCCTAATTCTGGGGAAAGTCCCATCCCTCTATGAGTTGCTTTATGCTAGACCAATTCCCCACTAGGGGATCCCCAGTTGGAAGTGCCACAGTAGGGAGATTCTGGGTGAAGCTGCACCTCCACTGCTGCAGCTACTGGGGCTTCCCCACCATAGCCAGGGGATTTCCAGGTATCTCCCCACCATCTCTATAAGCAGTCCACCCAATGTTCTCACATGTGAAGACAGATTTCAGGTTCAGAGGTCCTGCTGACTACGGCCATATGTAACTGTGGGGGAAAATATTTTCCCAGCCTGGGGCAAGTTACCTTTGAAACTGAAATCAGTTAAAGGGAGAAATAAACTGGGAGAAACCCATTTATTGCCTACAAGCTGTCATCAATTTCTTCTCTCCTGTGTCTCTCATGACCCAGTTGCTAAAACGTACCTCACCCAACCTTTCTGGTACAGATATGCCCTGGATCCCCCATGTAATCACCTCTTGATATGGAGATGGACTACTTCTCTCCATCCCTTTGAAACACCTACTGATACAAAGATGTGCTAATGCCAGGTGAGAGATTATGGAAATATTGCAATTTTACTCATAGCCTGTGCTAGGCCCAAGTTCTTGAAATAAAATTATAATATTAAATATATGAATACAAATGGAGTTCTGAATTGATCCAATAATTATGCTTTTCATAATTCAAAGAGATAAACTGGTAATATTGATGCTGGGTTCTTGTTCATGGAGTCAAAGAATAAACTTCACAAAAGCTCAAGGTAGGCAAGCAGGGGACAGGCTTTTATTTATAGATCAATCAAGAGTACAGAGCTCCTGGCCCATGCCAGGAGTGGACAAAAGAGTCTATGGCTGGGCTTTGTCTAGGTGTTTATATCTTATTTTAAACTGAGTTGCCTGTTTCTTCACTGGTTCTCACCCAAGTGCTCTCTTTTGTTCTAACCAATCCCACTGAAGATTGCCTATATTCCTTTTTGGTATTTCTATCCCAAAGAATTTGTGTAACTCTCACTTTGCTTAATGTTTGACGTGGACTTTCAGTAAGAGTTTCTTTGCACATTGTTTCATTGTACTGACTGTAATTAACCTGTTTTGCTTCTTTCTAAGGCCCTCCCCCTACTCTGCCTAAACCCACTGTCTATATCTCACTTCCCCTCTATAGATGGAGACCCTAGCTGCTGCTAGGGAAAGGGGTGATCACTGTTATGGCTGCTTAATTCTTAGAGGTGGTGCAGAGTAGGGAGAAGTTGGATCTCCATTGCTTGTCGGCTGAGAGGGCCTCGGAAAATGTGTGCTTCCATCTTAGGTTCTGCTTCCATCACCATCTGAAGTCAGAAACCTTGCAGCTGACTTTGAAGGGAGTTGGAAAAGAGGCGTAACTGCCAGGGGCCAAAAGCAAGGAGAAAAAACAGACAAATTAGCAGTCCTATGAAAGGAAGAAGCCAGGTGACCCAGGTCATTCTTAGCCAGTTATTCCACCCATTCTCCTGTATCTCCCTGATCTATTGGGCCTTGTCCCTGATTTTGTGACTGCATCTTTGACAATGCAAGACTGGTTCAGGTAGAAGCAACATTGTTCTAGGAAAAGGCAGAGCCCCCCCTTTTTGGCCATGAGAAGATCTAGACCTCTACAGTTTTGTAGTGACTGTTGCTGAAGAATTGTGCTGATCTTGGGAGGTGGACTAGGCTCTGGGCAATCTCATCAAGGGATTCTTGAAGATCAGTGGATAAAGCTTCAAAGTAAATCAGGGAAGTGGCCAGACCTCCCACCCCTAAACCCAGGCTGGTGGTTATGCCTAAGGCTGCTAGGAGGGGGATGACTTGTATTGCTCTCTTTTGTTTCACATGCTGAGTGCTGGGGACTGGGAGAGATTGATCTTGTGGGACTATATTGATGTTAGGGGTAAAGTAGATAAGAGTGCAAGTCCAGGTCCAATTTGTAGGCAAACACATATAGGTGTTGGTTCTGTAAAGGAAGAAAATTCCTGTGGCAGATACGCAAGCTGAGATGGGAAGAGAGAAAAGGTGGACAGGGGATAATTCCCTTGTTTGGTTGGTTCAGCACTCCAAGCACTCAGGGTAGAGGATAAATAAGTTCCTACTACAGGGGATATTCCTTCTTGTGATGCTCACCTACATTTTAGGCAGGTGGGGGTTGGTGTTAGGCATAGATATAAAGGGCCATTAGCATATGAGCAGTTTAGGGCTTCAGTTTATAAGGTCAGGGGCCCAGTAAGATGTATCTGCTGAATGAAGAGCCCATTGGCTTCAGGCAAGAGGTTATAATTAACTCTGGTGTTCTGGTGGTCTGTGGGACGTATCCGATTGATGGCGGGGTCACATAAACTTGGAGTGAGGTGCCTATGGGTATCGGTCTGTTGGTGCTTTTAAAACAGAGTGGAGCTTGAGATGTGAGGGCTGTGTTGAAAGTTATGGGTCCATAGACAGGAGGTGTCATGGGGGCTAATTTCTTTAAAGTATTAAAATAGGTCTGATATAATAGGTTTGCTTGGTTGGCGGTGGATAAAGGATGATTTCCAATCAAAGTCTCTGTCCTTTCAAAACGGTGGCTTCTTTTTCCCCCTTGTAGATGAGGGAGACCTTTGGGAGGTGGGTTTTGCTGAGTGGGACTGGTAGAGCACTGCATGCTGAAGAAGACATAGGTGCATCCAGCAATTTGAGGCTAGTGAGGAGTTGGATTTGTAGAGCAGGGACAGAGTAAGGTTTAGTGATCTCTCAATGTGAGTGGCTTTTAGAAGGGAGGCCATGGGGAGTGAACTGACCATAGGTAGCAGATGAAAAAAAGAGAGAGATATTAATATGAAAGCAGAACATTGTATAAGTTCCCATATCTCCATGTGGGCTGCTAGGATAGGCTTCTGTACTTATGGCCCATTGTTGTTAGGGTGAGAGGGGAAGGGAGGTTACTAATAAAGTATGTTAACAGAGGCATTTGGGATAGTATTAAGGTTACAGCTAAGACTAGGAGGAGCAACCCAGCACAGAAGTCACAGAATGTGTCATTACTTATCTCAAGAGTTGGTAGTAGGGGAAAACTTCCTTTTGAATAGTAGTTTCAGGGTCTCTAAAGGTTCACAGGTGTACTCAGGTTCCTGCCTCTTGGTGCTCCATGCAATGGGTTCTTTTTATCTGTGTTGTCTGAGAGTTATTGAGTTTTTCTAGGCTTTTACTCTGGAGTGATGAATTCAGGCCTCTATACCTGTGACCTTAATGGCCGTAGGGGAAGAGAGTATAACAATATGGGATCCTTCCCAGACTGGATTAAGAGGTGGAGAATTAGAAGGAATTGACTTAATCAGAATTTGGTCCCCTTGTTCAAAGAGCGCTACCCCAGGGGCTTTATTTTGCCCTTTGGTCAGATTTTGAAGGAGTGTTTGGAATTTAGCAAGGTGTGTCACATATTGAATTATCTCTGTGACTTCTTCATCCATGATTGAATCATTTCTTAGGAAAGATCTTCCATAGAGCATTTCAAAGGGGTTCAACCCTGAAGTTTTGGGAGTATTTCTTATTCTTATCATGGCTAATGGTAATAAGTCAGACCAGGGCAAGTGGATTTTTTGTGACAGCTTCCTTAATGGTTTTTTTATGATGTCATTGTTTTTTCCTACTTTACCTGAGGATTGCAGTCTCTAGGTACAGTAAATTATACTGACTGCCAAGGGCCCAGGACACTTCTTGAGTCACAGCTCCTTTAAATGCAGGGCTATTGTCACTCCGTAATCCTTGGGGCATCCAAAATTGGGGAATTATTTCATGTAAGAGCACTTTTACTACTTCCTTTGCTTGTTCAGTTCTACAGGGGAAGGCCTTGACCCATCCTTTGACTGTATCTACCCACACAAGGAGATATTGGAGTCCTTTTGCCTTTGGCATATGTGTAAAATCTATTTGCCAATCCTCTCCTGGGTATCTATGTGTTCACTGTAATCCTGGGGGAACAGCTCTTTTATTTAATGGATTATTCCTTTGACAAATCTCCCAAGCTTTAGTGATTTGCTCTGTGGTCTTGAGTAGACTACTTTCTGCAAAAATACTTTTGGCAATTTGGTAGGTATTTTCTATACCTAAATGGAAAGTCTAGTGTAAAGTTTTAAGAACTTTCCATTCTGCACTCAGAGGCAAATAGATTTTCTCATCCTGCACCTGAAGCCAACCAGAGGGAAGGAGAGTACTGCCTTTGGAGAGGCCATCTTTTAGCTCTTTCTTAAATTAGCAGGGGATAAAATCAGCTGGCACAACTGTCCATAATAGAGGGGCTTGAATAGGTGCCTTATAAGTCTCTCTGGCTCCCTCTTTGGCTTTTGTATCTGCTCACCTGTTTCCTTCTGTTGTCTCATCCATTCCCTTCTGGTGGCCTCTGCAGTGAATAACTACTACTTCTTTAAACTCATGCACAGCTTGTATTATTGATTAATTTCATTAATGTATTTGATAAGGGAATCTTCAGAGTTTAAAGTCTCTTTCATTCCATATGGCTGTATGGGCATGCAGAACTAGGTAGGCATACTTAGGGTCAGCGTATATATTAACCTTTTTTCCTCTCCCTATTTCAAGGGCTCGAGTGAAGTCTATTAATTCTGCCAGCTGGGCCCTTGTGCCCGGTGGAAGTGGCCGGCACTTGATAGTATCCCATAGACTGACAACTGCATTGCCAGCTCTGCTTAATAAATAAGCAGCTATCTGTGAAGAGGACAAACTCTGGGTTCTATAAGGGGTTGTCTTTCAGATTTCCTCTGGTGGAATAATTTAGGGCAACGACCTGTTGGCAGTCGTGCTCAGGTCCTTCACTCATGGATTCAGGGAGAAAGGTGGCTGGATTCAGGGTGGAGCATGTTTGCAGCTGGGTTACAGGGTCCTCCAGGAGGAGTGACTGATATTTTAGTATCCTGCTAATCTCAGGAGGCTCTCCAGATTTTGCTCTGACAACCTCAGGTCTCCCTGGGTATTCAATAAGCTGGTGATATTAGGGGATGCATATACTATCAAGTCTTGTCCTAGGGTCAGTTTTGTGGCTTCAGGTACTAGTAAGGTGATGGCTGCCACAGATCTCAGACAGTGTGGCCAGCTCTTAGCTTCTGGTTACAGCTCCTTGCTTAGATAGGCTAGAGGCTGCTGCATTTTTCTTCGAGATTGAGTTAGTACTCCCAATGCCCCTCCTACTCTCTCAGTAACAAACAGGTTAAACTGGTTTCCAGTGGCAAAACTTAAGGTGGGGACCTGGAGCAGGGCTTTCTTTAAAGTCTCATAACCTTTAATGGCATCAGGTTCCCAATGGAGTTTTATGGTGCCTTCCCTTTGGGCTTCTTTAAGGAGTTGGTAGAGGGGTCTGGCTAACTTTTCATATCCAGGGATCCAAATTCTGCAATATCCAGTGATACCCAAGAGTCCCCTTACGTGTCTGATAGTAAAGGGCAAAGGGTGGCAGAGAATGGGTTGTATTCTTTCTCCCCCCAGGGCTCTGGTACCCTGGGAGAGGTTAAGGCCAAGATATTTTACCTACTGCTGACAGATCTGTGCTTTCTGATGTGAGACCTTATAGCCACAATTACCTAGAAAGTTCAGTAATCTCTGAGTACTTTTCTGACACTCTGCCCCTGTGGTGGTGCAGAACAGTGTATCATCCACATATTGGATGATTTCTGCCTCCTTTGAATCAAAGGAGGCCAGGTCTTTGGTTAAGACCTGCCCAAATACTGGACTCAGGTGCAAGCGGGATACAAAAGAAAGCATCCTTCAGATCTAATACAGTCAACCATGCTGCTCCCTCAGGAAACTTGGATAACAGGGTATAGGGATTACATACTACTGGATGCAGCAGCACAACTGCTTCATTAATAGCTCATAGGTTTTGCACGAGTCTCCAACTTCTGTCAAGTTTTTGTAGTCCCAATATGGGGGTGTTACAAGGACTGTTACAGGCTATCAAGACTTTGGGTTTTCAGATTATTGATAACTGGCCTTAGACCTTCACGAAGTCTGGTTTAAAAGAATACTGCCTCTTATGAGGAAAGTGATTAGGGTCTTTAAGATTAATTCATACTGGTTGGGCTGATTTCACCCTTCCAGATTCCATTAGTTGTCCAAACCTCAGGATTAATGTCTGCTTCCACTAGAGGGAGATCATTTGTCCCCTTCCATGTTCATATATAGAGAGGTCTGTACATTAGAGAGTATATCACAGCCTAGAAGTGGCATTGCACTTTCGGACTTTCTGGGACCACCAGGAAGGCATGGGAGAACAGCACTGAGTCCCATTCACAACTTAAAGGCTGAGTAAAATATTTGGTCATGGGCTTCCCAGATATGCCTTTAACAGTAGCTGACTGGAAGGAGGGAGGACCAGGGTTATGGAGGAGGACTGAATAGGTGGCTCCTGTATCAAGCAAGAAATAAATGGTGTGGCCTCCTACAGGGAGAATCACCCGGGGCTCCTGTGGAGTTATGATGGTGACATGGGTAGCCCCAGGCCTCTTCAGTCCTGACCACATTGTTGCAAGTCTGACCCCAGTTGCCTACGCCTCTGAGGGCAGTCCAGCTCCCAGTGGTCTCCCTGACAGAGCGGGCTGGGCTTTGGTGGTTTTCAGTGCCCAAGCTTAGGGCATTCTAACCTAAAATTCCCATCCCCACCACAGAGGAAACAAGTCTTGGGCCCAGTCCCTTGGGGTGGTCTCGCTTTCTCAAACCTCAGAAGCCCAAAATTAACTTTCTGCAAGGCCATCATGAATGCCTCTGCCTTTTGCTTGTCTCTTCTGTCCCTTCTGTCCCAATCCTTCCTCTCCTCCTCATCTCTGTTTTAGAATCTGATGTGATGTCTCTCAGGAGGATCTCCAGATTTTTCTCTGGGCCTAGCACCAATTTCTGCACCTCCTTCCTGATATCTGGGGCTGACTGTGTGATGAATTTACCTTTAAAAACAATTTAAACCTTTGGGGACTCTAGGGACATACAGGTATATTTCACCAATGCCTCCCTGAGCCATTCCAAAAAGGCTGTGGGGTTCACTTTTTATTCCTGTATTACTGCTGATAATTTAGAATAATTTAGGGGTTTTACTCATGCTCTTTTCAGCCCTTCCAGGATACAGGTTATAAAATGGTTCCAGTGCCAGTTATCTGTGTCATCTGCATCTTGGCCCCACTCTGGGTCAATGAATGGCACTGCCTGACAGCCAGTGGGGACCCTGGTTAGTTCCTCTGGAGATTTGCCACTTGCATTTACAGTGTACCATTCGTCTCCGAACTCTAGGGCTCCCTGATCACTTTTTTTTCTCCCCTCCAGGAAAGGTTTGGTTTAATACAAGCATCCTTCCAGGCCAGTTTAAATGTCAAGATAAGTAAGACCTTGGAAGGCTTCTATGTACTTGTCTGGGTCATCTGAAAACTTACCTAGGTCCTCTTTAGTTTGCTTCAGGTCTTGGAGGGAGAAGGGGTCATGGGGTCCCCATTCTCCATTGGCTACTTCTTGTAGGGGCAATAAGGATGGATATAACTTTTCTTTTTACCACTTGGGGAGCCTGGTGGGGTGATTGTCCCAATGGTGCTTGGGGTGGTCATTCTGTGGTTTGACTTTTGGGGGTCTCAGCAAGTGGACTTGGATGCAGATAGGGTGGGCATGGCAGGGCCAATGGGAGGGGGTGTAGGGTTCAGAGTATAGTCAGGAATTAATCCATACTTTTGGCATATTCTTTTATTTTCCCTAAGGGCAAAGAAGACCTGTATATTTGGGACTTCTGACCATTTCCCTTCCTTGCGGCAAAATTAATCTAGCCACATGATCTTATTGTATTGAATACTTCCCTCAGGGAACCAAGGCTCTCCATAAGGGAGTTTGTATTGAGGCCAGGCTTGTATGCAAAAGAAGGTAAGATGCTTCTTCTTCAAGGTCTGGGGATCAAATTGCTCCCAGTTCTTCAGAATGCACACTAGAGGCATGTCTGGCTTTAGACTTGAAGAAGAAGCTCCCATCTGGAAAAGAAAACAGGAACAGGTGTCCAGCACCTGACCTGAGACTTCATGCCGTGTCATCCACCTACAGATGGGAGGTTGAGCAAACAGCAATAATCTTCTCACCTCTCTGGCCTGCTGGACTTAATTGCTCCTTACCAGTGTGGTCCATACCTTGATTTACCTCTTGCCCTTCCACTAAGCAAGGGTGGTTTCAGAGCTCTGGTTATAGTGGGACCTCACCAGCGTGCTCTTACTCTGCTCCTTCTGGGAGTTCTGATCTGGACCCTAGTTTCCTCTGCACAGGCTTTAGCATAGTACACTCAGGCACAGAATGTCTGATAGATTTCCTCAGTGCGCCATTCAAATAGCCTCCTCACGCATAGTTCAACAAGGGAAGAAGGGGATTTGTTTTTCCTCACCCTGGAATTTGTTGGGGCTAATGCCCTTTGAATTTCAGGACACTCTGTCAACCATAGCGTAGGGTAATCCCTTGAGAGGCCTCTGCCCGTCCAATCCAAGAGAATTAAATGCAGGGGCTGTGTGAACTCTCTCTGCCAAAGAAGAGGTTGGTATGAGTCACAAGCCTGTTCTGCTTCCACGGGGCTGCAGAAAAGGAAATGTCATAGCCCAGAGGATTATCTCCTAGGAAGAGAGGTTAGCAGGATAGAACTATGGCCAGAGTTCAAACAGGCTGTTAGGATTCCAAGGACAGTACTTATAAGAGTATGAACCTATAAGTTTGAGAGGGTTTCCTGCCATTAGACTGGAATCACCCTCCTTGAGCAGTCCTCCAGGAAGGTGGGCCTTGTGGATGAGGGATCTCAAAATTTGGGGGCTTTTTTGAGGGGCTGCCTTCTCTTTCTACATGCCTCTGCCAGGAATATCGAGGCACAGAGTCTCTGATATATCTCCCTGACACAAAGCACAATGATTTTCCTCAGACATATCTCAACTAGAGACTGTGGCTCTTTCACATGTTGGGCTCAGATTTCTGCCTGGTCACAGGCCAGCTCAATGATGTCAGGAAATGCCTCTGGAGTGTGGAAGGGATGAGGCATCTCGAGTCCTATGCCTGTCCGGTCCAGGAGGATCAAATATGTAGCCTATGTAAGGTCCCAAAGCCAGATGAGGGGCATGAGTACTGCGTCCACATCATAAACCTCTTTCACACTACACAGGATAAAGTGGTGCAGTCCCTAAAGGATGGCCTGGAATGAAGAGCAGGGAAACTCTTCCCAAAGCCAGAGATAGAAGTCAGACAGAGGCTGCCAAGGACAACTGTGAGGGAGGGAGTTGGTACTCATATATACCAGTTCCTGCCATTGCCTGGGAATTATCCTGCTAGTCACCCACTGTAGGAAATCTGGACTGTCAGATAAAAGGTCAGGGGTCATCTGCGACTCTTACATAGGCAGCAGCCAAGCCAGAGGTTCACTCAATGCCATTGGTTCAATGGCCAGAGCTGAGATCCAAGGACCACTGTCTCCTAGTCTGGTCTGCCCTCAGAGTCTGCAGATTAGGATAGGAAAGTAGGAAGTCAGCTCAGCCACTCCTTGACATTCCCATCCAGAGGTGGGGAATCAAAGGGTGGCAGACACCAGGAAAACTTTCACATGAGTTTTGAGGCAGGTAGCCTATGCTAGTCATTTTTAACTGGCTAACAGTTGCCCAGACAGATTTATGAGATAAAGAAAAGGTGCAGTATTAGGTCAAGAGTAAGAGCAAAGTATGGATCTCCTACCATGAGGAGGTGAGCATCAGATTCTGTGAAATTGATAGAGGAGACAGAGGCATATATAGAGCATATAAAGGAAGTAGCGAGTGCCTCTGCCTCACACAAAGGCCAGGGTGGTCTAAAGAAGCAGGCTGGAAGTCAGAGAGAGAGAGAAAAGGGAGAATCCTCATGTATAACTAATTGGGCAGTCAGGGCCTGATTTCAGACATGTAGACCTTTGAGAAGCAGCTGAAGTGTAGCCTCAGCCTGGACTCTTGCAATTGTCCGTGGCTTCCCTCAGTCTCTCACATCCAAGGAGAGCCTCTGAAAGGGAAACCTGGCCTCCATTCAGTCGACTTTCCCGGCTCCCAAGGGAGATGTGAGACCCACTGAGAGAGATGCAGGGGAACCTATTGCTTGAGACTTGAGATCGGCAGCCAGGCTAATTCCATTTAAATGGCTGATGAGCGGCTGATGTTGTGTACCATAGATGGTGTCCTTCTTTAATGAGAGTGAATGGAAAAGGAAAACTTGGATGCGGATACTCATCTCCGAAGTTATCCTGGACAAGCCCCCCAAAATAATACTGCAGTTTATGTTCATGGAGTCAAAGAATGAACTTCACAAACACTCAAGGTAGGCAAGGGGGGAGGCTTTTATTTAGAAATAAAGTGAGAGTACAGAGCTCCTGGTGCACACCGGGAGTGGACAAGAGAGTCTGTGGCTGGACTTTGTCTAGGGGTTTCTATCTTGTTTTAAACTGAGATGCCTGTTCTTCACTCGTTTCCACCCAAATGTTGTCTTTTGTTTTAACCGATTCCACTGAAGATTGCCTATATTCCTAATTTGGTACTTCTATCCTAAAGAATTTGTGTGACTCTAACTTTGCTTAATGTTTAACACACAGTTTTAGTAAGAGTTTATTTGTACCTTGTTACATTGTTCTGACTAATTATCCTGCTTTGCTTCTTCTGGAGGCCCTAACCCTACTCTGTATAAATCCACAGTCCCTGTCTCAGTGTAACATAGCACAGGATTTGGAGCCTAACTATCTAGGCTGATATCCTTGCTCTGCCAGTTACTATCACAGATTGTGGACAAATAGTTTAATCTTTGTTTTCCAGGCTCTTTTTGAGAAGTTTTTAAAGTTAATATTTATAAAGCACTTCAGAACAGTACATGGAATATTTTGAACATCAAAAAATGATAGCTTTCATTTGTCCATTACCTTATTTGGAAATGATTATATGAATATAAACAAAAAATAAGAACATTTTTTAGAATATTATAGGATAAAAGGGTGTATACTCAGTGCTGCCATAGTCATGCACAAAAGGCAAGAATTTGTTTTTACTCAATTGCTCAATTTAAAATGTCCTAAGTAAAACAGATACTCTCATACACTACTGGTGAGAGTAAAAATTACTACAACCTTTTTAGATGGAAGTTTAGTAATATTAATAAAAGCCTTATACATGTATATATCCTTGACCTAGAAATTCCTATTATAAGGAATTATCCTAAGGAAATTGTTAGAGTTCTAGGCTGAATGACACAGTTTTACCACTGTCATGTTTTTCCTTATCCCCACAGACTATGTCATGTTCCTCTATCACTCTAAAATAGGTATGCCCTTACATGCTGAAATAAGGCCTCCCAAGTCCCTAGGAATTAAAAGTTTCAATGGCCTAATGTGTTAACTTTATTGCTTATTTTTTCTCCCACAATGGTTCCGAAGGCTAAGACAATGACGACTTAACAGAGTGATACCTTGAAGCTCTTGTCTTTAACACAGAGATCCACAGACATATACTGCTTTCCCTCCCTTGTTAGGTGACTAGTGCTCTGTGTCTTTGTTAGTGCTCCTTTTTTAAATTCAGAGACAGATTAGGCAAGAAATCTATATGGGAATGGCTATTCTACTGCCATCTTTGTTACTCATCTTTGTATAGGCGACATAAAGGCATCTGTGATCTTATGAGGTTGAACTGTCAGCCCTGAAGACATATGTGACATAGGCATATACAGAAAGGCTATGCATGCAGGGATAACAGTTCAGCCTATTTCAGTAGATGAGGGATGATAGTGGCTTGGACTAGACTGCAGTCAGTGTAGATTAAGGTAATTGAACAATGTTAAGAAATAATTTGAAAATAGAATCAACAAGATTTGCTTGACTAATTAGATGTGAGAGGTATGATAATAGGTGGCCTTAAGAATGACTTTTAGCTTTCTGGCTTAAGGGAACTAGATTAATAATGGTGGCATTTCCATAATTGGGAAAGATTTGGGGGGAAAAAGATGAAGGAGATAAACAGTTAAGTTTTGGTTATGTTTGTTTGAGATCTGCATGAGTTATATAGCAGGGATGTTATGTTTAAGTAGGCTGTCATGTACTAATCAGGGAAAATTTGGGAATTTGAAGTATGAAATTGAGATATATCAACATCTAGGTGGTATGTGAATTCATGAGAGTAGGTGAGATGGCTAAGGAATAGTAGTGAGCATAAGAATAAACTAGGTCTTAACAGAGATTTCTTGAGTAACTTTATCAGTTAAGGGTCATGTCTAAAGAAGAGGATGAACTGGCAAAGTGCATTAAAAGTGTCAGATAAAGAGGTAAGAGGAAATTCAAGAGAACAAGTCAAGAGAAGTGAATGCCTTTAGAATGCCGTACTGCTAATACTTCAAATGTTAAGAGGCCATGACTGGAGCAACTGGATTGAATACAGTGATATATATCATCAATGAATTTAGCATGAGAAATTTTGGTTTGAAAATTGGGGACATAAGTCAAATAATTGGGTTAAATAGTGTACAAGAGGTGAGGAAATGGAGACAAAGAGAACAGACAACTCATTCTACAAGTTTGGCTATGAAGGGCAGGCGATAGAGCAGTAGCTGGAAGAAGATATTGAATCAAGGGAGTAATTTTTATTGTCATTCTTAATTTAAGAAAAGAAAGTGGGCATTGAATTTTGATGGGGAAGAGAGAAAAAGAAGTCAAAGATACAAGGAAGGGGGTGATAACTGATAGGGTCTCTAGGTCTCTGATGAAGTTGGGTGGGTAGAGAATAGAGTATAGTAGGTGTTGGAATCATGCTTCTGTATACTTTCCTTCTATGATCTTTACCATTTCTCACAATTTGCCTTCCTTCCAGTCAGCTCAGGTTACCTTTATTCTGGTCTGTAAAGTTTTGTGTATTATGACCCTAGGTTTCCCAAAAGGCTAACATGGCAGAATCATTAAGAGATAAGCTTTGGAATTAGATCCGATTTGAGTCATTTTTTTCTGCCACTTTTTTACTGTTTAGACTTGGTCGTTTGCATTATCTTTAAGTTTCTACATATGTAATACATGAACAATAATTAACTAGTAAGAATAATTTATTAGATAAGTTAATGCATGTTGGTTTCACGCAATGCAAGAGGCTTGTTGCCAGCTCAAAATAATCCCTGAGCAAGGTCATTTGGTAACATGAGCTATCAGTTTGCTTACTGAATCCCTATTCCATCTGTATTATCAGTGGTTTGCAATCTGGTGGTTTGTGAGCCAAATCCAAATCACCAAATATATTTTGCTTATGTCATATTAAAAAAAATACTTTAGCCTTTTGTCAGCATTTAAGTCATGAGATTTTACATATACTTGTGGATTTTTGACATCTCATGGTAGATTTGCACATATGTATGAAAACACAAGACCATGCCAACAGTGTCATTAATTCAGTTTACTGCTTTTACTCCTTTAGGCACTTGAGTTTACAATCCCTGCTATAAGGTATCCCTAAACCTTGAGGTTGCCATGGGGCAACGGATCAAGTTCATGCCTTTAACAAAGGTTTCATTGACATTTATTTAGCTATTTGCAAAACAACGGAAGACAAAACTGAATCTGTCAGATTTTATTTTGGTCTAATGCATAATCATTTATAAGTGAAAAAAAACTATCTCTGAAAGAAATTGTCTCCTCAGACACCTTCTAATTTTGTCTAGAGTACTTGCAAAGAGGAGGATTGACAAGGAAGAAATAACTATAGATTTCAGATTAAAAAACATCTCTTCAACTTCCTCATCTAGCTTCATGTCTCCATTTAAAATAACTTTTATAGGGTCTCTGAAAAAAACCTTTACCAAAATTAAAGCACAGGGCTAACCTATCAGAATTTTTGGGCCTATTGGTCGGCTACTGAGCCTTGCTATCCATTAGAAATAGCCACCTTCCAATAAATGACCTCATGGAATGAGGGGGCATAGAGACCAAAGGTAATGAAAGTTTTTCTTTTATTTCATTAAATGTTCTTGACACTAGCAAACATTATATCCAGAAACCTTCGTGTGTCAATTTAGCAGCTTCACCATGCCCAGTACTCTGAGAAATCAATAATCTTGTTCAAATTGATTTTAATTGGAAGGCGTTTCAGTTTCTCCCTTGATAGTAGATAGCTGTAATTTCGCAAAATATATTTTAATAGTTGGATATACATGGCAAAAGAAAACTCGAGGCATTTCAACTATAAAAACATCTCTCACCCCATACTAATCTTCCTTGTTTAGAGGAGCCAGTCATATCCCCAGGCTGGAGCAACAAAAACAAAGATGGTCTTACCTAGAGCCCTGTGTGGTTTTTTCTTCCAACACTTGTTACCAAGTCTCTGAATTAAATTCCCATTGGTTGAAATACCTACAGTGATTCTATTTTCTCGACCTTATACTGACAATGCTGACAGCAACAGAAAATAGGTTTAGTAGCAAGGAAGTATTAGTTACCATGGGATGCTTCCCACTGCATTAAGTACTGATCTTCAACCCTAAGATCAACACATATGGATATGAGCAGACATATGTAAATTAGAACCATATAAAATGGTGAGCCACAGAGGCCAACGCTGACTGACTCTGTTAAATTAATGTCTAATAAAGAGAGAATCTTAGCCATCAGACTTTGAACATTTCAGTTCCATTTGCAATGATGAATCAGATTATCTTACACTGACATCACTTAATGTTTGTTTCATCTAACTCCATTTGTTTGATTAAAAGCTCAGAAGGCAACCTAGTATGATTTAACTTCCAATGTTTGGTTAGCCACTGGAAAGAGAATGTGCTGAATATAGGGACTTTAAGAGACATTTTTGGAGTGAATCAATATAGTATTTTCTCATTTAGATTTGTTTCCTGTGTGACTTGATTACAAGGTGAGCATTCATTGGCCAGGCCAACACATATAACTTAATCTATGTGACAGTTATATTTATCATTTAAACTAATAATTTGGAATTTTGTTGTTTTGGTAAACACATGGTCTTATGTATATATGACTAGTTTGAGTTAGGCTTGCAGGTCATGATTGTATGTGGGCACTG
>JAVSCE010006531.1:0-399217 GCA_032199065.1 Smutsia gigantea
TGGGACTGCACATCCATTACCTGCCCCACCTCCAAGCCCCCAGGTGTCCCAGAAGCACCACTTTCTCCTCCCTGCTCTATCTGTTAACTGATCTGCTGAGTCAGCATGTGCTGTTTTCCAAGAAATAAAGTATCTGTGTTCCACGCATGTTCATTCTGAACATGCAGTCAAACTGAAATTCTCTTGGCTGGTACGTTACTCCCAGCTCCAGTCTCTGGGAGCATGTCAGTTTGACCTGCTACTGCTAGTCAAATGGAAACTAAAACTAGTGCCGTCCCAGAATGTAATTGTTCATTTTAGGTTACGATCGGAAAGATCAGAGTGTAAGGGGATCCAAACAGACTTGTCGGTACAAGGCTTTATTAGCAGCTTTGGCTACACTACAATCTCTCAACAGCAAAGAGCTTTACAGCACAATGGGATGAGCAAATGTCAGACCCCAGGACTTGAATCCCAGTGTCCTTTGCCGGCTATGTGACCGTGACCTTCAGTAATGTACCTAGTTTCTCAGAGCCCAGCTCTCCCATCTCCAGCACAGCCATAACAAGAGTATATCGTGCTGATGATGTAGTGAGATGACCCAGACACATGGCTGACTCAACAGATGCCCCTGTGTAGGGTGCTAGAGAAAAGGGGCAGAGTTAAGGTTCATTTTTCTTAAGGGGATATCCAAAAAAAATAGTGAAAGCTCAACACATTTAAGCTTCTATAGCTAAAGTGTGAGGAAACCTCCGCCTGTACCAGTATCACTGGTGGCCTTGTTAAAACCTCATTGCTAGGTCCAGCACCAGAGCACATGATGCAGTGAGTCTGGATGTGACCTGAGAACTGGCATTTCTAACAAGTTCCCAGAGGCTACCAACGCTGGTCTGGGGACTGCGTGCTGAGAGCCGCTGTCATAGCAAAGGGAGAGAGAGCCGACTAATTCTTAAGCACCTGCCATCTGCAGGACACTGTACACAAACAATATGTGGTTCATTGCAAGGTATTGATCTTGTTCTCCAGAGAGAAAAGCCTTATTTCTAAGTCAGTCATAAATATTAACATTCAGTTATAAAAGTTTGGGTAGTATTGAGGTATTATTCTGGACAAGAAAATTATTTGCACTTACATACATATGATTTGAATAAATCCTGGTCAGTCAGGTACTTATGAACAGATTTTTTTAAATCTATTTATGTGCTTTGGAGGCTGAATTATATACTGTTCCCTACCGTCCAAGATTCCTATGCCAGAGGGCCCATCACACCGGAAGGGAGGGAAGGAAGTGATGGGTGATGGAATTAAGTTCATAATAAGAGTATCATTTTTCAACATTCTCTATTTTGGCATTAATCTGAATTTAGGTATCAGTAACAATCTAGTTATCAGCAAATTTTTAGTAAGAGTTTTATAATTTACACTAACTACTCTCTTTCTGATTATTACCCACAGCTTTTCAAAAATACAGACTGCATAATAAGCTAACACCACAAAATAAACTGAAAGCTTAAATATGTGCTTAAAATTTTTCATTTTTAAGAAATGGGGTAAAGGGTGCTTCAAAGCCTTGAAACTCCATGTTCAAGGTGACTAAGAACATTTCTATCCACCTCTTTCTTTCATTTAAATATTTGTATAATTGTTGAGGTCAAATCAGCAAATGCCACATGCAAGCCAGGTCCGATCCAGGCGACCTCAGTCACACCAGCCTCAGTTTGGGACAATCTGTCGGGCTGAATGTTAAGGTGTAAAGTCAAATTAACCAGGGCACCGGAGTGTGCAATTCCACTTAGCCTGGTTAGCATGTGCTTCCTGACTGAAGTTAATCTGACCTTCACAGAAATCACCAAATGAAATAAGTTTTAAAGTAAAGGTGTAACAAGCCTTCATTTGGTGAATTTTAAAGCCTCTGCTTTCCAATCCCAAGAATGTAGTTTCTAGAGCAAAGCTTCTGGCAAAATGCTTTATTCTCACTACTACTCAAATAGTAAGTCAATTACATGTTTCAACAACCTGTTGGTGCCTAAATCTATTGGGTCCCCATCCTTCTTGAATCTTTGACCAAGAGTTTGTTCAAAAACTGCAGTCTCACAGAATGCAGTGATAAGAGGAAAACATTTCATCTCCTTTTGCTTCATCTTAAACAAATTCCTTTGACTTTTTGAGATACTTTTTAAAAATAGAAATAAATGAGACTTTGAGAGAAAGGTTTTTGCTGAACTAAGCACAAACCAGGGCTTGTTTTTATCCTTTAAAATGGACAGGAGATACACTTCAATCCTGTAACCAAAGCCTAATTTTTGACATTCGGTTAGATTACCCCACTCAGTCTCAGACATGGACATTTTCTAAAAGTTGCAACCACAGAGACGATAAAGAACAAAATGTGATAACAAAGGTTTGCTGACAGAATAAGGACGTCTAGACACACTGGATGATTATTCAACAGCTATGGGAGTCAGGCTTCCTGCAGCAATCTCTGTCCTCCATGCTGCCTAACTATGGTTCTGCAGGCGCTGCGCTGAGCTGCTTTGGAAAAAAGCACCGACTCCACACCCTTTCTGCTCAAATTCGTTAGCTGAGCTCCTTCTGCCTCAGCCACTGTTTGGAGATTAAAAAAGGAGGGAAGACACTGCCCACCCATCCTCGCACCGCTCCCACCTAGAGGGCTTGCCATTTCCAGAGGAGCGATATGTGCAGTCTGCCCCTCCTCCTTTGCCATCTGCTGCTGGTGCCTGAACCAGCACTAGGGCCTCTTCTAGGTCTCTGAAAGCATCAGGCCACCTTCTGTCCCAGAGCGGGGCACATGCTCTCTACCTTCACGATGGTACATTCACACACTCAGGTGTCAGAACAAACACTGCCTTCTCAGGGAAGCCATCCCACCCCGCAGTTATGTGTCCTCAAAGCTCTGAGACTTCTCCTTTACAGCATGTAGCACAGTCAATAGCCATTAGAAACATTTAATTAGAAACATTTAATGCATGTCCGCGTTTCGGGCTTGCTCCTGACATGAAATGTCCTTGATTTCCCCCAGTGTGCCAGCACTGTGTTGAGAATATAAGAAGCAAGGCGGAGTCTCTTTCACCATCAGATAAAAATCATAATAAACTATCAGAGACGGCTGGGCTGGGAGAAGTCTGAGCAATAGGCGCGTCACAATGCAACCAGGACAGGGCAGTAAATTAGGCAACAGATCCTGTGGGTTGCCACAGCCAAATGAGATTTTAGTCCCATCAGTTTAAGAGGTCGCACAGAAAGAAAACAAATGTTTCTGCTGAAGAGGAAGACTGGTAAGATGCGGAGTGTCTTAATTAGTATTTGAGCCAGGCCTTCAAGGAATCTGCCACCAGAAAAAGTACAGGCTATTAAGTCTGTATGGGTGATCTCTGCAACCAGAGATTTCACAGAAAATTACATGAGGAGCTAAGGCCCTTCGACAAACAAATTATCTCCACGCCCCAGTAAAATTATCCCAGTGACACCAAAGGCTGCTGTGAGCAGAAAAACATTTACTGTCAGCCCAAGCCAACGGAGTGTTCGGCTGCCTGGATCAAGGAATGGCCAGCGGAGTGCACAGGACACAGGCCGGCTTCATGCACAGCACAGGTCGTCAGCCCGAGCGTGGCATCATGAGGCCTCCCCCTGCACCTGTGCGTGCTCGCTGCAACCATCTCCCAGCTTCAGAGATGGACAGCACTTGGAGACTTCTCAGTGGAAGGGCAGTCTTCAGCTGTCAGATCCTACACACCGACGGCGATGCACACTACAGGAGAATGCTCGAATGGTGTCCTCCTACTACCCTCTTAGATTTAAGCTGCAGCAACAGAGAATTGAAGCTAAAATAAAGGTTTCCAGTTTATGATATTCTAGCCTGATACATCCCAGAACACTTACCTGTTATATCCAAAAAAAGGTGGGGAGGGGAGGGGTCAGTAAGTTTCCTTAGAGGAACAGGCCTGCCTGTGGGGTTCCATAGTTTTTCTCGGGCAGCTGTAACAAATTACCACAAACTGGGTGGATTTAAACAAGGAAAATGTATGCTCTCATTTAGGAAGCCAGAAGTCCAAACCAAGGGGCTGATTCCTTCTAGAAGCTCTGAGTGATGAGCCATCCCATACCTTCCACCTCCACTGTTACACCGCCTTCTCTGTGTCTCACTGTGTCGTCTCTTCTTAGAGGGATACCAGTGCTCTTAGAGGGACTCTCTAAATTCAGGCTGACTTCATCTTGAGACCCTTAACCAATTACAACTGCCCTTTAAAGACCCTGTTTCCAAATACAGTCACATACTGAGCTTCCAAGTGGACATGAATTTTAGGAAGACACTATTGAACCCATTTTTGTGTTCTTGCTCCATGACATCCAAGCACAGAGTCTTTAGGCACTGAATGAAAGCACCGTGGGGTATCTTTGGGTCTGGAACGGTGAGGGAACACTTTCTTCCATAAAGTTAAAAGACACTATGTACACATTTGTCTCTCTGTCTCCTGCATAATGGCTTTTGAATGCTACTTTAAAAGAAAATATCTGCCCTAATATAGCTCTTCATGTAGTTTATCTTTATCAATAAAACCTCAGGAAAACTAAACCATAAAGAAATTTCCAAAAAGAGCTATCAGTTGGAATGAAACCCACAAAGGTTCCAAAGCAAGAATAAAGCCTGGGTGTGTGCCCGCTCCATTCACGAGGTTTTTCTGCCTTTCAAAACGGTGCCAGGTGCAGGCGGGCCGCTGGCCTAGATCTGGGCGCACGCGAACGTGAGTGACTGATGCTTGTGACAGTGGGGTTCACAAATGCTCATAGTTGCTTGAAGCCAGGTGGGGATTTTCCTGTGGCTTAGTTTTTCTCTATAATCGGTGGTGGTTGAAACACCTCCTGTTTAGCTTCGCTCAGTAAGTAGGGCCCCGGTCTCTCACCTGAATAGGGATCAAACAGGAGGAGCCCCGTGGCACAGACCTCAAGGTCCTGTCTTAATAAAATACTTGGGGCTTTGCTGTTACAAAATATCAGAGAAGGCCAAGTGTTAGCTCAAAAAAAAGTAAGTCAAATTCTGTGATTCTTTCCTAAGCAGCAGTTCTTGGTGCTCGCCATTCCCTGTGTTCCTTTCGGCAGGACGAGGGCATCATTTGCAGGGCACTGAGCAGGAGTGAAATAGTAAAGGGCCATCCCTCCATTTTCCCAGAAATTTGGTGGGACTCTGTAAACCTTCCTGTCTAATTCTATGGCTTCCAGCACAGAGAAATGTGGGGGAGATTCCAATAAAGTAGATATTAAGGAAGTGAATGCTAACTTTTTTTGCTATATCTTGCTTTGATACTGTTTTATTAAGTCAGATTAACCACGACCTCTTCACTATCAATATCCCCAAAACACCTTTTACAAGATTAGTCACCATTTTTCTTTCTCAAATGCAGAAAATAAGAGTCTTTATCTCCATTTCAATGCACTGTGCTTTGACAGACCAGGCAATCTATAAAATCTGGTTGAAATAAAATGAGACAGAGGCAGAAGCCACCCTTCAGAAATTCACAGATCGGTCGCTGGAATAAAACTGACAAAGAAGCTCCATGAATTCAGGACTGGGGGAGTTCTCGCTCTTGATGTGGAAGTAGCCCTTCCTTTCCTGAAACTGCCGCACAGGCATGTCCATTAGAGAAAAACAGAACAGTTTTGACTCTGGAATTTTATAAATTACAGCCCATGAAAAAGGAAGCCAACACTGGTCTATTTCACCTCAGAGCTGAGCGCCTCCAGGCCACCTCCTATGTGTTGAATCTCCTAGTGTCGAGGTATGTCACTCGTTGGCCTCCCAGGAAATGTGAACGGCCACACTGAGCAATCCATAAAAACCCTTTTCCTTTTCACAACACCCAAGCAATATTTTCCAATTTTGTTCTGAGTCACTCCAAGCAAGATTTTTACAGTCCCTTGGATGTTCCTCTAGGAAGAAACAGCTTTGTGCTTCTTTTTCAAAACATCTAATGCCCTTTTGAAATATATTTTTAAATTTTTGTTTTGGTAATTCTGGATTATAAAGAAAAAGCATGTTGAAGTACATGCAGGCTTGAGAAGAGATGGCATTTGGAAGGTAATTGGAACCATCTTCCAGTTAAGATAATAGGGTACTGGCTTGGGGGAACCAGTGGAGGAGGGTGGCATGTGCAAATCGTAATTGTTTCTAAATTAGTAATAACTGCAGTCCTGGCTTTAAAAGACCTACATGCCCTAAAACTGTGAAGGGAAGTGGAACAGTGGGAAATGATGTTAAAAAAATAAAAAAGACCAGCTATGTGCTTGTGCTGATATGTGAATGTCTCGTCTTTGCAGTTTTTCTTTAATTTTTTCCAGAATATTACCAAAGCTAGGACACCAAATGTATGTGTATCCACCACTCGGAGTTAATATGGTTAATTTGGATCTCTTTTGTAAAAGAAAAAATACTACAGATAAAGTTGTCCCCTGAGCCCTTCCCCAGGCTTGTGCCTCTAGCCCATCACCAGCGTCAGTCACTGTCCTGTATTTGTTGAGTACACAACCATATTTTTATGTGTTTGTAATATGTAGTTGAATATATAAATACACACATATAGTGTTGTATATTCTAACTTAAACATTATCACATTGTATGCAACTTTCTACAATTTTCTTTTGTTTTTACTCTAACCTTAGGCATTTTTTAATTCATCCATATATTTCATTCACTTTGCTGTATTATGTCATGAATAAACAATCCATTTCCCAACAGACAAGAATTTGAGGGATTTTTTTCCTCTTACAAACTGTCATTTGCAGTTATATACCTAGAACTCTCTGGGACATATATCCAGAAACGGAATGGTCCGGTCATTGTCCAGGCATTTTCAGTGAAGAGACATTGTCATGAGCCGTCCCAACCCCCACCACCACTGGCATCGTGCAAGAGCTCCTTTTCCCCAACACTTTATTTTCTGCACCTTTAAAATGTATTTAAAATGAGCTTAAATTGAAATCTCACTGCTTTACTTTGCTTTCATAATTAATAATGGAATCAGCCATCTTTCATGTGCTTCTTACTTTTTTCAAATTCCTCTTCTTTGGTTAAGTGTTCATATATTTTGTCCATTTTTCTATTAAGTTGTTTCTCTTTTCTTTCAGATTTTTAGAACATATTTATATCTTTGTGACTCATGATTAATGATCTGTTCTATATGTTGCAAATATCCTCTGTTATTCATCTTTTAACTTTATGATGTATATTTTGAGGTTTTAACTTATAACTTACTGATGTATCTGGTTTAAGGAATCCTTTCCTATCCTATGGTCTTAAGCATATTTACTATATTTTGTTCTTATATTTGAGTGTTTAGGAATTTAGTGAATATTAAAGTTTTAAATGTATATTTAGGACTCTTATAAATGTGGTAAAATGTTATCTATATATAAATTAAATTTTTATGTATATTTAAATATTATATATTAATGTGTTTTACATTAATATATTTTTGAATGGGAATTTAATGTATATTTAAAACACATAAATTTTACAAACATTTTTCTTTCCTTATAATTTTTTAAGGTATCTAGTTAAAGAAATTCTTTCCTATCCTGTGATCATATATTATATTTTATTCTAACATTTTAATGTTATTTTATTTCTTATTATGGAAAGATAAGTATCTAAAACCATTTATTTAAATGACTGTTGTTTCATGCAGACTTGGGTCTATCTGAGGGTTCTCTGTTCTATTTATTCTGTGACTAAAATATTAATGTAGATTTATTAAGTCTTGCTCTGGTACATTATGGCAGAAATACCATGTTCCTGGATTTAATAAGAATGCTTCTAAAATTTTTCCATTTGAACATTCCCTTTTAACCCTAAATCGCAGCAGATTTTAACATAAATACTGACTTTCATTGTTTCTTATTCTATAGCTAGAAAATTACTATATAATTTTTTTCTCTATAAATCAGGTGAATTAGATTAATAGATTTTTGTAAATCTATTAATTTTTATGAAATAGCCTTCCATTCCAAGTATAAATCCTATTTTACTTTTTGTTCATTTCTTTTCAATTTCTATATTTTGTTGCTAATATTTTAGGATTACTGTATCTGTGTATAAATAATATTGCACTGTAATTTTATTTTCATGTTATTAGCCTTAATCAATTTTTGTTATCAAATTTATACTAACCTAATAAATAAGCTAGGTGTCTTTTCAACCCTTTTCCCTCTTCCAAGATAGGAAATATTTCTTAAAACTTTAACACTCACCTGTAAAAATTCCTGGACCAGAACTCTTTTCCATGGGAGATTTTGGCTAGTAAATTAATTTCTTTGTCATGGATTGTTTCATTTATATTTTTCTGTTTCTTTCTGTGTTTGTTTTGGTAAGCATATATTTCATTTAAAAATGCTCATTTTTAACCAAATTTTAAAATGTGTGCATGTTATGTATTCATAGTACTCTCTTATGATTTATACCTTCTCTTTTCTAATCCAAGTGACCAATTTTCATCCAGGAGAGACAGATGCAGGCTAGATTCCTTAGGAGGGTAGCATTTCCATCCATCTAACCATTAATTCATCATATGATCTGGAAGCATCCAGAGAAAACAACTGATAAAACCCCATAGGCTCAGGAATCAAAGTCAGATTTAAAGAACACTTTACATTGTTTAATGAAAAATGCTTATCTTTTGTAGTTGCTGGTCTTTAGTTATACTATAATCTATATATTACCTATTTGCATGATACTTGTATTAATATAAACTTTCATAAGCAAACGTTTCCATAAAATATTCTCATCTATAGTAAAAACCATTGTTGGGTGGAAATGTGTGACACTTCCTTTTCTCTCCCAGTAACATTGGTCGTGAAGCAATAATCAAGCCTCCGCCTCTGTCTGCAGGACTCCTGTGCTGACTCCAGGCCACAGGAGTAGCAGCCTGGGCCACCAAGGCCGTGCAGTGCAGGTAAAAGCCACCAATAACTTTCTTTAAAAGGCTCAGAAGCTATTTTTTTCTAAAAAAAACTAAACAGAGCACCCCAAATTGGAATTATTCAGTTGTTTTTTGTTTTACAGCAACATTTCCTGAAAAAGTAACACACACAATGACTTCTGAAGGACTTCTGTTAGGGGAATCTAGCACAGACTTCTCCGGTCATAAAGGATTTTAAAAGACTGCACATAGCCCCCCTTACCCTAGGACTTAAAATGGAAATGAACATTGAATACATTTTGCATGATTTTGCAATAAAGAAATCTGTTCAACTTTGTTTAGCCGAATTTTGCAGTAGTACTTAATCACAGACTCCTTTTCCATGCAGCATCTATTCTGGTGTTTGGAATATGTTCTGGGAAACACTACTGTGTAGCATTAATAAGAGTACCACTTTACGAGGGAAAATAGAAGACACACATACAGATCAATGTGGTAATTTATAAATTGGTTATTTTCTACAAATGCAAAGCACTAGCCTTTAATAGAAGCCAAATCAGCAGGACTCTCTTTCAAAAGACACAGAGTTAAAATTCGTACCTATTTTCATTTGCATTTCCAAACATCTGCTTTCCAAAAACAGTGTGTAGAATGCCCTATCCACTAAGAGAAATCATACAAGCTCTTTTTCTCTCTCCTGCACACATACACTTTGGGGACGGGCACAAGGGGTGTAACATTATTCTCTCAGAACACAAGAAGGCAATAGCATTAAGCCACCCCAGCACTGGCCACATTCAGGTACCCAGTAATACAGCCGAACCCCTGTTTCAGACCGTGTCACTGTGACTCTCCTATTTTTATTGTATTTACTTAGATGACCATCTAAATAGACTTTTGCTTATTTAAGTACTGCCAGAGACATGAGAAAGAAGAAAAAATTCATACTCTTGCCAGGACCTAGGGAATGCTGGCCTGTCTGAATGTCTCTTTCCTTTCTCTTGAATCATCTATCTTTACACTCTGGAGGACCAAAAGTAACTGAATAAACATTATCTTGTCCTCAGCCTTCACCAAGCAAAACTGTTTATATCTGAGACCATTTCCCTTCCAAGTCTGAGATCATTATTTTAAAGTAAATTGTCAGATGCTCCACGGTTGATCTCGGCTCAGTTCTGCCATTTGCTGCTCCATGAACCAAATCCAGAGCACGACATTAAGTCTGTGACTACATAACATGAGAAAATGTTCAAGACAGAAGAAAGGATCATGCACAGCTCCCAGCAGTGACTCTTCACAACTGAACTATCTCTGTGCAGACAAATGCTTCAGGACACTATTTCAGAACAGCGGCTGTCACGCCTCACATCCAGGTAAGAGTTTAACAAGACAGTGGGTGTGAAATGGGACCCAGAAGTAGATTCTCTGCAAACATTATTTGAATCAGAATGTATTGGAATATATTATTACCTCAGAGTGGGGAGGATGAAACTTAACCAGATTAAGTAGCATCCATTTCAGAAAATACATTGACCGTGAAGGGAAGCAGAATACATGACCCCAAAATATGCCACTTTGGCATGTGGGTTACTTGAGCTGAGGCTGTCAAGACCTTGTACCTCTCTCCTTTACTACCTACAAGAATTAGACAGGGGCCTGGCTCAGAGAGAGAGCCGGCACCAGACGAGTGTTGTCTGAACGGCCCATCCAGAGAGCAGAGCGAACATCTGCTCTGCAAATCATTCTCTTCCCCTTTGTGGCTCCAGGCCCCATCCCTCCCCTTAGCCCAGGATATGGCATATAGACCTCAGTTGCTCAGCTTGTCCTTGGGCCTTGTATCTTATGGGACTCCTGTACATATGTAATTAAACTTGTTTTTCCTCCTATTAATGTGTCTTATATCAATTTACTAGCCAAAGAAGCTAGAAGGGTAGAGGAAAACATTTTCCTTCCCAAGAGCCATCTGCCTGCCTGTTCTCTCAACTGCGTATTGTCTGATGAACAGCAAAGAATTTTTATCTTTCCTACATTTTTGTCCTCCATTCTCCAACCTGGGTCAGCCCTACATATGATCAGGAAAGGAAGCTGCCTGTATGTTGCCCCATGCATATAAAATGAATTCCCTAATTCTGAGACCTCTCCTTTATGAGGGTGGTGCAGAACTAAAATGCTAGTACTCACATCACTGATCAGAGGACACTGCAGCAGATGAAGCACGCTTATATCGCTTGACCTTCTCCGACCAGTGCTAGTCATGTCCTTTGTACCTGCCATCCAGGTGCCCAGTGAGACCTGGGGCTGTCTTCGGGCTGAACAGCTCTGTGACCCCCGAGCACGCAGCACGAACAGGTGGGACCAGCACGCTCTGCCTTGTCTGGCTCTGATCTTGCCACCTGGTTCGTTACCTGGTTCCACCTGTTCTGACATCTGAGCTGCTGATAGACTCCTGGCTTCTTCATTCTCATCCTCCTCAGCATCTCCGTGCTGGCGCCCAGCACTCTTTCTGGATCTTCGTTCAAACGACACGGCCTTGCTTACTGTCTCATTTCCTCTTGGGCCCTGGCTGCTCTGCATTCGACCCCCTGCCCTAAACATGGTCTTCCTCCAAAGGAAGGATTTCCACTAAACTGTTCAAGCCCTGCAGAGGGAGCAAGTCACAGCGTGTTGAACGTTTTGCCCAGAGTTGCAAGTCTTATTTGCAGCAAGGGTGGGACTGAGAATCGAAACCAGCGGGACGGACCTCTCTGTCCCTGTGCTCGGCGACTCTGGGACGAAACATGCTGTCCAATTTCTGCAATGTCCTCATTTCTTGAATGTTTTCCTATTTCCGGTTTTCTAAATAACTGGGCCCAAGCAAATGTGACAGCTGGTCTAGGATGTATACACTGTGGTCTTGGGTATAAGACTGCAAACCAACTAATTAGTTAATTTACCAAAACTAACAGCTCACAGATTAATAACTTCAAGACCCTTACTCACTATGCCCACCAGTCTAAAGCCATAGGTCATAAATGTGCCCAGTCCCAGCTGGTAGAGCACCAAGCCCCCTTCACATCCTTCCCTGACTTGCTCCTGCTGTGAGGTCACTAAGACATGGACTCACACAGTGTCCCCCTCCGTGAAGTCAAAGAACTCAGCTTTCCTTGACAACCAGCTTTTCCGGTGGCTATTCCATAACCAGCACCCATGGGATGATCCCAGCGCCCGTGACCACTTTCTCCACACCCTGATTCTTTTGTATTCCATGATGGAATTTCCCTTTAAAATGGAAATGGGGACCTTACATGTTTCCATAAACATTTAACCTGTCTTCTTGTGTACATAGCCAGGCTCTGCTGAATGGCACACAGTACAGGTTTATTAACAACAGCACCTATCCCTTATTCACCTTCCAAGCTCCAGACACTATAAGCATCATCTCACTTGCTCCTAACACCATCAGTGCGGCAAGAGACTTTCCCTGCTTTACTAGAGAGAATTGAGGTTTTAAGTGGTGGAACAACCACCCGAGGCCGTGGGTTCAGATCCGCGCCGCTGGGCTCCAAGGCTGGTTCCTGAGTGTGCTGTGCTGCCTAGACTTCTCATGTAGTTCTGACTTCAAAAGCCGCATTCTTGTGTACCACATGAAAAACCCTGAAGGGGGTGAGAGAATCTAGCGGGAAGGCCTGGGTAACGCTCACTAGGGTGTTGCTTGCTGCAGGGGGGGCAGCAAAGGCAGAGTTGCACGCAGGCCAGCTCAGCGAGATGGGCGTTAGGCAGGACAAGGGGATGCAGGAACTTTGACACCCTTGCGGGGCGCGGTGACGGCATGGCCGCCACAGAACACATGGGTGCACAGAAAACACTTGAAGGTTTTCCTTATTAAAAATACAAATGTAATCGAAAAATAAACCGGCAGAAGAGATGCTATTTAAGAGGATCCCTACTTGGGCTGGTGTAAGTACTGTGCCCGCCCTTGGCTACTGCTCAGGCCTCTTCCCAAGCAATGCCTGGGACTTATTTGTGGCTGAACTTCTTATAGATATAAAACAACATCATTCCTTTAGTTTGCAAGTGCCAGCAATTCTCATGGGAACGTTGACCCCTTGTATATTATCCCGGCACAGCCTAAGGTTTTTGTGGGTTTCAGTGTTTTTTAAGAAACATTTTAATCCACTGCTCCCCCAACACCCTCATGTCTACAATGAGCATGAACTGGTGAAGGGCTGTGTCCTGTCAGTGGTGTGGCATCGTCTTAACTGAGAGGTGATTTTCCCTAGATCTGAAATTAAAATTGTTTCTGAATTTGCAGGAGTAAATGTAAGAGGGTGACCAACCTCAGTGTGGGGCAGGGCAGAATCTCCTCCATTGGCTCTGAATCAAGCGTGGGAGGCAGCACCATGGAGCATCCACATGTAACCCTTCCTCACGTGGGAGGTGCCACATTGGAGTCAGGCGACGAGAGGACATTTTTGTATTTGCAAAGGCTCACGGAGGAGGCAGCGTGCGTCCCTGGGCACCGCATGTTTCCAGAGGAGGGAACTTCCCAAGAGTCACTGTTTCAGGGACACCAGAGGGGAAAGGCGTCTACTACCCAGGGCATTTCTTTTCTCCTGACAGGGCCTTTTTATTACACAAGAGTCCATCTCTGCACAACATTTCAAGTTTCTATGGCTTGGGTACCCGCCTTCTCTTCTTTACATGGTGGACCTTCTGAACAGCAGGTTTCCTCTAAGAAAGATGCTGTTTTGACATTTCCTCACCACTCATGAGGAATTCCCCTTTTCCACCACTCAAGGTTATAATGGTTTAGCAAGAACTGATAGGAAAAGCGTGCAGGTGTCAACAGAGGGCCTGGCCTCCTCCCTCTTACCAGGCATGTGCAGTAACAGGACAGCCCCAGGAGCGTGGCGCAGAGCAGTCCAGCTCCTGCAAGATGCAGAACCCATAGCTCAAGCTTGCTCTGCCTTCCAAGAAAAACTCCTGCACACACACATACCACAAATCTTTCCCATTCTTCAGACTTTGGGAATCAAATTACAACCTCTGTCTTGGAGAACTTTTCTATCCTCTAAAAACAATTGCAGCATCTGTGATCTGTGCATGTTGGCACCGGAGACAGGTAATATTATTTCCATGTGGACAATTATTAACTCTGAGACTACATTATAGGATCTAAATCTTTCCCATGTCAGTCAAGGCAATGCTTTGCCCAGAGCAATCTTCATGAAATTTAGACATAAAAAAATATTTTTAGCTAACATTTTAAAATGCAGGTATTATCATGGATATTGTATTCCTTCAAGGTAGTAAACTTGAATATTATAAACTTATTCAGAGGTATTTCTATCACTCAACACTTGAATAAGCATCTTGTTTCACTCCCCCTATATTATTTTTAATTTGTTAAAAAATGTTTTGAACAAAAAAATAAGTGATCATGAATCAAGAATTTTGATAGATACTGAAAGCTTAAAGTGTAATAAAGCACCCAACATCAAGAAATCTATAAAATGTATGAAAAATGAAGCCACATGTGAAGAAGGACTACAGGACATATCCAGCAAAATGGAGAGGTGAGGCACCTGCTTCGCAGCACAAGGCCATGGCTTCCACGGGGGGTTTTGGGCCTCCAAGGATGACTTCTGCAGAGGTCATCTTGGGGCAGCCTGGCCAGAGGCTCAGTCCCTGGACGTGGGCAGCACATGCGGTATCCTTGACTACTCTGCATCCTTTCAGGATGGATGTGTTTCTGTTTAACAACATGGCAGAGATCTTTCAAAGCCAAATCTAATAGATAAAATAGATGAAATCATGGTAAAACCATCTGAACTTATGTACTGTCATGAACTTGCTCTTGGGGATTATCTAAGAATTTACAGATTTGAACAATAACAACCCAAATTATATCAACAGAGTATAAAGCTCTCCTGAATGCATGTATTTTGTTAAGTGTGTTTAAAAATTCATCTGAATTTCTTTCCATCCAAACTCATTTATTGTTCAACTAAAGAATTAGTGATTTGTGAAAAGTAGAAGTAAATAAAATCCTGACTCCTAATTGTGTCTGACATTATTGGCCCAGTTGGCATGAAGATGTAAGTCTGCCGTCAGCTTAGACGGTTGGAAAGTACTAGAAATAAGAGCACATCTTTCTTTTGGCCTAAAACTATTTATTACTTATACAGCTTACAGGCAAAGAAATAAAATGTTTCAGCTTTTTCTAGGATCATTTGTAAGGTTTTATCTCATGCTATATTTTTAGGAATTTTATCACATTTTGCTGAAAGAGTAGCCAAATCATTGTCAAAAGCTTGTTGAAAACTCGAATTGCTTTTGATTATAAAATAACGAAACGTTTATGGTAGAAGGTATAAAAAAATACTGGAAATCCCGAAGAAAAACAATAAAAATTATCCATGACTCTTACTGCAGTCATTATTTTGGTAAATGTCTCTCTTGGTAACTTTTCCATTCATCTCTTTGTCTTTTTCCAAAATTGTAATCATTGCAAAGATGTTTTGGCTCATAACTATTTTGCTTAATAATACACCATGAATAATGACCACTAAAAATTTTAATTTAGCTTTTTCCAAATCAGAATGCAAAAGAGAGAAAGAAAAAGTGATCAACTTGGCATAAGTATCTTTTTTTCAGTTTTGAGGAGTAACCAGCATGCTTCACGAACCATATCCTGGACAGCAAGTACTCTCTGTGGGGTTGGCTTACTTGACAATACCCACCACAGCCATCAGAAAACTAACGCCAAATGGATCCTCTGTTCTACCCCCAAAAAACAAGAGTTTTCTTCCATCAAAGGCATGTGGGCCTAATCTCTTCCATGCTGCATTTCCCCAGATACCAGCCAGTTGGTGGGATGGGCATGATGACCACCAGCTCATACTGGCCTTCGTTCAGGCAAGCCCTGCTTTGTGGCCGGATGCAAATTTTCCCTGTAAATTCTGTTTTATATCATTGAAATGAAAAGTGGCAAACAGACATTAAAGCATTTAGTAGAAAAAAATTTTTCATGGAATTAGCCAACACTTGAAGAATTAAGAGAAAAAAATGTGAATAAAATTCATATTCACTGGATATAAGGGAACAGACTGACACACTGAATGAGGTGCTCTGACGTAAGCTACAAAGCACTCCCGTCAGAAGGTGTGAGACGCACACGGAGCCCAGACCTTCAGGCTGCCCCTCAGCAGGGACCTGTGTGGCCAGACCCCTGGGGATGTCCCCCCAGCCTAAGCAGAGGCCACCCAGCCTGTCACAAAGAGTAGAGTCCACTTTTCACTACTAGCTTAGGAATGAAATTGGATGTTAGAATGAGCTGCATAATGTAAGAGCAAATATAATTTCTGAAATATCTGTCTCGGGTGTGCATGCCAGTGGGTAAGTGGGCTCTGAGTACGTCTGTGGGTCATGATTTAAAATGTTCAGAAGGCCCTGCTTGGAACCGAGCTTTCCAGGTGCCATCCTACTGAAGGATGAAAGTGGATTACACGGGAGACACTGGTTTCCTCAGCCATCAGGGCAGCCAGCCCGGTGGGACCCCCAGACCGGCCCCCTGTAGCTCTGGGAAGCCCTGTCTGGTGTCCTCGGGAGACATCCTGAGTGTGAAGGGGACTGAGGCTCATACAACCGTCCTCGCAGGCAGTGCACAGAATGAGGGCCCCCCAGAACATGCTGCTTGCCCCGCAGTGCTCTGGCTCTGGCCGCAAAGACCATCTGGGCATCTAGTTCTGTGGCCAACTGATCACACTGCTGGCACTGTCGACAAGGAGGACTAAAGGTTCCCAAGAATCAGAAAACCCAGCTTGAAATGAGATGGGTGTGCAAATTTAGGCAGGATGTGCCCACAGCTCCAGGGTGGGGCCCTGAATGTCTGTGTTCACATATTTAAACAAGTCTAATCTTTTGCAGTAGATGTGACCTTTTAGTGACCTCCAAGCCACCTGTAAAGTGGTTGCTTTAGCAGTCACATGGGTCATGTGTAAATTAAGTTGGAGCTTTATTTTGGAAAACTTGTTCAAAATTTGGAAAAAAGTTCAAAATTTATTCTCGTCATCACAGGAAACTTCATCATTACATTTAATAGTGAAATAGGAAGAATGTTGGGCTCTTTCCATATAATGTTGAAAGCTCTACATTTTTGAATGGTTACAAAAATGTCTTTAAATTTTATAACACCTACTTATGCAAAATAATTCTTATAAGAATGCAAAAAGAATTCTTCTCTTAAAAATTGAGATCATTTGTAAAGAGTCTTAATCAGAAGTTTCACTAGCCATTTCAAACATAAAACCTGATATGAAGTGGGAATGGTCACAGAAACAAACTCAAAATTATCATTAAAAAAATTTTAGCAGAAATGTTCTGGAAATTTTATACAAATCCAATAAATCAGTGGTTTTGGTTTCTTTTTACACCTTAATAATATGCAGTGAATTTTCTTAACCAAATCCCATCAAGCATGAAATCCCCTCCAGTTTAACCCAATATGTGGTACTAATTATATGTATCATATACATCTCAGGATGTGGAATGTTCTAGAAATGGTGTCACCTTAACAAAAGACTGATTGGGAGTCACTGCTGCCCAGCCTCTGCTTTTCTTTACACCATGAAGGTCAGTGTCGGTTACGTGAACAAGGTCAGGACATATCACTGACGTACCAGAGGCCCCCAAGAGGGACAGAACAAAACAAAGATATGTGGCCTGCAGAGATCGCTGCCCCGCCCAGTGGTGCAGGACAGGAATGACTTTCTACAAGGCTTTTGTGATGATTAATCTTATACATCAACTTGACTGAGCTAAGGGACGTGCAGACTGCTGATAACACGTTTCTGGCTTGTCTGTGAGCGCGTTTCCAGAAGAGGTCAACGTGCGACTCCACGGACCGAGTACAGAAGATCACCCCAACATGGGTCATCATCTCACTGTCAGCCTGAATGGAACAAAAAGCAGAGGAAAGGCCAATCCACCTTCTCTGCTTGAGCCAGGACACCAGGTATGAGGCTCCTCCATGTATGAGAATCACACTGCGGGTAAGAAGGAACAGAGGGCTTGCCAGCCAGAGACTGGGGTACCATGCACCAGTCCCTTGATGTATCAAATTGAGTTTTCCTTTATAGTAAGTATATCTAAAGCCGCCTGTAAGAATTTGGCGGTGGTCAGCCTGAGAAATGAGATTGCATGGTCAAAGTGAGCAAGATCTACAAAGGCTTCTTGGAAGGGCCGCTGTCCACCCTTTGCTATCTAATGAGTTGTGGGAACCAAGAAGGTACCGCTGTCATTCCGGGAGGGAAACCCTGGAGCTGCTGAAGGGACCACAGTCTGTGTCCACAGGAGCAAAGCATTGAGGTCCTCTGTGTCAGTGGGGATTTTAACTTCTACAAGACGTGGCGTGAGTTTCTGTTGAGATGGCTTTCCTCTGCTCTGCCAAAACTGCCTTGATCCATGTGTACAGAGATCTACCCCATTCCACAGGCAGGCCACCTGCCATTTCACTCGGCAGCTGGGGCTTCCCTCAGTCTCACACCTGCACTGTTGCCAGCCACATTCTGCATGTTCAGCCCCTAAGCTCCAGGAGACAGGCCTGTTTCCTCTAGTTCACCAGGCAGCCCAGGCAGGTAGTAGCTGCACAGTGAACATGTATGGAGGCTGTATTTCATCCATTTTTGTAAAAAAGAGGAACTCCTTAACTGGCATGGCGCTGGAAATTAATTCTCACCCTGCCACCAACACTCAGCAGAAACATGAAAACTCTGACAGCTCCTGTTAATGCCAAGAAACTCTGTACCATGGCTTCGCAGGTGTATCCCATCAAACCACTCACACACTACCTTGTGGGCACTACAGTAATCGTTATTTTCAGATAATCAACCGGGTCATCTGGCAGCAGGTGACAGAAAGTGGGGAGATAAGCTCTGTCCTCTATTTCACCTTGACTGCAAACTCGGGACCCAATTTGCCTTCTCCCTTCACCCATTATAGTTCTGGGGAAACGGCTGTGCACCAGGTAAGAGAAAAAGTCCAGTCTGATTGAGAGACACTGGGCCTCAGTGTCTCTGACTGAAGGACTACACTGTAAGCTTCCTGAGGACAGTGCTCACGACTTCATTTCTAAATTTTTCCCTCCCCCCCACTGACACCAGACACAATACAGATAAAGAAAGGACACTCAAAAATATATGATGGAGTCAGACTATACATCTAAAAAAAAAGTACAGGAAACACTTATCAGCTCCACCGCCATGAATTCTGGAAGGCTGTCCTGCAGTGGCAGTGAGAAGCCGGGAAAGGTAGCCCCTGTCCCCTCCAGAGGCCCACAAGCTGGAAGTGCTTCAAAGCCAGCTCCATCTCGCATGGTAAGACCTTGTAGAGGGGACACACGATTTCCTCTCCTCCTGCTCTCCAGCCCTTTGTGCAGTATTTTGGAGGCAGCACAGAAGGGCCCACAGTTATAAAGCCATTTGTAGCATTGCTGTGCACGAATGGCAGCTCTCTCAGCAGGCTCATCTGTACAAACGTGACTACATTTAACCCAGTGAGCTGCGCACTTTAATCGTATCCCTGGTCCACAGCAGACTTTGAATATACCCCAGCTTCCAAGTGGGTCATGGAACCAGATCTCTTACTCCAGCCTGCTCTGGCTGAACCAGCTCACTTCACAGTGCAGCTAACATCATCTTTCCCTCTAACGATGATGCTCAAAGCACCTAGGGTGATGTTGCCTTAGGATCCAGACAGCATCCAGACTGAAGCCGCTGACACAAACTGCTTGAGATTTAATGTCATTACAGCCAAGAGGATATTTCCACAAAGGTCACTGATGACTAACTGAATGAAACGCACCAAAACCAAGTCCTCAATCAGCCTCTCATCCAAGATTCCAATTATATCACTCCTCCTTAAATGTAAGCTATTAACCAAGAAGACAACAAACAAATCAGCATTTCTTAATATCAAAAGCCTTTGGAATAACAATATGAAAAAAATATACTGTCAATTGTACAAATCCTTTGGTTCCAAAATCAACACAATTAACACTTCTAAGATTTCTTATCAAATGCTATCTGTTAATTTAATACTTCTTACTCTGTACTAAACTTGTTAATTGTAGAGCTCAAAGAAGAATTGCATGATTTTGATCTGTCTGCAGTAGAAAGGGAAAGAAGGGTAGTAATGTAGGAAAGAAAGTCACTATAAACACAGGGAGGATATAGCAGATGTACTATAAAATGATCTCTGAGCGCTCCACTTTCATTTCCTGGAAGCAAACTGTGCTGAAGGTCATAAACTTTAAAGCTGCCCAGTTAGATTTTATCCCAAGCAATGCAATTTACCTTCTGTGAATCCATGAACTCTGGCTCACCATGAACTAAATGGTCCTGCAAACCGCCACATACAAGGTAAGGTGCACCGTGTGCACATATTCCTATTAATTACTCCTGCAAAGCTAATGCAATTAAGAACTGGCCCCTCTTAAATGGTGGGTTTTCATTTTAATTACAGTTCTCCTTCCTGTAATATTCTCAGAGAAAGCCCCTTTGAGCTTATCTGGATTTATGATCAGAATTTTCCTTCCTCTTTCTATGATTTCCATTTTAACCTGCCTGTCCTTCACAGGTCTAGTTTTGTATTTACCTGTGGTTGGGTGTGACTCTGTGTAGAGATCTTTATTTTCTTCTAGAAAGTTCCACCTATTCATTGTTTGCCTCAGCAGGTACTTGGGAGGGACAGAAAAGTGGATGTAACTAAGAATGAATGGATTGCTCTGTGTCGTTGGTTCTTATTAGCTGTCAGCAATAGTATGTCGGTCACTTGACTGCAGGCACTTAAGGGCCCGCTGAATACTACGACGTAACAGTCATCTAAAACTGGGTCGTGGACCAGGGCAACGTGCCCAGACCGCTCAGGGCTTCCCCAAGGTCCGAGGCCAGGCTGGCTCATCACATCCTCCATGCACTTCAGCCGCCCTTCAGGTGAGGGGTGAACATCAGAGAATCCACAAAGAGAAAAAAATGCTACTAGAAGAGGAAATTATTGTCATCTCCAAACAATGATTTTGGTGTATCTCTTTTTCGTTACTTTCTTTGAAAAGAAAAGCTCCAAAACCTTTCACATGAGTGAGCTGCTTGGGGGGTCTGCACTGTTGAGATAATATCTCCAAATTTGGAAAATCTTCCAATTTAACCTAAACCACTGAAGCTTCTAAAGTAACAAAGCACACAAACACTCCTCTAGGAAGTTGTTTCTAAATCAAATTTCAGCCTTAAAAAGAATATATAGAAATGTAAAAGAAAAAATGACACTGGGGGAATACATTCATAATATTTTTTAATTATTATTATTTTTGTATTAGATAAATAAGGGTATTTCTGGGATCAGCCTGATTTTTTTATATCTTGTTTTCAAATCTTTCAAGATAAATAGTTTTGAAACATTTTAAAAAGAGCTAAAACATTAAAGAAGGATGTGTATTATTTATATGAAACTGTGTAAAACTAAAGACTCACCATGCATATTCAATATGAGCCAGCAACAATAAAAAGTATAAATATGTACAGAATTGGAGCCTTGAAAACATCATAGCACATGAAAAAAAATGAGTCACAAAAGGCCCCATATTATATGATTCCACTTACAGAAATGCCCAGAATAGACAAATCAGAGATAGGAGATAGATGAGCATGTCCAGGGCCGGCATGGGCGGCGGGGTGTCCGGACTGGGCTGCCTGCTCCTGGGCACAGGGCTGCTCCACAGGGTGATGAAAGGCCCTGACGTTGTGGGGCGGTCGCACAGCTCTGCGAGCCTTCTGGAACCATGGAATTGCATACTTAACGGGTGAATTGTATGTGAAATATTTATACCAATAAAGCCGTTACATTAAAAAAGCCCCAAATCCGAGGGCTGGTCTCTGCTATAAATAAGGATAAAAATGTCCTTGATAGCCCCGGTCAATGGAGTTCCTTCTTAAACATTCCTGCATTAATCACTCAAATCCAAATGACTGACATTTAGAACAGATTTTTAAAGAGGAGGTGAGCATCCGAGGCACCTGGTCCCGGGCCCAGCACAGGGGAAGGTGAAGAGCGCAGTCCGTCCCCACACCCTCAGCAGACGCCGGCCTCCACACCCTCCATGTGCGCCGAGTGGATAGGGACATGATCAGATCATCCGTTTTGGGTTCATCAGAACCACGAGCCCACTGCTCGCCCGTCTGGCTGCCTCCCTGTGATCCTAAATATCACTACTACCAAGGTGCTGGGGACCGGAACCACATCACGACACACCCAAGTGTGTGTGGTGTGAACACTCCCCCACCCACATGATCACACTTGTGAGAACAAATTTGCAATCAACACCGAACTGAAATAAACCTAAGGAACTCAGAGGGACTGATCTTTCACGTACAGTGGAGAACTGTGTCTAGAGAATGCAGAGCAAATATAATAATACTAATAAATAATAATACTAATAAAATCTAGAAAGTGCTGAGCAAGCCGGGGGCTGCTTCACCTGCTGATTCCGACCCGACCAGGACCAGAGGCAGCGGGCCCGCCGCTGGAAGCCACCTCGCCCCCCAGGAGTCTGCAGCCTTGTCCCTCTGACCCCTGGGGCGCCGGGTGCGGGGGAAGGGCCTGCGTGATGACTTCCATCTCTGTGGGCCCAGAAATTAAGGCTCCCACCTCCACTCCACTCAACAAGACAATTTTTAAAAGCACTCATAATGTGCCTACTGCTTCCCATACTTCAATTTTTGGGGTGAGTTTATATAAATCCAGCAGTGAATTTGAAAATAGCTGGAGAGATAAATAAACAGGACTCGAGAAAGGGCATTAAGGGGGAAATACCAGATCAGCTGCAATCTGGCCGCCCAGGCCACGCTGCTCAGGCCCCTGACTCCTGGGGAGGCATTTGTGTGACGAGGACGGGACCTAATAGCGAGGGCACACTGACCGTGGCCTCAGACGCAGCCACTCGCCTGCTGATCCCAACGCCCATGTCAGAAAATGTCGCCCTTCACTGCACGTGCCCTGACACCTGACACACAGCCTCTTTCCACATACAAAGGCACGTCCGTCCACTTGGCAGAGGAGCAGGCCTGTGGGAATGACAGGAAACGACACACATCTGGAAAGGATGGCTCGCCCCCCGCTGAGCCCATAGGCTCCCAGCTCGGAACTCTTGAGCAGGCTGCTGTTCCCCTGGTGCGGCTCTGCAGGGCTGCTCCTTCTGCTCAGGTGCAGACGAGCTGAAAGCCTACGGTGCCCAGCTGGGCAGGCATCTCTGGCCGCCCGAACCCACGGGTCTCACTGATGTCTGGCTGAGCCTCCCTTCACTTCTGTGGCCTGAGCTGTTTGTAGAGCAAGGAGAGCGGGCTCTCCTCACGAGCTGTGACTGAGAAGATTACATTCTGCAGGCACCCCTGTGGTACTGAGCACAAAGGGAATAAAGATTCCTCTCCACTGCAGTGCGAGAATTTATGACTCCCATGGAGAAGGGACAGATACAGGGACGAGGCCCACATCCCCTAAGCTTTATTTCCCTGGTAAAAATCAGTGCCAAACAAGAAGCAGACAGCACCTGCCTCTGTGCTCACTCAGCAAGAGCATCCCAGGAGGGGACATGAATCACGAGGGGTCTCATGCAGCCATGAGAGCTGGAATGAGTCCATTACATAAAGGAGCGTGTCCCAGGAGAGGGCACAAACTGAGCAGAAGGTACATTTGGAAAAGATTGGTCTGGCCCAATCTGAGACTATGCTTTGTTCCTTGGTTGGAAGGGACACAAGGAGGGGAAAGTGAAGGACCAGGTAAGGCACTGCGGCTCCACAATCAACAATAGTGCATGCTCACTCAGGGCAGCTGGCGACAATGGACTGAAGCCCCCAGGTGGCACGTCCATCCCAGCCCCATCATGTCACCACCTGCAGAGGGCCCTCCTGGAACACACCCCTGCTTGCAGTACTGCTAGGCATTCTGCAAAGGACAGAAAAGGCCTGAGAGAGGCTACAATTATTCTTGCCATTTTAGAAGGCACCTCTTCCATGTTCAGAATGTTCCATCATAGGCTTTAAAATATGAGCTAGTATAGGAGGAAATCGGGACTGAAGTCTTCTTTTGAAACAAGAGCTCAGCTATATCCAGCTTTGCCTCAAACTGAAACAGATTTTAGTTGCTAGTTGGAAGACCTTCATCTTACCCAAGTGAAAAAACAGTAACTCCTTTTAGCTTTATACTGGGTACCTAAGGATTAAGACGTGAAATGGGGAAAGGGGTTTTTTTGTTAAGAGGCTTGAAAGAAATGTGTCACTCAGACTAGCTCAGGTGCAAGCTCATTAATGACAGTTCCTTCCCTATACTGGTCTGCCTTCTCTAGTTTTCCCATAATGGGCACATCACTTTTATATTCAGAAAAAAAACTGTCAAAAAAAAAAGAAAGAAAAGTATTACCATTAGTCTTTTATGTGGAAAAGGAATAGGAATAAAAAAAAGGCAAAATGCCAAATTCTCAGCAGCGGCTTCGAGTGGAAGGTGAGTCATGCTTTTTCCTTTTTTCTTTCAGTTCCTCTATATTTTTCAAACTTTCTACAAAGAATAAGCATATTTAATTGTAACAACTTTGAGGACAAAAGGAAATTTGGAAATAAAATGTTGGCTTATTGAATTTTAACTACTGGAAATTAACAAAGCATTACAATTATTTAATTGGAAGAAAACTATGTACAGGTCCCTCAAAGCTCACTGGAGACATATGTCCAGGACCAGTGGCAGGTTCCTGGGCCAGCCTCACAGTAGGCAGACTCACAGCCACAGAGAAGCACATATTTCAAGCCCTCCAAAAGCCTG
Source organism: Smutsia gigantea (assembly GCA_032199065.1). Lineage (NCBI taxonomy): Eukaryota > Metazoa > Chordata > Mammalia > Pholidota > Manidae > Smutsia > Smutsia gigantea. The sequence goes on from JAVSCE010006531.1 coordinate 24,753, forward strand.
TCCCCAAAACATCTGTCCTTCCCCAAAAGGGCACCCACATCAGCCTGCTACTGTCTCAGGTTCTTGCCATTAGAGTCATTTCTTCAGCTTCTAGGAATGTGTTCTCTGCAATTCCCCCTCTTAAAATACGAATGTCCTCGGGAAGGGGCCTGGCAAATCAGAGAAGCAGACACTGCCGTGGGGAGGCTCAGACCTAGACCCCCGGCTCCGGCACCAGAGTGCCTCTAGGTGGTGAGACCTTGTGCCATCTTCAATTCCTTTGGAATCAATTCTTTGGAATCAATTCCCTCTTCTGTAAAATGAAGGTGTGGACTTAAACTTCCTAGATCTAAACTGTGTGCATAATTTCTGGGTGTAGATGGCTGCCCCCTTGAGATGCGAGAACAGTGCTGAGAGAACAGACAATAAAACAGATATGTGTTCAAGGTGCATCAGAGAAAAGGGAAAATGCAGGAGCCAGGGTGTTTCTGAGGAGCCTATGAGCACGAGAAAACTGGCCACCACTCCACGTGCCCCAGAGACCATCTCCTCAGAGAGAACGCTGCCTTCCGCGCCCCTGAGTTGGTCTTAATTCTGGGTCAAGAGTGATCTCGAGAGATCATCAAATAATTATGAGGTTTTTTTAAGTGACTTAATTTTCAAAGAACTACTGAGAATGATCATTCTAACAATAATCCTACAAAATTCAAATATTGAAAACATGGGGCCCTTCCCCCACATGCTGACGCGAGTGGCCGCCCAGCTCCCCCCAAGCTGTTTACCGGCGATGCAGGGTTCCTCTTAATGATGTTTCATCTCAGAAGAGAGTGAGTGACATGCACACACGTGTACAAGAGAGGAAAGGTTTATTTATTCTCCTCTGTAGGGAGCAAAGAGATTTATTAATAAGGAAGGAGAAAGGCAGGAGCAAAAGGAATGAATCAAGGACAGAAGAAAATTTTTTTAAAGTGTTTCCCTACAAATGAACTTAGAATTTCAGAAGAAAAATATGTTCATGTTTTGAATGTATTTTATGCTGCTACAAAATTATCTTTCTAGAGAACTAATTCCGGTAACACGAAACAGATGACATGGCATGAAATAAACCCTGCAGCTCTTCACTGTGACCCACTGTCTCTCAGACCTGCCTCCAGCCTCTTCCTGCATGAATTAGCCCTACACTGAATGCTGACCTTGCTCCTACAGTTAACACTCTGCCTTCACCAACCCCTCCTTTTCATTATCGTTTCCAGCCCTGGTTCATTACAGCCCCACTGGCTAGGCTTCCCCAACTGGATTAACTGAATTATAAAAACCACTCCATGGAACCTGGAAGCCTAAAATAAACTGGCATGATTCATCTGGAGCCCCTTGCTATTTTAGCACTTTTGGACAGAATTGCTGACATTCAGGAGTAATAACCGATCCTGACTAGACACCTTGATTTGTTAACTCAGAGAGCTCCACCACCAGTCGCATGTAGGATTTGCGCAGACCTCGGAAATACTTGTAAGCCCATTTATTGTCTGTTTTTGGACAGCAATCTCAGTATTCTTAAAGGACTCCCAAAGCAGATTATGAAGAATAACAGAATCAGTAATTAAAATGCCCAGAATTTTTTTAAATAAAAAAAATTTTTTTTAATTTATTTTATTATCATTAATTTACAATTACATGTGCAATATTACGATTATTAAACTACCCCTTCATCAGGTCCCCCCCACCAACGCCATTACAGTCACTGTCCATCAGCGTAGTGAGATGCTATAGAATCACTACTTGTCTTCTCTGAGTTGTACTGCCCTCCCCGTGCCCCCCCAACATTACATCTGCTAATCGTAATGCCCCTTTTTCCCTCTTATCCCTCCCTTCCCGCCCATTTTCCCCAGTCCCTTTCCCTTTGGTAACTATTAGTCCGTTCTTGGGTTCTGTGAGTCTGCTGCTGTTTTGTTCCTTCAGTTTTTTTCTTTGTTCTTATACTCCACATATGAGTGAAATCATTTGATACTTGTCTTTTTCGGCTTGGCTTATTTCACTGAGCATAATACCCTCTAGCTCCATCCATGTTGTTGCAATGGTAGGATTTGTTTTCTTCTTATGGCTGAATAATATTCCATTGTGTATATGTACCACATCTTCTTTATCCATTCATCTACTGATGGACACTTAGGTTGCTTCCATTTCTTGGCTATTGTAAATAGTGCTGCAATAAACATAGGGGTGCATCTGTCCTTTTCAAATTGGGTTGCTGCATTCTTAGGGTAAATTCCTAGGAGTGGAATTCCTGGGTCAAATGGTATTTCTATTTTGAGTCTTTTGAGGAACCTCCATACTGCTTTCCACAATGGTTGAACTAATTTGCATTCCCACCAGCAGTGTAGGAGGGTTCCCTTTTCCCACATCCTCACCAACATTTGTTGTTGTTTGTGTTTTGGATGTTGGCCATCCTCACTGGTGTGAGGTGATATCTCATTGTGGTTTTAATCTGCATTTCTCTGATGATTAGCCATGTGGAGCATCTTTTCATGTGCCTGTTGGCCATCTGAATTTCTTCTTGGAGAAGTGTCTATTCATGTCCTCTGCCCATTTCTTAATTGGATTATTTGCTTTCTGTTTGTTAAGGTGCATGAGTTCTTTATATATTTTGGATGTCAACCCTTTATCAGATACGTTTCTTATGAATATATTCTCCCATACTGTAGGATGTCTTTTTGTTCTACTGATGGTGTCCTTTTGCTGTACAGAAGCTTTTCAGCTTGATATAGTCCCACTTGTTCATTTTTGCTTTTGTTTCCCTTGCCCGGGGAGATATGTTCATGAAGAAGTTGCTCATGTTTATGTCCATGAGATTTTTGCCTGTGTTTTTTTCTAAGAGTTTTATGGTTTCATGACTTACATTCAGGTCTTTGATCCACTTGAGTTTACCTTTGTGTATGGGGCTAGACAGTAGTCCAGTTTCATTCTCTTACATGTAGCTGTCCAGTTTTTCCAACACCAGCTGCTGAAGAGGCTGTCATCTCCCCATTGTATATCCAAGGCTCCTTTATCAAATATTAATTGACTGTATATGTTTGGGTTAATGTTTGGATTTTCTATTCTGTTCCACTGGTCTGTGGGTCTGTTTTTGTGCCAATACCAAATTGTCTTGATTACTGTGGCTTTGTAGTAGAGCTTGAAGTCAGGGAGTGTAATTCCCCCTGTTTTATTCCTCCTTCTCAGGATTGCTTTGGCTATTCGGGGTCTTTTGTGGTTCCATATGAATTTTAGAATTATTTGTTCCAGTTCATTGAAGAAAGCTGTTGGTAGTTTGATAGGGATTGCATTGAATCTGTAGATTGCTTTAGGTAGTATAGCCATTTTGACAATATTTATTCTTCCTAGCCAAGAGCATGGGATGCATTTCCATTTGTTAGTGTCCTCTTTAATTTCTCTTAGGAGTGTCTTGTAGTTTTCAGAGTACAGGTCTTTCACTTCCTTCGTTAGGTTTATTCCTAGTTATTTTATTCTTTTTGATGCATTTGTGAATGGAATTGTTTTTCTGATTTCTCTTTCTGTTAGTTCATCGTTAGTGTATAGGAAAGCAACAGATTTCTGTGTGTTAATTTTGTATCCTGCAACTTTGCTGAATTCAGATATTAGTTCTAGTAGTTTTGGAATGGAATCTTTAGGGTTTTTTATGTACAGTATCATGTCATCTGCAAATAGTGACAATTTGACTTCTTCTTTACCAATCTGGATGCCTTGTATGTCTTTGTTTTGTCTGATTGTTGTGGCTAGGACCTCCAGTACTATGTTGAATAACAGTGGAGAGAGTGGGCATCCTTGTCTTGTTCCGGATCTCAGATGAAAAGCTTTCAGCGTCTCGCCGTTAAGTATGATGTTAGCTGTGGGTTTGTCATATATAGCCTTTATGATGTTGAGGTACTTGCCCTCTATACCCATTTTGTTGAGAGTTTTAATCAGGAATGGATGCTGAATTTTGTCAAATGCTTTTTTTTTTTTTTTTTAGATGATCATGTGGTTTTTGTTTTTTTTTTTGTTGATGTGGTGGATGATGTTGATGGATTTTCGAATGTTGTACCATCCTTGCATCCCTGGGATGAATCCCACTTGATCATGGTGTATGATCCTCTTGATGTATTTTTGAATTCGGTTTGCTAATATTTTGTTGAGTATTTTTGCATCTACGTTCATCAGGGATATTGGTCTGTAATTTTCTTTTTTGGTGAGGTCTTTGCCCGGTTTTGGTATTAGAGTGATGCTGGCTTCATAGAATGAGTTTGGAAGCATTCCCTCCTCTTCTATTTTTTGGAAAACTTTAAGGAGAATCGGTGTTATTTCTTCTCTATATGTCTGGTAGAATTCAGAGGTGAATCCATCAGGCCCAGGGGTTTTGTTCTGGGGTAGTTTTTTGATTACCAATTCGATTTCATCACTGGTGATTGGTCTGTTTAGTTTTTCTGTTTCTTGCTTGGTCAGTCTTGGAAGGTTGTATTTTTCTAAGAAGTTGTCCATTTCTTCTATGTTTTCCAGCTTGTTAGCATATAGATTCTCATAATATTCTCTTATGATTCTTTGTATTTCTGTGGGGTCTGTCGGGATTTTTCCTTTCTCAATTCTGATTGTGTTTATGTGTGTAGATTCTCTATTCCTCTTAATGAGTCTGGCTAGGGGTTTATCTATTTTGTTTATTTTTTCAAAGAACCAGCTCTTGGTTTTATTGATTTTTTTCTATTGTTTTATTCTTCTCAATTTTATTTATTTCTTCTCTAATCTTTATTATGTCCCTCTTTCCTGGTGACTTTGGGCCTCATTTGTTCTTCTTTTTCCAATTTCAGTAATTGTGTCTTCTTAGACTATTCATTTGGGAATGTTCTTCCTTCTTAAATAGGCCTGGATTAAAATATACTCCTCTTAGAACTGCCTTTGCTGTGTCCCACAGAAGTTGTGGCTTTGTGTTGTTGTTGTCATTAGTCTCCATATATTCTTTGATTTCTGTTTTGATCTGGCTATTCGCCAACCCATTGATTAATTAGGAGAGTGTTGTTAAGTCTCCATGTATTTGTGAGCTTTGTTGATTTCTTTCTAAAATTTATTTCTAGTTTTATACCTTGGTGATCTGAGAAGTTGGTTGGAAATATTTTTGAAATTACTGAGGTTCTTTTTTGTGGCCTAGTATGTGGTCTATTCTGGAAAATGTTCCATGTGCACTTGAGAAGAATGTGTATCCTGTTGCTTTTGGGTGTAGAGTTCTGTAGATGTCTGTTAGGTCCATCTGTTCTAGTGTGTTGTTGTTCAGTGTCTCTGTGTCTTTACTTATTTTCTGTCTGGTTGATCTGTCCGCTGGAGTGAGTGGTGTGTTGAAGTCTCCTAAGATGAATGCATTGCTGTCTATTTCCTCCTTTAATTCTGTTAGTATTTGTCTCACATATGCTGGCGCTCCTGTGTTGGGTGCATATATATTTATAATGGTTATATCTTTTTGTTGGACTGACCCTTTATCATTATGTAATGTCCTTCTTTATCTCTTGCTACTTTCTTCGTTTTGAAGTCTATTTTGTCTGATACAAGTACTGCAACACCTGCTTTTTTCTCTTTGTTGTTTGCATGAAATATCTTTTTCCATCCCTTCACTTTTAGTCTGTGTATATCTTTGGATTTGGGTGAGTTTCTTGTAGGCAGCATATAGATGGGTCTTGGTTTTTTATCCATTCTGTTACTCTGTGTCTTTTGATTGGTGCATTCAGTCCATTTACATTTAGGGTGATTATTGATAGGTATGTACTTATTGCCATTGCTGGCTTTAGATTCGTGGTTACCAAGGGTTCAAGGGTTGCTTCTTTACTATCTAACAATCTAACTTAACTTTCTTGTTAAGTTATTGTAAACACAGTCTGATGTTTCTTTCTTTCTCTCCCTTCTTATTCCTCCTCCTCCATTCTTTCTATAATAGGTGTTTTATTCCTTGCCTTTAGTTGGTATTTGGATGGTCTGCTTTCTTTGCTATGATTTTTTTTCCCTCTGGTGACATCTTTTTAGCCTTAGGTGTGCTTCCATCTAGAGCAGTCCATTTAAGATATCCTGTAGTGGTGGTTTATGAGACGCAAATTCTCTTAACTTTCGTTTATTTGGAAATTGTTTAATCCCTCCATCATATTTAAATGATAATCGTGCTGGATACAATATTCTTGGTTCGACGCCCTTCTGTTTCATTACGTTTAATATATCATGCCATTCTTTCCTGGCCTGTAAGGTTTCTGTTGAGAAGTCTGATGATAGTCTGATGGGTTTTCCTTTGTAGGTGATCTTTTTTCTCTCTCTAGCTGCCTTTAATACCCTATCTTTATCTTTGATCTTTGCCATCTTAATAATTATGTGTCTTGGTGTTGTCTTCCTTGGGTCCCTTGTGTTGGGAGATCTATGAGCTTCGATGGACTGCGAGACTACTTCCTTCCCCAGCGAGGGAAAGTTTTCAGCAATTATTTCTTCAAAGACACTTTCTATCCCTTTTTCTCTCTCTTCTTCCTCTGGTACTCCTATAATGTGAATATTGTTCCGTTTGGATTGGTCACACAGGTCTCTTAATATTCTTTCATTCCTAGAAATCCTTTTATCTCTCTCTGCCTCAGCTGTTCTGTACTCCTGTTCTCTGTTTTCTATTCCATTAACAGTCTCTCGCATCTCATCCATTCTGCTGTTAAGTCCGTCGATCGCTTGTCTGATTTCTGTATTGTCTTTCCTCAGTTCCCTCACTTCCTCCCTCAGCTCTTGCACATTTCTCTGTAGGTCCATCAGCATGGTTATGACTTTTATTCTGAATTCTTTTTCAGGAAGACTGTGCATTTCCATCCCTTCAGACTCCCTCTCTGGGGTTGTCTGGTTGATTTTGGTCTGAACCATATTCCTCTGTCTTTCATGGCTATAGAATTGGTCACTGATAGTTGCCACGTATGTCAGCTGGGCTCTTTAAGACTTTAAAAAGAGAAGAAAAAAAAGAGAAAAAAAAGAAAAAAAGAAAGAAAAGAAAAAACAAACAACAAAAAAATGCCCACTGGACGTAGATTCTGTGGGAATGCTCTAGGTGGCGCTATTGCCCCACTATTCCACAGCTGTGACTGTGCCGCTCCGCAGGGCCCTTTATCGCTCTGGCAGGGGTGGGAACGAATAGGAGGCTGTTGATCTCAGTGAGAAGTGTTAAGTATGGCTACGCTTCCTCAGTCGCCAGCTAAGGCGTCTGAAACTCCCCAGGACTCCCAGCCTGCTGGGCTGAGTGTGCTGGGGCGATCCGGCTCCTCCGCTGGGCTCCTGTCTCTTTAAGACCGCTGAGGAAAGCGCGCACTTTTTTTTTCCTTCCCGGAGCCGGCTGCAAGCCCCCTGGCGCGTTCCCCGCTCAGATCCTGCCCCTCTGTCTCTCCAATCTCCACTGCACTGCGCAATGTGGGTCAGCGCTCCCCGCGCGGATCACCGGGCTGGCTACTTCGCGGGGTGTACTTCCACTCCCTCCCGGCTCTGAATCCTCTCCTCCCACCTGTGCGCTGGGGTGGGGGAGGGCTCGGGTCCCGCCGGGTCGCGGCTCCGTATCTTACCCGCCTCTTGGGGTGCCGAGTCCTCTCGGGTGTAGCTGCACGCTGTGCGCTTTCCTGTGTATTCTCGTCTCTCTTTTAGGAATAGATGTATTTTCTGTGTTTTCTTAGATAAATATAGTGTTGGGAGGAGATTTCTGCCGCCCTGCTCACACCGCCATCTTCCCGGAAGTCCCTAAAAAAAATTTTTTTAAAGGAACACTCAAGCAAGTCAACCACCCCTCTGAAAGTCTGTATAAACACCTGGCCAGACAGTGGAGCTGCAAGGTCAAAGTCAACCTTCAAGCAGTGAACAGCCGTCCATGCTTTATGGACACACTCGAGTGGTTTTCTGGCAGTGCTGGTAATTTAAACGCTTTGTCCACCTACCACCGGTGTCTTCACCCAAGCAAGCTCAGAGTTGGTAAGATGGTGAAGCAAGGCCAGCAGAAGGTCCTGGCCACTGTGAGCTGATAGGCCTACGGACATGGTGTGACAGACCAGGAGCAGCCATGAGCCATCAAGGGCCCCTCAGCCTGGCGCCAGACCTGGAAGCCCAAGCCTGAGTTCACAGTACTGCTAACATGCTGTCTTACATCAGTGAACAACCATCTGAAGATAACAGAGCTGGACATTTTTTTTAAGCTTTCATTTTTTCAAGCAACCTGTGTTTGTCGTGTAAGTTCCAAAATGCACCATGAGCCAAAACCTGGGTTGGTTTTCTCAACACTGAGATAGTCTACACACCAAACCCTCCAGACTGCCCACACGTGCAAGACACTCTTCTTGGTGTTTATGTATATCGATTCATTTAACTCAAGCAAACCACATCTGTCTTATTTCAACCAGATTCCACTGCTGGGGTGATTGTGAAGAGAATTAGATAAAAGGGTCCCTACTCTGGGACCCTCTTCTGGCAGTGCCCTTCCCCATACAGCCTGTGGGGTTCAAAGGGCCGGGAGAATATGGTCCCCTGGAGCCCGAATCCCCCTCTAGACAGTACTGGCACTGGGGCTTTGGACTCCCTGCCTAGACAGCATGGAGCCTGCTTCCTGGGCCTGCATTTCCTCATCTTGGGAGCTGAGAGTCACTGAATGGATGTATTGAAATGGATGTGAAGAAATTACTTACTTAATTGATTAGCACACAAACCTTAGTGCCAGGTTTTTTGGCATCTCTTCTGATTGCTAATTTATTTTTACCTCATTTCACGTCGGTTTCCTGGAAAGATGAAGCTATCAGTTAAATTCCAGTTAGGTAAGGTGTCTGAGAAGTCACACTACGGAAAAGAGCATTCCATGGACACAGGGTGTCACAGTGACATTTTCTTTGAGGAAAATAAATGGGGTTCCTTTTAGAAAAGATCATCTTCTAATAACATTTAATTCTTCTTTTCAAAAAATATGCCCAGCATTTTCAGTTAGCAGAGAGCATAACTAACCAAACCTCCAAGCATCTCTGTCCCCTGGCCTCCTGTGGTAGGTGTAGTATTTCACCTTAGTTATTTCAGCCAGAGTTCCATCCTGGTGTATGACTTAATTCCTATGACTGCATCGAGCTTACTGGCTGCCAGCTCAGCATGGGGCATGGACCTCTACCACACCCTGCAACCAGGAGAGGCAGTGGACTTGTTTGCTGGGTACAGAACCAGTTAGGGCTGCAACCATGAAGCAGAAGCTTTCCCAAGAAGACACAGGCCATCATTAGTGGAGGAGACCTCATAAGCAAGACTGGGTGTCTATTCTCTTATCTAGCAACTGCCAATAGACTGCTGCCTTCACCCTCATCTAAGAGGAGCTCGGGTGCCGAGGGCAGCAGCCCTCTGATGGGAGAGGCAGCAGAAATCCCATGGGAAAAACACCAGAAAGTTGTCTTGTAACTAGCTGTTCTCAGCTACAACAATGGGATTTTTTCCTTTTTCTTTCTTGGATTTGTTTCAAACCCTGGAGGCTACCAAGCAGTTTGTATAAGCACCAGCCTAGGCCCAGGGTCAGGCACAGCGTCCACCCCAAGCTGCCAGGATGGCCACCCACACACATTTCCAAGTGGCCCTGCTCCTCGGGACATTTTGCTCGTCACATGCGATGGAGGCGGGCAGGGCAATCCTGGTCTCAGCACACAGTCTGCCAGGCACAGGACAGGTCCTCACAACACAGGCCTGCCCCCAGCCACCGAGGTGCCCAAGCTGAGAAGCCCTATGTGGAGGGACAAGGGCTCGGGAATGCTGCTAAGGTCCAGTGGAAACAACCTCTCCACTCAGTGTCACCACCCGCACAGAGAGCAGTCAGACTGTGTGCGGAGTCAGGCTGGGGCCATACACACTGAACTTGTAGGTGGTACAGAATCAAATACAGTTCCGTGCCGTTCTCCCTACAGACACACGATGCATTTCAGAAAGTCATTCCACCAGGAGGCAGAATGGGAGCCAGAGGAGTCCTCCTCTCACAGATGAGAAGACAGGAGAGCTGTCATTTACTCAAGGTTAGTCAGTGAATCGGCTCAGAGATAAGGAAACCAAGGAAGGCCACTGGAGAGCAGCATTCAGAAAGAATGTCAAAGGACCAGGCAGCAGTCCCAGCTGGATGCCATCTCCAGAGCCCCTGGGGTCAAGAAGTAGGATGTCCTGCAATGGGCAGCCTGTGGTTCTCTGCAGAATCAGCAGCCCCAGAGCGTTCCACATCCCCTCGCTGCAGCCGAGAGCCCTTGCCTCACAAACCCCATCCCCAGGGCGATTCTCCTGATGTTCATCCTGTCGAATCGTTTAACAGGCTGCAGCACGAGTCGGCCTGCTCATTAACACGGTCTTCATAATGCAGAAGACGGACAGCACCCGAGCCTCTCCTCTGTCTCACATCCACATACCCCCTTCCTGCCCTGCCCACGGCCATGTTATGCATTATGTAAATGCCAAAGATGGAACGCCGGCCTCTGCATCTAAGCGTTTTTGACCACCATACAGGAAGATGACTGGGGGGCCCTGCTGTCCCCTCTACAACCAGCAGGAATTGGCATTGCTGTTATCCAGCCGTGGAGATCCCGACTAGAATGGTTTTAAGGCTCCAGTAACCCGTTCAATGGGAAAGGTGATTCAGACTGATTTTTACTGAAAGGAAAAAATGCAGAGAAATGTCAAGACCTTTATGATCCTAGCAACATTTGATCAAAAACTTTCATGGACAGAGTCATTTATTATGTTGATGAGGTAAGAGAAAAATCTGAAAGCTAAGAAGTGAATATTTCTGTATTTCCACCTAAAAGCAGAGGAGGCCTGTGGGAAGAGGTGAAGAGTATTACCTGGTAACAGTGGAAAACAAAGTGGGAGGTCATTTTTTTCCCACTAATTTCTGGACTACTTTGGTAATGTTCGTGTCCATCTTTGGGGACAGGATCATGAAACAGCAGTGTCAGACAGGACTTTAGAAATTATTGAATTTAGCAGTCTACTGGGGCGTAAATCCTACCTAAAGATGTCCAATAACAAGATGGATGTCTCTGCTTTATACTTACAGTAAAAAGGCATTCCCTGCCTTGGAGGGTTGCATTTAGATAAGATTAATTTAAAAGCATAAAATATGCAAACCCTGGAATACCCCAGTGCACTCATCACAGTATAGACAGTGTCATCAGAAATTCCCTGCTCATAAGTACAAACTCCCTTGCCCCACTTTAAGTGAAAATACATTGAAGCCACTTTCAAGTCCCTATAGAATTAACTGATCTTGTCTTATTGGCAAATATACACAGTATGTAAATTAACTTATTTTCATCCCATAACCAAATATTTTTAACATAGTCACTGCTGGAAAGAGAGACCTTCCATACCCCAGATATGCTCTATCCTGTCCTGCACACGATGGCGAGTGCAAAGCTAACAACGAGCACAAAACTCAGTCATGCAAATTCCAAAGTTCTGGTTGATTCCATGTTCAAAATAACCCCATGACGTCATCGGGAAAAATGGCTATATAAAATCACAATGGATGAGATGAGTAAATGACAACAAGGCAACGTGTAATATTTGAAATAAAAGTCTTTATCATGCAGACTAATCTGTGATCACTGTATGCACAGCCGGAGGCTCTCTGGTGTCCACTTAAGGGAGCATCAGCGATGCTTGAGCTGGACCAGGACAGGCACAGGCTGCGCTGCAGGACCTCAGCTGACCTCTGCCCACCGGGCACTCAGCTTGTGCTCCTGCATCCGCCTCCCAGATGCTCCAACATCAAACTTCTGGGGGGCCTGTGAATGGGGGGGCATGGGGGGTACATGGGGGGTGTGGATGGCTGCTCCCAAGGGAGTGTGTTTGATTCCCGGACACCAGACCAGTTGGCGTCAGGACAGGCCTTGGAAAGATGAAGCAATGCAAAAGATTGCCTGTCTCGTTTTGCTTCTAATCTACTGACAAGTTGCTCCAATAACCCAAAGAAGTGAAAGAGAAGGTAGCTGCTCACCACCCAGGTACTGATCTGTTCAGATGCTCCAATACCTCATGATACAATAAAACCACAAAAAAATTCTTAGACACTGCAAGCAGCGCTAGGAGATTGAAGAGCCATTAAGGAATGCAGCTGCAAAGGCTGGCGCTCCATCTAGGGCTTGTTTAGAAGAGCGTTTCAATATTAATTACAATAAAATGGGCCCTGGAAGAGAAAGCATCCCCTCCGGGAGAACTGTATTCGGCTTTTCTCTGTAATTTGGCCCATCACACGGCTGGCCATTGCTTTTCCAGCTCTTAAATGGCGCCTAAATTGACCTGCTCTGTTGCCAAGGAAACACACAGGACAATGCTAACAGAAGCTGCTTAGGATGCACTGTGAAAGGCTCAGAAATAAAATTGTTTGACCTGAAAGGCACCATGTCAGCAGCCCGCAACCCTGTTAAAGGCTGTACTGAGCAGAAGATGGTCACGTGAACTCCCACTCTTGTCCCTCAGAACCCCAACCCCAGAAAATAGATCTGTCTCAGGAGCTTGGACAGCTTTTCCTATCAGAATCACTTTGTCTTTCTAACTCAAAGCAGAGAAAAATCTTCATGTTGTGGTTTTGAAGCTGCACCCAGAATAGACTTCAATTTGTACCCCTGGGAATGAGCAGCTTTTTTTTCTTCTTTCTAGTAGCAAAGTCCTTTCCCCTCATGAATAAATTGCAAATATTCTTCTGAATTTTCTAAGATTGTTAATTAAAATCCACTTGATTTAAGCTGCTTCTCCCATCTTGCACTCACAAACCATAAATTATGGAGGAGGTCAAAGAATGAATGGCAATTTGACATGGAGAGGTTGATTTATTGCTTCAGAAGGAGTTTTATACCAGATGTGGCAGGAGTCATAAATTAAATGCTAAATGTTATGTATTATTATGCTTTCAGGAATATAAATGTGTCTAAAATGCCATGCAGGTGGAATGATAAAAATATGAATCTACTCTCCCGGCAATTTTAAAAGGCCCTTTAAAGCCGTCAAAAAGAAAATAAGCTGAAAAACTGTCTAGATGAGCCCCTCAGATGCCTTTTACATATGCCTCTGGTTTTATAAAAGTAACCCTTTCCTGTAATACACTGGACATTGGCTCATGGTGGCTTGGGTGGGTACGGAGAAGAGAGAAAGAATTCTTTCATGTGGAAAAAAAAGAGAGGAAAAAGAATACACAGCAAGCTTGCACTATTGCTACATCGTGACATCATTCCTCACCCACTTCCTACAGGGACCATAACCTCACTTACCAAACCTCATGTGAAAGCCAATCTGGTTCACCTGGCGGCTGTACTTACTAAGCTTCAGATGTAAAAATAGGACAAGATCCGGGTATGTGAAAGACGCAGGTACACTGGGAGCCTGAATCAACAGCAGAGAAACCGTCCCCAGAGGGCAGAAAAAGTAAACTCCGAATCCCGGCTGGTGACAGAGCTGAAGGGGACAGCAATGGTCAGCCAGTGCCCGGGATGGAAGTCCTCTTGGACACAGTGTGAGGAAGGTGTCCTAGCAGATTGTCAAGCTCCAGCTTCCCTTCCCTAGCCTCCTTCCCCTTCTCGGAGCTCCCCACCCCCAAGCCCAGACCACACTGTCTCTATTCTTTCAAGGCATCAACGGAAACATCTCACTCAGAAGTACTTTTCCCAGGTTTGGAAATTGCTCCCTGCCTGGTGCACACACCAGCCCCATGGAGACCACACGCACCGGCATCCTTGAGGGGGCAGTCTTACCTGCCTGTATCTTCGCTGCCTGTATCCTTTGGGGCAGTGGCCTAGGGAGGGACCCCGCCAGCTGCATCATGCAGGGGAGCAAGGCCGCACAGACAGGACGGCACCTGCTGGAGAAACGAGCCACGCAAGCACTTGGCGCTCTCACTGAGGTCGCCAGGTTTAGCAGATGAAAACAGAGGATGCCCAGTGAAATCTGCGTTTCAAGTAAATGATGAATAATTTTAGTATGAGTATATCCCATGCAACATCTGGGACATATTTTCACTTAAAAATAGTATTCACATTTAAATATAGATTTAGCTGGGTTTCTAGTTATTAGGCAATATTATCTGGAAACTCTATTTCTGAGGCAATAATGAAGGCGGTGGCTAAATTATATCTACAATACTTGCCAGCATTTCGATAAAGAAATTATCCACTCCAGGGCCACCACGCAGCCGTGCACCAGAATCAGGCTTCTTTCCCAGAGAATGACAATTGTAGTAATTCCTACCATTACTTCAACAGGCTCATGGCTCAGGAAAGCGTGAGAAAACCGCCAGGAAATTATATAATGCTCAGAGTCCAGGAAAAGAACAGATACTTACAGCACAAGATCCCAGGCCGCTGTCAGTGTCCTCCTGCCCCTGGATGCGCAACACGGACCAGGCGCAAAGGCGAGCGCAGGGCAGGAGGTGCAATGGCAGCCCCCAGCCCGCCCCCATGTTCTGTCCTTCACCTCGAATGAAGGGCGTTATGACGGGCCTTGTTCAGTTGAGACCTTCTTACTGATCCCAAGAATAAAAGAAGGGGAACAACCTTTTTCTATACAAATAATGCCATCTCACTAAAACCCAACCACAACCACATGTTCCAAGAGAAGTCTCTGGAAGGCTGAGGAACACCTGCCCAAATGATGTCATAAATCTCAGCCTTGCCCTGCCCCAGTAATAAAAAGATATGCTTCACTTTTAAAAGCTCCTCTCTGTTCCCCAAAATGTTTAACCTAGAATTTCCATGTGACCCAGCAACTCCATTTCCAAGTACACACTCCAAACATCTTTAAGAACAAGGACCGAACCAGCACTTGTACTCTGATGTTCACGGCAGCCTTAGCAACGACACAATAGGTGGAAACACTGCCAGTATGGATAAATAGACAAATGTGCCATATCCATGCCATGGAATATTATTCAGCCATAAAAAGGAATACATGCTACAACATGGATGAACCCTGGGAACACTATGCTACCTGGCCAGTCTATGCCAACTTGGACCCGTGGTCATGACAGCGCCTCACGCTGTTGACTGGCTGTGCCATGCCCCATCCCCTGTGGTCACAGGCAGGGTGGCCTGTGGGGTCCAGCACTCAGGCCTGCCTTCTCTTGAAATGCTCTTTAAAACAAGGATGATGTCATCTCTCCTTCTAGAAGCACCATTTCCACATTACTGTTGGCATCCAAATTAACTTTCCTGAGAAAATATACTTGATTCTTCCACATATCATTCCCAAAAAAAGAAGCACCTGATACCACAAGATCTATTTTAATATCAAAAGGACCACTTTCTAGTAATAAAATAAATAATAAAAAAATGACAAATTCACTCAGATGGAGCTAATAAGATATTGAAAGAACTTGTCCTTTTGCTCTTTCTAGAGTATGTTTTTCTCAAGGGTTTTCATCTTCAGGATCACAGGAATGTTTCCCTTACTTTTTTCCAATAGTCTTAACCACATAACTATGTTTTCCTCCAAAACAAGAACTGATAGACAATTTCATTGAGCATTTCCACATAAAACAGTTGGAAAACAATATTAGTGCATATATCCACTAAGTATATTCACACCCCTGCTGTCTTACTCCTAACCAATGTTTAAGAGGAAGTGGGTGAATTTATTGATTGATTCAGGTGTGGACAAGTGCAAAATGTAACGTTTTATCTCTTCATGGAGTACTTGTATTTTAAATTATTTTTCCAAAAAAGGAATCATTAGTAGGGGTGTATGTAATAAATAATAGGTACTCAAATGATTTTTATAATGGTGCATATAAAAGACATTCCATCATAAACAGCCAGACTCACAGGAAAAAACAAGAGTTGAACAGGTAGGTAGGGCTGATCGATGCTGACTTCAGTGTTACATACAGAAAACTGCCATCTTAGTGTAGGAAAAATCCCCCAAACAAGTTTGCTTCCTCATTCATTCCTGTTCCCATCTCACATACCTCCATGGGCATGTTCAGGTGCAAAGAGCCGTCTTCACAGTTTTCCTTCCGTCCACTTGCTGAACTTTAGTATGTAGCGCCTAAGGATTTCAGCAGTGAAACAAACACTCTCACCCCCATGACTTCATAGTGTGGTTTCCTTGGTAACTTCTACAACTTCTGATGGTTCTCAGATTGTTTAGAATTTCAGGGAAATGACCTCTTTAAATGCAAAATTGTACATGTGCTTTAAATCTTAAGCATGCATAGAACATATTTATAACATGGAGAAGCTGTTAAAAGAATACTGGTTAAAGATGGTGAACACACTCATTTAACTCTTCTTTCTGAAAGATCATACTAAAACAACAATAAAGAAATTGAGCATCAAATACAAGGTGACAGAAGAAAACAGGAAAAAAATTTTGGACAATGTAAAGTAGAAAGATAAGTTGTAACTCATGTACTAGATCCAGGAAAATATGAATTGAGCCACCATGTATCATTGCACATTCGCCTATGTCCCAGTCCGAGGGCACTGCTTAACTGTGGTGCCATTCGCAAGTGGTTCACTCACATGGCTACAGTGCACAGCCTTTCTGAACGCATATGAGGCCTGGAAGATCAATCCTAAACTGGCAGTAGGAAGAGCTGAGAATGACTCTGATTCAACACAGAATCCTAAAAGGACAGGAATTGGTGGTACCAGGCAATTCTGGAAACAAAGATGGAGCTAAAAACAGGAGGATGGTTCAAAATCTATTTACAATTTGTCCCCTTCTCTACTAGAAAACTAGAGGCTTATTCTATAGGAAATGTAGAACAAAGGGTCTGTGGACTGGATGACATCAAACATAACTAAGAATAGGATACAAGGCTTTAAGGGTTGTATGAATGTGTGTAGACTAAACTCTGGGACTCCCTGACTTCTCCAGTTCAGCTCCCAAAATTCTGGCAGCTAGAAAAGGGACCGGAAGGGCATTCTCTGGAAAATCTGACAATCCCTAAAGGAAAAGTTTTTAAAGAATTTAAATGTAATAGCATAAGATATTCCAAAGATTACCCAGGCAGATAGCCCCCATGACGGTCCACAAGCCCACCCACGTGCACAGGGGTACTGTAAGTTTTTCATTTCCTTTCTCTTAAATATAAGCAGATAGCAAGTGTCTAAGGAATGTGCCAGAGATAAAATATAGAGGAAAAATCCAGCAAGTGACAAGAGGATCTAAAGAAAACAGACTATGGCCTGGTAAAGATTTCCAAGCCTCTGGAATCCCTGCCCCAAGGTAATTAAGCAGAAAAAGGTTACCTTATTCTCTAGTGCAGACTGTAGAGAGCCCTCCTAAATGAGGACAAGTCCTTCAATCAGATTTCCAACAATGTATGAATAGGAATCACAGAAATATCACCAACTTATGACCCCTAATGAGGTTGCTCATTTACACAATCATAATTATTGGACATTCAAAACAAGACGTGGAAACTGATGCAGAACTGGACCAAGAAAATAGCCACCTACCTTCCAGTCCTCTGAACCACTACTCTATCCCAGGGTTCCCGAAGAGAACAAGTCTCACCACCTTGGGTGCTTGGGGACACAGCTGAATCGGCCTCCTGTCAAGGCTTTAAAACTACCTCTGATCCTCAAGAAATTAGATTAGAGAAGGAAGGTAAACCAAGGATGAGGAGGCAGTCAGCCAAATCCAGAAAACGGGGCATTCCTGTTACTTCAATTAGTCTGTGCTTTGGGGGAAGGGCTGGGACCTGGGGAAGAGGAGACTTTGGGGTTTAAAGGACACTTCAGAATCATAACCAAATACAATGAGCAGAAATTGTTCAGATCTTAATTCAAACGAAGCATTTATAAAACATGTTTATAGACAATCAGAGAAAACTGAATACGGACTTACTTTGGGTGATGTAAGGAAATAGTTTGTTTTGTTAGGTATGATAATGGGAATGGTAATTATGTGTATTAAGAAAATGCTCTTTATTTTATTTTGGAGATTCATTCTGAATCAGCTAGAGGTGAAATGAGATGATGCCTGAAATTTATTGCAAATTCTCCAGACAAACAAACAAAAAGGTAGGTGGTGGGACAGAGGAAACAACTGAGCAAAATGTTGCTAGTCGTTGAAGCTGGTAGTTTGGGGATGAGTACCCAGAATTTCTCTGAACTCTGCTTTTTAATATGTTCAGAGATAGTCATAACAAAATGTTGTCTAAAATTCTTAAGAAAGAAAATTATTACCAACTGAGAACTCCAACCTGGCCAGTTTCTTCTCCAGTGCAACAGTAGAATAAAGACATACCAGACTTGCAAGGCATCACATAACTCAGCTTTCATAAAACTTTCTCCTTTTCTCAGGAAGCCACTGGAGAATATGATCAGTCAAAATTAAGGAATACATCAATAAAAGGAAGACTTATGACTCAGGAAACAGGACATTCAAAACAGGAGAGAAGCAAAGGTGAAAATGAGAGAAATGGTCCTAGAAATAACAGGGTAATCAGTCCAGGTGAGAACATGACAGTGGGCTCCAGATGCTTCTTCCAGAAGACAAACTCGAGAGCACCAGGTGGGGTGAATGTATTTAGCCCAGATTTACACAATGGTTGGTGCTAAACCCAAAGGAAATTAAGCCAATATATTTTTAAAAAATAATCTAAAACTATTAAAATAAATAAATTTTATGCAAGATCACAAAAGTAATCAAAGTATACTACATGGCCCAGCTATGATTGCTTTAATACAGTCGTGGTATTGTGAATGCAGATCTCTCAGAAAGTTTGATGAAACTGAGGAGGGGAAATGGGAAGGATGAACATACAGGATGAGATTACTGGCAAATGTATAAGAGAAAACTAAATTCCCATCCTTTAGATTGCAAAGTAAGACATTCTTGAAGTCAAAGGCACAAAATAGCAATGGTGTTTTGTCACACAGAATTATGGGTTAAATACAAACACGCATCCTCCAGGAGGAAGGAGAGGGCAGTTGTGACATGGACATGCTGGCTTTACTCACAAGCAGTGTAGAAATATTTGGCACTTCTAAATAGAGGCATGCATGTAATTTTGGTACAGAATACTTACTGAAAACGAGTGATATAAACCTATCAGAGACACGGAGGTAAATACCAAACAGTCAACTAAGAGTCAGAAGTGATTATCAGGGGAATAAACAAGCCTAGCTTTGATTTTTTTTTAATTAAATAATAAAAGCACTAATGACTCCTTCTGGAGACACTTTGATCTGATCAAGTTAAAATGGATCCGGTCAGGAGAAAAAGGGTTTTATCCCACTGCAATGTGTTAGCACAAGCTAATTATTCCTACAACCAAGTCATGTTTTCCCCTTCAGGGAGAGCCTCGCTATTTCAATTAGACATAAATTCACTAAAAGGCCCATAAATATTTCTAATTAGCTAGTTTGCTTCCATCTTATGGGGCTGCTTTCAAGTTAGTGCCCACACTCTGTAGACAGGAAAGGAGAGGCTTGGAAGACTGTGATTTCCCTCCAGGAGGGAAAAGGGAAAAGGATTGCATGTCCAAAAACATTACTGATTAGATTCAAGCCATTTGTGGTTCATATTAGGTGCAGCAAAGCACTTGTCAAACCTGGATACAAGGCTAAGAGTGAGGAGCGGTTTCAACCAATTATTTTCAGGTCTTCAAGCAGACATGATAGGAGGTATAGGCAAAGCTTTAGGAGCGTTCTGGGCCCCGTTTCCACAGGCTCTGACCTCCTCTGGCCTCCCCACTGAAGCAGGCAACTCAGCCATGACCCGAGCTGGTCTCAGGAACCAAGGACTCAAATGTGCATCAGGGCCTCAAGTCAGATGAAGTTCTCATTTGCCACATCAGGCCACAGGTAAGCACATCAGGTAGAGATGCCTGTAACCTCACAACTGCCCTGTAAGTTATTGTCACCATCAATACCATTATCACTATTTTGGAACACTGCAGAGTGGATACGGCTGAAAGAATAGTGAAGAAAATGAATGAATAAATACTATTTCTCCACTACAGGAGAGATGAGAGACTAAAGAGTCCCAGGATGTGTCAGCACAAAGATCAGCCTTGGGTGGCATTTGCTTGTTTGAAATACAGCTACTGGGTTTTGCTAGGTGCTATGTGCCAGGCACTGTGCTTGACGGTTCGCACACACTTGCTTCACAATGACCACAGTTCTGAAGAGGAGGCGCTGCAGGCCCAGAGGCTGGGGGCGGCAATGCTCTGCCAGGCCCCACGAGTGCTGCGTGCTGGAGACCAGCTTAACCCTTTCCAGACCCACAGCCAAACCAGCCAGCAATTCTGCATGTCTTCCAATTGGGTAACACGTGGCAAAAATTTCCCCTGTGAACTTTTTCATCACTGCAATGTATCCACATGCCTTATAATATAAGAAGGACCTATTACTTCCAATTTTTAGTGACCAAATCTTGACTTGGAGAAGATGGGCAGTTAGCCCAGAACCACACAGCTAAAGGGCTGGGGCCCTGCAGACACTGGAGGTCTTATCCATCGGTCTTCTCAGCCCATCACACCATCTATGGAAGATAGGGCCCAATACCTATCTCTGTGTGGAACTTCTAAAATGAACACCTTTTAAATAAGGTGGCTGTACATAACTTATCCAAAAAGGGGAACTTTTGAGGGTGTAAAGGGGGTGCTATTGGTTATAATGCTGAGCAGCCAGTACAAAGCGGCCTGTCCCAGACAAATCAGGGACCTACGTGTGCCCCATACAGAAAAAGGGCCCAGCATTACTCCCGTGGAATCATTCTTCCTTGACAGAGCGGGGAAAATAATTGAATTTGCCTCAACTGTGTTTGACATCAGATGAGAAGATCTTTTTTGAAGAAGCAATGCATGTCTCATGCTCTGTGTGCCCTTAAAGGGTAGTGGTTCACCCTTTTCTAGGAAAGAGGTCATCAAACATTGATCCATGGGCCAAATTCTGCTCATTCATCACCTGTTCTAGCAAAGTTTTATTGGGAACCGGCCATGCCCATCCATCTACATGTGGTCTGTGAAGCTCTCCTGCTGAGTGGCACCAGTGAGTAGCTGCCCACGAGCCTAAATGTTTATTATCTGGCTCTTTACAGAAAATGTTTGTCTACCCATTTTAGAAAATAAAACCCAAAGCTTTTAGCAAATATGAAGGCCTTCCATGACACAGGGCCGCTTCTTCTTCAGCCCATCCCTCCATACTCTGAACACTATTCTTATTCCCAGCACCGGCCAATTTATTGAATAGCTATTTGCACACACTTCTCCATGTGCTTGGAGTGCAAATTCCCACCCATTCCTTCTGAGGAGCACACTTCAGTGTTGTGAGGACTAAGCGCTTAGAAGAAAACTATCTGACACTTGGGAAGCTCACAGTTAACGTAACAGTACTACTCTTTTTGTTATTGTCTAAATTTTGCAATATAACTTCAAACAAATCATCTAACTGCTCTCATTTTTCATTTTTCCATCCATAAAAAAGTAATCTATCACTGTGTCAATCAGGAAGATAGGTATGCGAGCGTCAGTAAGCTGTAAAGTGCTGGACACACAGAGCTTTTAATATTAAAAGATTTGGCTGTACAGGATCTTCCCTGATTGTTTGCTCACCCAACCCAAAATCTGACTTTTGGAGATAAATCAGGAGGCTAAAACCAACTCTGAACAGCTATTTGGGATTATTTCTGACACTGGGGTTGACAGTGTCTAGTGGAGCATCGGTAAGTCCCACAGGCACCTAAAAGTTGGTACCTTGAAGCATCTCCTTTCCAAACGGCTGCAACACCTTCATTATTTGTTGAGCCCCTGGGTTTACGAATGTTTTTTACCACCTTTTTTTCACTAATGTTTAAGTAATTTAAACTTTTCTTTCTATATTTGTGCCATTGGATAGAACATCAGGTGCCAAGTTTACTGGTAGCAGGTGGGTAACACATCACAAACACACATCGCGCACTTTTCCTGCAGATGCATGAACTGGCACTGGAAGCATTCATCAGAAGGAAAATGTTCTCTCCGAAGGGTTCACTGAGAAAAGGGCTGTGAAATAGTCATAAGAAGTCATGGCACGAAAATGTTGATGCCAGACTGGTCTTCAGCACCCACCTCCCAAAACACATCCTTAATTTTGTACTGATGACACCGAGACCTAACAGCATGTAGAGATGTATCCAAAACCAGATTCTTAGTTTATGTTGAGCTCGCATGTCCAGCTACTTAATCCGATCTTGGTCAATGTGCATGTTTGGACTCCATATGGGGAGACCACCTCTCATTCCCAGAATTCCAGAATGATGAAAAGAGTATTTTTATTTAAAAAAGGATGTATAATATATTTTAAAGCACTCATGAGGAAATTAAATCCTCAAGTGCCAGAAATGAGAAAGGAATTCAAAGATAAAGTACAAATGGGAATCTAATGCACAAATGACTTTCAGAGCATTAGACGAGGTACAGGCTGTAACAGCCAGAGCTGGAGCCCCACAAGAGTCACTGGCCAGCCAGACTGCAAATTTTGCAAGCTCAGACATGTTGAACTGTGGTACCAGCAATAACGACAGTCTGAAACAAGGTCCAGAAAGTCTCACCATGCCAACCACATCAGGCAGGGACCCTTGCTGCAGCTTGGGGATGAGAACATAGAGTCAGTGATAAAAATGTAATTGCCAAGTGTTTGTATGAGTCTCCAATAGATACCACCCTGGTACACGATTCCCAGTTCAGAATGTAACAGAAAGACTAGGCAGATTCCTGTAAACTACAGAGTGTCTCCCCAGAGAAGAAAAACTTAACTGCCTGCAGGGGCCCTGCCAGGGGCTCTGACCCCCTGCAGACAGTCAAATGTTACAAACCGTCGCAAGGAGACTCAACCATACAACCTACACCTCACAAGCTAGAAACAGGACATGCTTGTACAAGAGATCTTAAGGAAACATGCTTAAAATATTCCAAGGATAAAATCAGGAATGGAAATCATAGGACAAAATAAAAGAGGTTTTTAAAAGGACACAGTCATTTGATTAAAACAAAATACAAAACAGAAATTATTGTAATGAAAAAATATGGTCATTGAAATAAAAATTCATTAGATAGCAGAATAGGGAATGTGTATTTTAGAAAATTAATCTTATAAAATTGCCCAGAATATAGGACAGATTGTTAAAATGGAAAGAAAAATTAAGAGACATGAATGTAGAAAGGTTACTGCCCAATAAACATCTGGTAGGAGAACAGGACGGAATGGGAAGAGTCAGTATTTGGGGAGAAAAGACGTAGTTTTCCAAAATTGAAGGATATGAATCCTTAGCTTGAGCATATCAATCAAAGAGCAGGACAAATAAGACAAAGCTATATCTAGAAACAAAGCAGCAGATCACAAAACATCTAGATGATCTTAGGACTCAGATAGAACGTGTGAGTTCCTGGAAGAAAATGAATTATCAAATACCACTTGTAGTAAATTGGAAAATCCAAACATATCAATTACCATGAAAAAATAAAATTGTCAAGAAATAGCTCCCCATAAAACTCTTATCAGGTACAATCAGTTTCACAGGGGACTTCTACCAAGTTTCCAGAAAACAGTAGTTCTAATCTTTAACTTTTCTAGAGGATAGGAAAACATCTTCAAAGTTGTTTTTTTAAATTTAGCATAACTCTGATTTGATAAAGTTACCAAGAGAATGAAAATTATAGATCAGTATCTTTATGATATTGATGCAAAAATATTGAAGAAGATATTAGAGAATAGAATGAAACAGCATGTGAAATAGAATAACTCACCATGACAGGAGGGGTTCATGTCAGAAATTTGAGAATCCTTCATTATTAGAAAACCTATTAATAAAAATGTTACATTAATAGATTTTAAGAGATAAATCACATGATTATCTCCATAGATGCTACTAAAAAGGATACACACACACACCCCAGGAATAAATTTCACTGTTGCCACTATTAAGTTGATTCTTAAGTTCAGTTAAAATGTATGAGACTTATCAAGAACATTTTTGAGGAAAATATAGGCGCTAAGAATAATTGGATATTAAAATCTATTTTCAAACTACAGGAATTAAAACTATGTTTTCCTGAAGTTGTGTACGTTATTTTGGAAGTACTACTACACGTGTAGAGAGATAAAAAAAAAAAAGACAAAATAGACAAAATAGAGAAGCAGAAGTAGGTCAAGATGCTGCAGAGATGGGTCCTTGGTCTCGTGAGAAAGAACCGATATGCAGACCCAGCAGAAACGTTGAGCATTAAGAGTTTATTAGGAAAATAAGATTTTAGAAAAAGAAATACATACTGGAGAGTTGGGGCATAGGCAGACCCAGAGGGGGTCGCGCTGAGGAGACTACAGGGGCCTCTCTATGTACAGGGAGACGAATATTCTCTGAGACTCAGTTTCAAAGGGAGCAGACAGGTGGGGTCTTTTCGGGGTTCAGGCTTGCTCCATCCTCACACGGGACAGAGGGATTGTTGGCTATATTTGGTCCCCATCCAAACTGTCACAGCAGGGAAGGTGTGATTTTTACTATGGTGATGGATTTGGGGTGAAGTTTGGGTCAGTTTCTCCTCCATGTTGGAACCACCCGATTTGTGCTGGTCTGTTATCTATATTCTCACTCCATATCCTACATGAACAGCTTGCACAGAATATGTAAACATATGTTCTTATATTATTTATTTTTATATTTATCTAATTATTTAATTAACATATTTAGTTATAAATTAAAAATAAATTTTTATGTGAATATATATAATATTAATTATATTATTTTACAGATAACCATACCGAAATTTGAAGAAATTGGGCAATTCATTCAACATGACAAAGTCAGCTCGTATTTGAATTCAGGTCTTCTGTAAAACAGATCTATTCTGGGAAGTGAGCAGGGGCTCACCAAGAAGTACAGGACCACCTCAAGAGCTCAGAGAAGCCAATCCTTTCCTTGCTTTACTTAAAAAATAACATGAACTCATCATTACTGTATAAGTTGTGGATTTTTTACCCTCACTTGGTTAGCTGATTTTTGACCAAGTAAACATAAAGCTAAATTCAAACCAAGAGGTTACTTGCACATATACAGGTCACACACTCTAATCAGATTTCCTAACTCAAAGCCCACTATTCCCCTGCTCGGACACACACCCATTCAGGGATTTTCTCCAATGCTTGACCTTCAACCACAGGGGGAGGGAGGTGCTCATTTGTTTGGTTGTCCTGGTTTCATCTTGTGCTCTGCTTTCCAGCTAAGTATTTTATACATAAATCTCTCTCAAGAATTGTATCACTGAAATTACATAAGTCTTACCAGCCAAAGTGAGATCTGCTTGCTGGTGAGTAGCTATGATTCTGATGTGGCTTCTGAGCTTCCACAAAGCCACAGCTTGAATCACGTTTATAAAAATATCACTTAATTATACCCTCTAGGCAGGGAAATTGGCTTAATAACTCATAATCTCAGTCTCTCTTTTCAATGTCCATTAATTCTATAATTTCGTCATTTATTCCTATTTTCCCCCTGCATTTAGAGGCGATAAGGAAAGAAAAAGAGGAGAGAGAGAACAAAACCATACCATGATCTTTTGCACAAACGGGACAAAAGTCGTGTCACAAAACTGGGTAACACCCCATTAGAGAGACTTCCGGGAGCAGAACTGGCCTGTGAAGCTGAGAAGCTCCCCCACAGAGGCCCAAGGGGAAGGCAGGTGTCAGACCTGATGGGATCCAGCTCTGGAGTGTTTACAGCCAAACCTGCAATGCAGACAATGCGAGACGGGCCCTTCCTTCCCTGAGTGGAAAACCTCGTCCTCATGGCCTGGTCTCTCTCTCTCCGTCTCACGCTCACACACACACACGCAAACCAAAATGGAATTTTGCATCTCCAACATCCAGAATTACTTGGTTCCTATTTTGTTCATTGTTTCACAATATTTAAAATTACATAAAAATCAGTTCAGAATACTGTTTTTACCATCTGTTATGAATACCTGAAAAGGGAATCCGGAAGGTAAATCACACAACCCCTTTCCTTTTTGTGTCCTAGGTTTCCCTCAGTCTCTAGATCGTTTGCTTTAGCCAAGAGCTACGGTGACACATCGTCACTGAACGATGCAGTGACTTCTTACTGAAGGTTGCCAGGCTATCTCAGACCTCCCCACTGAAGAAGGGGCCAGGAGCAGTGGTGGGAAAGGGAGACGGAGAGCCACGGGCCTCCCCCAATAATGAAATGAGGAACATATATGGGGGGTTTTCCCCTCATCTTGTAATCTGGCAGCGGTGTTTTTACCGTTCTAAAAAAGTTGCTGCCAGTGGACAGCCACTACCAATCCCTCCTAAAGGGACACACATGTGCTCTGTTTGTCTCCTGACAGTGCGAAGTCCTGTGTCTATCAGCTGTGGGTGAAATCCCTTCACAAAACTACTCAGGGAGACCTCAAACACACAGTTAACTAGATAAAATTCAATATGGTCCAACATTTAAAAATCAGGTATCATCCTACTTTGCAGGGACTGAATTTTGCATTTTCAGGAATATTCTTAAAATCTAATAAAATTGAAACAAGATATTTATATGGACTACATTTGAAAAAATATCTCAAATACATAGTTAGCTATTTCCTTCTCTGTGGTATAATCTGACTTGTTCTATTCCAAATATAAACCCAAATTTTATGTTTATGGGTATCTAGAAAGCAACAAAAATTCTTTCTGACCCTCTGTAAATAAGATCATCATTTAACTCTGGGTATCCTGAACACATGATCAACTCTCCTATCTCTAAATTTCTCCCCCAGTGTTCCCAAATCGTATCTTTTGTTTCTTTGTTTTTCAGACTACTTCAGAGTTTCAGCAATGGAGCATTATTTTAACTGCGTCCAGCGTGGACAGACTCTGAGAAAAACAGAGAGGAGGTGCCTTTGGCCCCATCATCAGGGCCCTTAAGGAACCTAATGCCCCATCTTCAGATAGGGAGTGGGGTTTAAAGGTCACCCTTGGCATCTATCCCATGCCCCATTTTATTATCATCTGTCTACTAATGGCATTGGGTGGTCAGGTCTAACAGCTCCCTGCAGTGTTCATGTTTTAGTTGGAGGTGGGGGAATGTTGCCTCACCCAAATGATCTACTTAAAAGTATGAACACTGAAGAGTTCATAAGCAAAGATCTCCACCTGGGAGCCGCTCGCTGAACGGTCAGCTCATCTCAGCCTACCACGAGAGGGAGGCTTCCTGCTTTCTTCCCTCCTTGCTTCTCTCATTTTCAATACACATTTACTATTCTTTTAATGTCCACACAATGCTGGGCATTAAGATACAAAGTGGAAGAGGTCAACACAGAGAACTTGTGGGCCATTCACTGGAAGATTTTAAGTGACAAATTTCCTCTACTCAAATGTCCAGTCCTTCTGATATCTTTAATCTGATATGACAGTAACCATTCATCTTTATCTACCAGCTTTTGAAAACAGTGAACTAGTATCCACTTGCTAGAAAACTGTTTACTTACTTCTGAAATAAGCTTATTTGACATGTTTTTGAGTTTCCCCTGAAAAATAGTTTGTGTTACAGGTTACAAATTTATCATGCTGACAATATATCAGTTTTATCAGCATGTGTTTAATTCTCTTCATTTTTCTTAGTAAAAACAAGCAATCCCTACACCTTTCAGTGCCAGCAGCCACTGCCCCAGCTCCAGCTGTCATCACTTCCTCCCCCAAGCCTCTCACACTCACCACCCCACTCGCAACTGTGTGTGTTAGTTGCATATAAGACACCTGTGCAAACAGCTCAAGCATTTGACCTTCATGACTATGAACATGTAAAACTTCTGCTTCAAAGGGCTTTTCCTATCCCTTTCCTGATTCCTTTGAAAAAGTCCAGCCCACCTTTTAAGTGTGAAGTCAAATGTCACTTTTCTATGAGATTTTCACTGATGTCCCCACATCCTAAGCAGACCTGGTCTTCCACACAGGGTGAGAGCCAAGAGTCCATCCAGTGGCAGCCCAGCTGGGACACAGAGGTATTTCCCAAATAGTGGGTGAGATTTACATATAGGTTTTGAACTGAAGGGATCTGAGCATTGTTTCTGCTTTGTTGTGCTTTGATTGTTTATTTTGTGTAGTTTTGTCTGAAACTTATAAAGGAAGCAAGTTTGCACATATGCCTAAATGGAGATAATGGGAACGCAAATACAGCTTGCCATCTGTGTAATTTCTCCAGTTTCATAGAAAGAGATCAAGAAGATTAGATCAAAACCTTCAAAAGAGAAATTGCAAGCAAATCTAAAGGAAGATTATTAATGAGGGCCTAGTGAGTAAGCTGCTGACTCTGGGAAGCCACAGTGATCACAGCTACTTACACATGAATCTTACCACACTCCCTCCAAAATATTACACAGGTCAACAAATACATCCATGCAAATATCATACTTTCAACATACATTGAAGGCAAAAATCACTATAATATTAAATTATCTGTATTTTTTTTAAATACTAATTTCCAGCAAGCTTTCTCTAAAACTCCCTCCACAGCCTATTTAAAACGTTTTGTGGGGAAAAAGAGTATCCAGGGAAAGTATGCAATAGAAGAGGGGATTAATTAAGCTAAATCACCCTAAGTGATAAAATTCAGATGAAGAATACTGGAAGATCACAGCTCTGACTACAGCAAGGGATTTAAAATTGGATGCTCAATGAGACAATCTTAAAAAGAAACATTCTGGAGGAAAATTGAATAAAAGAGAAGGAAAGAGGTACCCATTGGAGACTCATGAAAGGGAAAATGAAGAAGGTTCCTTTAGGTCCTTCCAGACAAGTATTTTGAAAGGACAAGAATGAGAGACACATAACCCCACACCCTACTTCCACACTACTGTACCACCCACTGAAGAAACTGCAATCTTCTCTCTAACAGAAGATGGCAACCTTGGACAAGAAATATGGGAAACCACTCTGATCTGCCAAGCCAAACATACATATATGAGCAGTCTTCTATACAAAGATGCTATAAAAAATCAAAATTTTAATTTCCAAATAAAATTCTCCCAAATAAATAATCATGAATTTGAAGAATGCTGTAACACAACAAGCAAAACTGAATTATTTATCTTCAAATTATTGGAAATACAAAAAGACACATAAAATTAAATATTCAAAATTTTAGAAACCAAAATGGGGGATAAAACAAGAAGAAATTAAATAAACATTGGCTGATTTCAGGAAAGAAATAGAAGAAGGTAATACCATATTATAAAGTAAGCTCAATTATATGGCACCTCTGTAGTATTCAAAATAGATTTGAGTGAAAATTTAATGAGAAGCATTGGTGAAGATTAGGGAAACAACAGAGAATAAAAATGTTAAAAACAAGGAGTAAAGGGGCTAGAAATTGGTTTTAATGAAAAATAGACAATGAAAAGTCAACATAGGTATAAGTGGAGACCCAAAAGAAGAAAAATAATGCAGTGGAACAGAACTATTATTTTAAACTACAATTCAAGAAAACTTTCCAAAAATAAAAGAGAGCCCAAATCTATAATAAGAGCCAATTAAGTACCAGGAAAACTGGTCTAGAAAGATCAATTCCAAAACTTATCCTAATAAAAAGATTCAAATTTAGAAATTAAAAAAAATTCTCAGGGCATCCAGAAAAAAACAATTTACAATGGCAAGAGAATTTGATTGGCATCCTATTTCTCAAAGTGTGAAAGCAAAGCGAGAAGGAAGTGGCATTTGTGAGATCAAGCAAAGACAGTGATAGCCAATACTTTTATATTCAACCATGCTATCTTCTAAGTATGAAAGCTACAGAATTAGAATTAAACTTGCAAGAACTCAGGGAACCTTGCATTCATGAGCCCTCCTTGCAGATGAGTTTCATCCAACCAAGAAATGACTGAGAAAACCTAACCTAGAGTCTACAGATTTCTAGAGAATAAGGAATATTACATACATATAAGACTCTAATTACATTTAAAGCAGTGATGAGAGGAAAATTCACAGCCTAAAATACTTTTAGAAATAACAGTAAAATAATAGATATAATGAATTACATTGATAAAAGATAATACAGACTTAATAGATCTAATAATAAAGTAAAAAGAAACGGGTGGCAGAGTAATATAAATGATGTATGTTCTCACAAAGTAAAACTTTACAGTGTTTTTTATAAAGTAAAAGTAGAGGGAGATAGAGAAAAGTAGAAAAAGGTCACTGATCCCATCAATATGTGGGAGTCAAGGAATACCACTAAAAACTGACAAACCACATATTAAAAGAGAAAAGCAATGTGGAAATCAAAGAACCAGTTATTTGAAAAATACAGAATTAAAATGCTAAGAACTGTTCTTTCTAATACTTTAACTGCCTCTGGAGCAGCATAGTAGTGACTACCTCCTGCCAAGCTCACCATTGCCCCCCTGGGTGTGGCGGTGTAATTACCAGGAGAAACCAAATCTTTTTCAGGAGCTTCCAAGTACTCCACAGGAGCCCACAATTCTAACAGGAGTTCCCCTTTTTAGGAAGAGATCCTTGAAAGGTATCGTTAACATGCACTGTCATTCACAATATCCCCACTGTGATAATATGATTTATAATAAATCCATGTTCAGTCTTCACATCCATTCCTGGCACAGAGTTCCTAGTCCTAAGTGATGAAAGCGATAAAGGGGTTTCTTTATGTTACTGAGGTGACCGTTGGAAAGCAGGAGATGACCTGGGGATGGGGTTGGGGCTCACCACCAGGGGCTGTTTCATGATTGAGGGGAACGTTCAGTCCCTTCCACACCACAGCTTCCAGGGAGAGGAGGCTGGAGGCTAAGCAACTGCCAGTAGCCAGTGTTTTAATCAATCGTGACTATACAAGGAAGCCTCCATAAACCCTGGAATGACAAAGCCTGAGGGACAATTTCCAGGGTGGTGAACACATGAGGTCTGGGGAGACTGTGCTCTCAGAGAGGTCACGGAAGCCCAGAGCCCTTTCCCCTACCTCTGTGTATCTCCATCTGGCTGTTCCTGCTGTATCCTTTACAAAAACCAGTAACCTGGTAAGTAAAATGCTTCTCCTCATTCTGTGAGCCACTCCAGCAAATTAATGGAAGCTAAGGATGGGTGGTTGGCACCTCCAATCCATGTCCGGTGGGTCAGAAACACAGGTGGCGAGCTGGATGTGTGACTGGCACCTAAAGTGAGGAGGCAGTGGGGGCAGTCCTGTAGGACTGAGCCCTTGACCTGTGAGATCGGAAACCATATCTAGGTGGATGGTGTCAGAACTGAGTTAATTGTAGGACACCCAGCTGGTGTTGGGGAAATGCTTGGTGTGGGGGAAAAACCCACACATTGCAAATGTGTAGAATGGTACCCACCAAAAACACATGAGAGCGGGAACTAATGGGCACACCACCGAAAATGTTACCTACAGCTGCTTAGACTCGCTTCCATTGACTCTGAAAGCTTTGTCTAAGCTATCTATGTATGTGATTTGACTTCACTTGTCCTGAAACTAAATTCATAAAGACCAATTTCAACTAATATGCCAATTTTTTTTGAAGCTTGCAAAAAATTCAGCCAAGTTTTATGTGACTCCATAGATAGTAATGTGCAGTGAATTATAAAGTTGAGGTCTTCAACTTAAATCTAAGTGTGCATTTAAAAACTGGAAAATGGAATGCTATACCCTAAGATTGTTTCTGTTTTCTTTCATACAGACAGAACAACTCACGCATGAACCAACACAAATGCACTGAAATCCCAAAAGGTATGTGGTCATCACTAATAAAGTGATCGGGATGCATTTTATTAATATACAAACTCTGTGTAAATGCTGAATAACTGCAAGTCATTATTTCAAATCCGAGTTGAGAGGCAAACCACCTGCATTGGCAGACCTTGTGCCCTGCTTCTAACTCCCGAGCAACCATGAAAAGACTATGAACAATGACTGACCTTACTTATAGAAGCTTTCACGTTTTCTGGCCTTAACATTTTGTGCTACTATTGGCAATTCTTCCTGAGTCCACCTCATGAAGAGTCAGACAAGTTTAGACACATATGGTGAACAGCAGAAATATCTTTTGGAACTCGGTTTCCATCAGTAAGACAAAGAGCATGTCCCCAAACACATGATCAGGTGGTTTATTAAAGTGAGTCGGTTCGGCCGATCAGGTGTATGTGTGACTGTTCGTTGGCACAGAAGACAATGAGCTCCACTTCTCTGAACACTAAATGACCTCATCTTTCCTTGGTACAGCAGTGCCACATTCTGTCAAGTATCAGTAGTCGGCAAACTGCTCTCGGAGGGTCCTGGGGAGCCCTGTGTCAGCCAGACCCCCAGGAGGCTTTCAGGCTCCAGCACGGGCCTGCACACCTTACACCAAGAGAGCCGCCCACCCCTCGCCAGACTGGGCGCGCAGCTGGGGGAATGCCGTCCAGGACGGTGTCGCCTGCCAGCCATGCTCCTACACGTGATTGCACTCCCAGCCAGGGCTCCTCCATTTAGAAGCCTCCTGCATGTGCTCTCCATTTCCGGAGGCCCCAGGTTTGTGAAATGGCCGCAGCCTTTTACTGGGGCTCCCTTAGCAGCGAGACCGCCCTCCCCCATCTGTGCCGCTCCATCAGACCCTCACCCAGTGCCATTCTATGGGGAAAAACGGGACTCTGAGGGCGAGCACTCATCCTTTTTGACCTCTTGCTACACTACCCTGTAGTGGAACAAAGCCTGAACTGCTACTTCCCATCTGACTTGTCCTAACAGCCACTGTGACACCTGGCAGCCCTCTAACAGGCCTGGGGCTTCCACGGAGGGGTCCCAAGGATGACGGAGAGGGCAGAGAGGTTAGGTAACAGTCCTCGCAGCAAGGCCTTCCCAAAGCACTCCTGGTTCCTGTCAGAGTAGCTCCGTGTCTGTCTGTCTAAAACAGGCCATGAACAAGATCTGGCTGTTCAGGGCTCCGCACAATGCTGGGTAGAGTAAAAGACTGATAAACATTATTTATTGATGATACTCTGTGGCTCACCTGCTGTCGCACATTTGGAAACATGCCACTGGCTCTTTTCCTAGCTTCCAAACAGGCATATACCATCTTGGAAAGACAAAAGCCTAGTGTGCGTACTAGGTCGTCATCATGGGCCCCTCACCCTCAGGACAGGGAGGGCTTGATTCTCACAGGGAAGGGGGCCATGTAATAAAGCGGTGAAGCACATGATGGAAGCCAGATCCCTTCTGGGCTGGAACCTCCCACTCAGAGCGGGAAGGCATAGAAGCCTTACGTGGACTCACGGATGAACAGCTCTCACTGCATGTCGGCCACATCATACCTGATGACTACTGCTCAGAGAGCTCAGACACACACCAGACAGGAAGCTCCCGGTTGTCCCAGTTAGTCCTTGACCAGACCCTGAAGTATAATCCCCATTTTACACGTTAAGAAACTGAAACTTGAAGAGATTGAATAACATGTCCAAGGTCACACAGCAGATGACCAATTCCAACCATATTTTAACCAGTTTTATTACAAAGCCCATATTTTAGCCTCTACTCAATAATGCTCCCTCCATGAAGGTTGCAGCTTGTACAGTGGAAGGATTTGTATCCTATTAAAATTACAAATGTATCTACTCTAAAGTGTGGCCAGCACCTTCATAGCAAACTACTCCTTTCTAACTTCCAGCAAAGGAATATTCCCAGACAGTCAAAGCAAATAGCCACAACTTGCTCAGACATGCCATTTTCTAAAGAGCAAACAAATAAAAACAAAATCAGAAGGCCTAACATGATTTTCAACCTGGCATTGGCCCGATCACTTGATCTTTTTTTCACCTTCCCACCTAACAGCCTTCTCTCCTAGTATGACCGGGAACACGAGAGAGTGGACACAGAGATACCTGATTGACTCTGTCCCTGAGTCCCGTGATCACTTCCAATTGCTCTGCCCACACTCTCTCGTTTGCCCTGTGATCAAAAACTAGGTCACCTGACGGTGACAATAAAATAGGAAGATGTTAAACTGACCTTTGTGGATTTTGAACACTTTATCTTGAGGTATTTACTGACCTGTGTTTTAGTGAGTCACAGTTTCAATTAAAGAAGCCCCATAATGCACGACATACGACTGTACCTTCTGGTCCCACGGCCCCCCACCCCCAACCTTCACAACCCTCTTCTCAGCCTTCTATGACCTGCAGACACCCAAGAAGAGGATATCAACTTGAGGCAAAATGGGCCCACTGCTTCTACTGCTTATTTGAGTTAATTTGCATCCATGAGCAATTAAGCCAGCAAGGTGCGTTTCTCATGAACACCCTTGCTCCCACTAGTCAGTATCACTTCATGGTCACCCACTTCTAGAAGGCAAATTTCTCCACTTCTCCATGACATTCACTGCCAATAAAAAGCCCTCACGAGGTGCTCATCCACTCACTGGAATTCATAGAACTGTCACTGAAAATGGCATGTTTGCAATCTTATGGGCTCCCTGCCTGACCAGAATACAGATGCTCGGAGCCACTCAGTGCACAGCTGGCTCACTTGGTGAGGATGCAAGCGACTCGCTGCGGAGATGCCACAATGCACATGAGTCTGGCTCGTGATGTTTTCCAATCTGCCATCTCAGCTGTAAGACTGGGGGATTGCTCTGCCCATTTCCAGTGTAGTTCTTTTCCTGCGTGAAAACAACAGAAATATCCACATCACTTCTAGCCAGACTGACATGTGTTTTTCTGATACTCCAGGGCAACGATCATCAGAAAGTGGTACTTATTCCTGGAGCTCGGTGACACTCCACATTTATCCCCACCAGCCTGTGGAGATGTGATGCTGAAAGAAACTCACTGTGTCTAGGCTGCATTCCCTAGTGTGGGGAAGGGCAGATGCCACTGAGGAAAGGAACAGGACTCTGGACAAGGAACATTTGTATTTTAAAAGAAATTGGCTAAGATGACATTGATTTCAGCTCCCAACATTTTGGTGTCTCTGTAAACACTTCTAATAAATAAATAATTATTATTAATAAACATTGATAATTCTTATATTATTATTTTGTGTTAGGCATTGTACCAAATGTTGTATTCACATTATCTCATTTAATCCTTGTAACCCAATGAAGTAGGCAAGAATCGCCCTGATTTTACCTGTGAGGCAGCAGAGCAAAGTGGTAGAGATGGAATCTAGAGCCGAGTTGCTTAGGTTGGAATCCGGCTCTGACACCCCTTAGTTCCCTCACCTTAGACTTGCCCCACTGAGTAGTTTTGGTGATTCAAGGTGTTGATTTATGGAAAGCAGTCACTCAGTGTTCAGGCTAAGATTACTGTCACACCATCAGTGGTTAACTATCAGCCCTAGAGAAGGGACAGGGGAAATGGGGTGTGTTCCAGTGTCCCCACCCCAAGACCCAGCTGTACAGGCACACTGCTAGTGAGGATGGCTGCTTGAGGAGCGGCCCTCATCAGTGATGTTGACAAATATTTCATCTTTTCGTCTGCTACCTGTTCAGCCATCTACATACCAGGAAAAGGCAAGAAGAAGCTATTTCTCTGGTATCACTGAAATCAGGTCCTTGCTTCTGAGAAAAGAATGTACCCACAGTTCCAGTCCTTAAGCTCAAATTCTGACACAAGGGCAGTTGTCTGTTCAGGATGGCTCTCCCTGGAATAAAATAGGAATAGTTGTCTTGTCTGGAGTTCTGTACAAGCAAAGCCTGAGAGAAGGATTCGGCTGACATGACTGATGGAGGGGGTACTCCTCAGGAAAGGCGGCAGAGAAGGAGGGTGGTGGAAGGACAAGTGCCAAGCAGGAGTTGGCCTCAGGGAAGCAGCCGCCTCACGGGACTGCTCCATGGGGGGCTCCAGATAGACCACACCACAGGGTCACCCTCCCCGTCAGGCAAATGGTCTCTTCTGCCTCCTAGCAGGGACTCGTTGGCCATGATCTGCTTCCAGGATGTGGGCGGTGAGACCTTGGCATCAAGTCCCCACAGAAGCTGGGGGATTGGGACGAGGCCCCAACAGCTGTCTATGGACAGTCCTGTCAGGCAGCGGGAAGACAAAGACTACGGCCCCTCAGTCCTTTACGCAGCATATGGCTCCGTAAAGAGTTTAATCCAAAAGATTAAAGAGCCAATTTGCCTTCTTACACTTTAAAACAGTTAAAAAATATCTCAGAATCCTAAAGATCTCCAAACCAGCAGACTCACCAGGATTTTGTTTTAGGAGGGGACACAATAGGTTCGTATGAACCAGAAGCTCCCGTTAAGTCATGTCGCCCAGTCCTTGAATAAGCCCTTCTTCCCCTCACTTAGCATTGCTGAGATGAAAGGCAGATGGAAACCCTTCCTCACGCCTGCTGGCAGACCACCTCATTTCCTCCCCAAAGAAGGTCAGAGCAGGGAAGGCTGTTCTCAACCGTCGTACTCTAAGAAAATTACCAGAGTGAGACAGTTCAGTTACAGGAGTGTAATTAATGTCGTTAAATCACTGCTGGGGAATGATTATGCCCCCATTTTAGAGTTCACCTCCCAGTAGGGATTTGCAAAGGAAAAATCGTCACCCTCACATTGTCTTACTCACCCTGACAGCACCCCGGTGAGGCAGCAGTCAGTCTGCCGCCTCTCGGGGCAACCACAAACCTTTATCAGCTCTGCTGATGCCCCAGAGGCCTGTCTTCCTGCATCCCTTCCTTGGGGGTTCGCAGGCCCAGTTTCATGACATGGGCCCATGACTGCACAGGGCCCCACACTTAGAAGGCCCCACGACTGGTTTAAAGCTCTGATGTCATTCCCATGGAACTTGTAATCATTTCTGAAGAAGGAGCTGTACATTTTCATTTGTCCCACAGACCAAGTAGCCATCCCTGAAGGCATGTACTGAGCTGAACCATAACCTCCATGGGGATTGTGTACCCCGGGGGGGGTGGGCACTAGTACTGCCAACTAAATATTTTGGGTTCTCCTTCCAGACACAGCAGGAATGACCTGAAACCTGTTGTTGAGGGACTGTGAGCTGAGTCCGGTGTCCCATCTGGGAAGAAGGCCTGCAGGCCAGCATCCCGGGGGCACGTCTACTCCTCCTGCTCTGGTGGATGAGAGGGGGCTCCCCCAGGGGCCCTCACAGAGCCAGAGCGGCCGCACAGCCCATGATGGACATGGTCTGTGAGCAACACAGGCCCTGCGGCTTCAGGCCACTGAGATCGGGGGCCATTGTTTCCCACGATTTAGCCCATCCTGATGGACACAAAGAGTCATAAACAGATCCTCCAAGCATGCTTTGCAATCTCTAGAGACTGAGTGGGGAGGAGAGTGGGCTGCACAGAAACGAGCAGCAGAGGACGCCCACCAGCCACTCCCCACCAAGCTCGGGGAATGTGTCAGCAGGGTATTTGTGACGATCTCAGCAGCAACCAGATTCGAATCAGAGACAAATTC
Organism: Smutsia gigantea; assembly: GCA_032199065.1. Classification (NCBI taxonomy): domain Eukaryota; kingdom Metazoa; phylum Chordata; class Mammalia; order Pholidota; family Manidae; genus Smutsia; species Smutsia gigantea. Next base: position 62,113 of record JAVSCE010006531.1, read on the forward strand.
TGATCAGATTCATGTGTCCATCCATCCCTATCACGTTGCCTCCCAGGCACTCAGCACATATGAACTGCTTGCTTTTTAGGGCCGAGGAGAAGTAACGGCAGATGACACTAAGAGACACCACAGGGTCCCTGGGGTTGGCCACCAAGGTCAGCAGTAACAGCATTTTGATGAATGTTTGGTGAGCTTGGGAGGTGCAGCAGCTTAAGACAAAGGCCCTCCTATTGGGTGTTTGTGTCTCACAGGCTGGGAGCCTAGGTCAGTGTGAACGCGTGGCAGCCCCTGGAACAGTCTAGACAGGGAGCCTCACCCTCCGGGAGATGCAGCAGCTGCAGGGCGGCTGGTTCACGATGAGACCAGCTTGCAAACCGCGCGGCCTCCATCAGCCGAGCAACAAGGATGCAGTGAGATTCAGAGTGAAATGCTGCGTGAGTGTGCGCCACAATCAAGCCAGGGACACACTGAACAACGAGAAGGCAGCTGCTGAGGAATCCTGGAAACCGCCACCCGGAGAAGCCCCGTGACAGCAAAGCCTTCCAAAGTGTCCTGAACGGCAAGTAAGTTGGGAGGGCATGAAGTTACCTTGAGAGGTACAATCGCTCGGCAATATTTACAGAAAAACAGATTAGTGAAGCCAACTACTCAACAACATATACATCAGAGTGCATTTGTTTCTGGAGGTTTAGAACAAGTCTTCCCAGAATGAGCCACTAGGTGTGTGGATTATTTTGAACTAAAGGTTTTTACCTCCCCATTAGCTGCCTGTAGGATTCAGATGGGGGTCTGGTCTGGGAAGAGAGTGGCCGCCAGAAGCAGCTACAAGGAATATGGGCTGGTGGGGGGTGGGGAGCGGCGCCGGCTGTGCGTCCCAGCGTTTCCTGGCCCCTCATCTGTCCTTGCCGTTGCTTGTTGCCAGACACCTGCCCACCCAACACTCGCTCTTCTCATCCCACAAATTCCCTTCCTCCCCGTTGGAGCTCCAGGCCCCACCCCCTTCTCCTGAGCCCAGGATGGCCTGATGTCTCCGAACCTCTCCTGTACGTGAGGCTCCTATATGCCCAGAACTAATTTTTTTTCTCTTGGTAATCTCTGTTATGTCAATTAATTAATAGACCAGCCAAAAGAATATGGAAGGGTGGAAGAAAATTTTTGCCTCCCATACAGTTCAAAAATAAGGTACAATAATAAAGTCCATTTTTCTGACACAATAATTGTTGAAAATTTTCAGAATAAAATACAGGTTGTAAACCAAAAACCAAAATTACTGTAAAAACTGCTAAATTTACTGCCACAAAAGGATAAAAATGCTCTGTGACATGTACAGCTTTTCTCCCCAAAAAATCTACAGTTGAAAGCCAAAATGAATGTAAATTTATTACCACCAACTATTATTGCAATAGAATAAAAAAGAAAACAGCAGTAGAAATAAAGTGTAACCACTGTATGGTGATGTCTTGGATTCTGTCGTGGAGAGTTTACCAGCGACAGTTAAGTGCCCTGACGCACTGATGAAGAGATGGCGCTTGAACGGGTGCCCTCGGCCCTCCCAGCCCGAGGCTTTCCGATCTTCTCCAAGTCAGCTCACATTCTGTGGGACTTAACCCCGCTGACCTGAAGGTCTTTGTCACAACCGGTGTTTTTGGATTTGCAGCAGGAACCAAAAGAGCAGCATCCTCATAAGGAGAAATACTGAGATGTCCTAGAATCAAGTGACACGAGGTCCAGAGGAGGGGGGAGAGACCAGGGAAGGCCATCCATGAATAGCCGTGGGCCGTGGCTGACCAGAAGCCCCAGGTTCCTGGATGGAGTCATGTTGCAGGACCAGCGCGTCCCTCTCACACGTGGCCAGTGTCCGACCATCAGCAACAACCCATCCACAATGTCCTCTAGGGACTAGTCTCCTACCCCCAGACTTGGCCCTCTTCATATCAGCCGCCATCTTTATCTGTAGCCAATGTGAATTTAAAGACATTCTTTCCTTGAGAACCTCACAAATGTGCCCTGTTTCTCGAGTCTGGTGGACAAGTTGCTTGGGTTCACTGGCTTTGCTGCAGGGGAGGCAGAAACTTCCTATCCCAGGACTCAGTCCTTATCTGGCTGCACCTGTAGAGGTTCAGTGAACCCTTTCATTTCAGAGAGATCTCTGTCTCTAGAGGTTTTGGTTTGTCAGTCCTCAGAAAGACTGGTGTCCTTAGAAATCCTGCAGTGGCCTTTCACCTGAGCAATTTCCCCAGGGGGCTTCTGGCAGACACTGGTCCTGAGTCCTGTCAGGCCCGGGGTACACACATGTCTCAAGTTGAAGACGGGGCTGGTGCATGGTGATGCCCTGTCCACACTGGCACCAAGCAGGCATAAGGAGTGTGGATGAAGTACAGGCCCCAGTGCTGCACAGCGGTTAAGAGCCAGGCAGAGCCCGTGCTGGCTAAGCGCCAGGAGCCATCACTTGAGTTCCCACCGTTGCAGCATGAGGATGTTAGTAGCAGCCATAATACATAACACACCTAACAATAGCCCCTGTGCAGGACCCATGGGGTATCTTCCCACAGGGAGTCAGCACTGTGGTCATAGTGAACTCAAGACTCTTCCACCCGCATGCCGGAGCCACAGGTTCCTACTTGGCTGATTCTTTCCAACAGGTGAGCAGATGCGGCCGGCCCAAAACGACAGGAAGTGAGACCAGAGGCTGCTGTAGGAAGGTCAGGAGGCAGCAGCTGCCCAGGAAGAGAGAGCGGAAAGGGACACTCAAGGTCCAACCCGATGAGGTGGTAACGGCCTGTGGGAGCCTCCCTGCTCAGATCCAGTTAACATTTGCACCCAGTTATCACCCTCAGGGCCCAGACTGGGTCACTGTGAGCGGCAGCCTCCGAGCTGCACAAGGAATGTTTGGTGCCCCTAAGCCACAGACGCAATCGTTCAGTGCCTCTGGCCATGTAGAAGCGGCAGGACCCGCAGGATGTTCCAGCTGACTGGTGAGACATCACTTATTCCTTTCTGGGATCTAGCCTGCAGTTCAGCAGGTTCCAGCCAAAAGAGATGTGGGTGACTTAATCCAAGATTTCCTTCTAAACTGCTTTGTACACCACCAGTCATGAACATGGCAGAAAATGCAATGAGATTCCAAACGTAGATTTTCCTTCACTTGGGGTACAAAGCAATGCTAGTGACTCACCACCATTGCTTTTCTGGTGGGATATAAATGTCCTAATCCTCCAAGACTTTCAAAAAGCATTTTCTCAGTGTGTAATCTTCTGGATTGGATATCTGAATGGTATCTGGGGTGGAGTGATGACTGAAGCACATGCACCCTCCCCGAGAAGCTCTAACGTGGAAGTCTAGCAGGAGGCTGAGGGAGGAGCTGAGGATCTTCAATACAAGTGTGACAAGAAAAGGCGTGGGAACACACAGGCTGGGCAGTTCTCTGTGCCTGGAAATGCCTGGAAGCTTTCCGCAGAAGCAATGGTATTTATGCACTGTCTCAAGAAGCAAGAGAAAAACAGGAAAGCCTTCTGGGCAGGGGTGGGCGTGCAGACAAGGCTTGGATGCTGCAGTGATGGGCGGTGCGCTGCTGTGACGGGAGCTGGGGCTGTGATGCTGCAGAGACAGGCAAAGAAGGTGGAGGGAAGCAGGCTGAGGAAGTGCGAGGTGAACCTGTAGGCAGTGGGAACCAATACTGAGGTCTCATTTTCAGTTTTTCAAATTTGCTTTTGTTTTAAATATAAGGAAATGACACAGATTTTCACTGTGAGACGTTACAGGAGGTTTAGAGAAGGGAGCAGAGATGATAAAGCCAGATAGGGTGTTACTCCATGTGGTCCGTGAAGGAAAGGACAGGACCATGGGTGGTGGAGAGGGATGACAGGCCAATTTTAAAAGACATCTAAAGATGTAAAGAAAAGACATTAGTGATACTTGAGTATCAGGGATGAGGGAGAGAGTGAACTGAGAATATATTTGCAATGAATGGTACAGTGACAGCCATATCATGGTGCAGGGAAAGGACAGGAATCAGTCTCTCTCAGGCCGTTTTTGGGCTGGAAGTTCTCTCCTCACCCCTTTGTGGAGAAGGTGCACACCCTCGGGGTTGCTGCACTGGAACCTACCCATGGAATAAAAGGGAGCTAAGTGGCTCACTGCAGGTCTGCATCCATTAGCCTGGCCTCATTTGAACCACCTCAGCCAACCAGACTCAGGCCAAAGAACTTTGAATTGAACATATTTACCCGGTGCACACTGTTGCCAGGACAGGCCAAAGAGCAACTGCTTCAGTAGCTCTGCCTTTGCCTTGCTTCCCCAGAAAGCAGAGCCTGCAAAAAGGCTTAAGGAATGTATGGAGAGGGATTCTAGGAGCAGGGAGAGGGAGTCCCCCCGCAGGTGTGTCAGCAGCTTCCACAGGCGACCTGGTGCTCAATCATCCAAGCATCAGCCTAAGGTCCTTTCCGAGTAAGGGCTCCTGTGGCTCGTGTTCGCCCCTCACCATTATCCCTTTGGATCTTCAATAGCTGAGCAGTTAAAGGAATGCAAGACACGTCTGCAATGTGCAAAGTGCTAAAAAATATTCCCTGCTATGCGTTCTCAGATCATCAAATGTTGAAGCAGTTCTTAGTCTTCAGGTTCAAGAAAGCTGCTCTAGCTGGACTTCCCTAAATACGTCTTGAACTGTTGCATTTATAGGGTCGAATAAGGCCTCCTCAAAAGTCATGTCCACCCAGAACCTCAGAATGCCACTTTATTTGGAAATAGGGTGAATGCAGATGCAGTTTCTTGTCATGAGGTCATGCTGGACCAGAGGTCAGGTGAGAGTGGTCGTTCTAATAACTGGTGCCTTCTTATGAGAAAGGAAGAGACTCAGGATACACGGGAGAGAAGGTGAGGCGATGACAGAACAGATCGTAGTGACACACCTACTGGCCAAGAAATTCCAAGGGCTGGCCGCTGCCCTGGAGCTGGAAGGGAGGCAATGGTGGTTTCTCCCTCAGAGCCATCAGAGGACCCAACCTGCTGTTAGGTCGATTTCAGACTCCCAGAACCAGGAACACATTTCTGCTGTTTCAAGCCACAAGTGTGTGACCCTGTGCACGGTAGCCTGAGGAAGCGAGTGGGCATTGTTTTCACGGTGGCTGCTTGGCCTGGGGACTTGAGTAACTGGGTTCTTCTGTTGGAACTGCCAAACCTCACCTCGAAGCCCATGACCCGCCCAGCTAGGTACCCTACATTTTCCAAAGCATTCCACCAGCCTGTGACCGGACACTGCACATGCATCTCCCAAAATCGCATCGTGTTTTATCCTATAAAGCTGATTCCATGGAATTATACTAACCTTCAGAAAAGTTGAAAAAGGACTGACACACATGAAAAACATTTAGTTTGTAGGTATTTTAGAAAAAGAAAGGACATTCAGCTTCAGGGCTTTTAAAATAGGACAAGGAATTTAACTCAACATCACAAAAACTTTTGGTTCATATTAGGCTCCTGGAAGAGAGGAGAGAGATTGGGGTAATGTATGAGAAAATGACAAGAAAAAAGGAAGAAAAAAAGCACAATAACAAAGCATTCTATTTCATCTTTCCTAAAACACCTTCTTATGAGGATGGTTCTCTGAAATCAGGATGCATCAAGCACATATACAATTGATAAGGTTTTGTGATCAGGGGGTAAATGTCATGCCATAGTTGTGTGAAAATCTTCCTTTGACAACTTCTGGAAAGATTAAGAAAGCAACAGCAGGACAGTGTGCTGCAGCTGATGGAATGGGACTTACAGGAACGCAGGAGACGCTCCGGGGCAGCTCTGCGAGCTTCAAACAAGCGCTTCTGGAGATGAACTGCCTTTTCCCCTTGTAGAGTTGCCTGGGCCTTGGGGGAGGGTCAGCTATGCCCTGGTCACCCTGCTCAATGTAGAAACTCTTTCTTACCCTAGAAAATGCATTCTACTGTCAACCATTATAAGATCATTTTTTAAAAATAAGAACCATTTTTGGAAATTCTAGTTTTACAGAGCATGAAAAATGACTCAGGATATTAAACTTGAAAATAAAGGGGTTTTAATGTTAAATTCCTGGTTTTACAGACTTGTAAAATAAAGACACGGAAATTAGGTGATTTGTGAAGACTGCATTAACTACACTAGAAGCCACATTCACAGATCTTCAGCTGTTCTGATAAAGTATTGAAAAGCTCTTATCTAATTATGGCCAAAAGCAATCCAGTGCTCAGTGAAATAAAACTCCACCTTCCATGCAGTACAACTCCTTCTTCCATTCCTGGAAGAAATGTGGTGGAAACACACATTTTGGGGGCTTACTTCATTAAACTTTCCAGAAGCATATGAATAGAACACCACTTCCCCAGTTCCAATCCAGCAATGTGGATGGAGACTGACCTCTGAAATAGAAAGTCCTCATCCTTCTCTCCCTCTCCCTGCCCACAAATGCACACACCATTTGTATAACTATAGCTCCACATTCAGGGAAGAGGTAATGTTCCACTTCATGACAACCATTATTGCTACTGCTATGTGGTTAATGAGCTCAGGCACACCTCAGGGATACTGTGCATTTAGTTCCAGATCACTGCAAAAAAGCTAATATTGCAATAAAGGGAGCAAATGAAGACTTCGGCTTCCCGGTGCATATAAAAGTTATGTTTACACTATACTGGAGTCTATGATCTGTGCAATTAGCATTATGTTTAAAATAACAATGTATGTACCTTAATTTAAAAATACATTATCACTAAAAAATTCTAACCATCATCTGAGGTTTCAACAAGTCCTAATCTTTCTGCTGCCGGAGGGCCCTGCCTGGTGCCAATGGAGGCTGGCCGATCAGGGTGGGGGCTGAGGGCTGTGGCCACTTCTCGGAGGGAGACAATAGCGGCATTTGCTACATCGACTTAGTCCTCTGTGGATGAGGTCGCTGCACATGAGATGCTGTTTGATAGCATTTTACCCACAGAAGAACTTCTCTCAAAATTGCAGTCAATTCTCTCAAACCCTGCCCCTGCTTCATCAACTAATTTAACGTAATATTCTAACTCTTTTGTTGTCATTTCAACAATCTTCATAGCATCTCCATCAGGAGCAGATTCCACCTCAAGAAATCACTTTCCTTGCTCGTCTGTAAGAAGCAGCTCCTCGTCTGTTCAGGTTTTATCAAGAGATTCAGCAACTCAGTCACGTCATCAGGCTCCACTTCTAACTCTAGTTCTCGCACTGTTTCCACCACATCTGCAGTCGCTTCCCCCACTGAAGTCTGAACCCCTCAAGTCATCCATGAGGGCTGGAATCAGCTTCTTCCAAACTCTCATTAATGTTGATATTTTCACCTCTTCCCATGAATCACAAATTTTCTTAATGGCATCAAGAATGTGAATCCTTTCCAGAAAGTTTTCAATTGACTTTTCCCAGATCCATCAGAGGAATCACTGTGGCAGGTGTAGCCTTACGAAATGTGCTCCTTAAATAAGACTTGAAAGTTGAAGTTACTCTTGAGCCATGGGCTGCAGAGTAGATGCTGAGTTAGCAGGCACAAGACAGCATTCATCTCATCCATCCCCATGGTGGTGGGTGACCAGGTGCATTGTTGAAGAGCAGTAATATTGTGAAGGGAGTGTTTTTCTGAGCAGTAGGTCTCAACATTGGGCCTTTAATAGTCAGTAAACCATGTGTAAACAGACATACTGTCATCCAGGCTTTGTGGTTTACAGAGCACAGGCAGAGTAGACTTAGCGTCATTCTTAAGGGCCCCAGGATTTTCAGAATGATCAGTGAGCACTGGCTTCAACTTAAAGTCATCAGCTACATTAGCCCCTAACAAGTCAGCCTGTCCCTTGAAACTTTGAAGCCAGGCACTGGCTTCTCCTCTCCAGCTATGAAAGTCCCAGATGGCATCTTCTTCCAGGAGAAGTCTATTTTATCTGCCCTGAGAAACTGCTGTTTAGCACAGCACCTTCACGAATGATCTCAGCTGATCTTCTGGGTGACTTGCTGCAGCTTCTCCATCAGCACCTGCTGCCTCACCTGTACTTTCTGTCACAGAGGCAGCTTCTTTCCTTACACCTCAGGAACCAGCCTCTGCTGGCTTCAGACGTTTCTTCTACAGCCTCCTCACCTCCAGCCTTCACAGAATTGAAGAGAATTAGGGACTTGCTCTGGGCTAGGCTTGGGCTTAAGAGAACATTGTGTCTGGTTTGACCTTCTATCCAGACCACTAAAAATGTTCTCCATATTGGCAATAAGGCTGTTTGTTTCATTTTCTTGTCATTCGTGTGCTCACTAGAGGAGCACTTTTAAGTTCCTTCACAAACTTACCTTTTGTGTCCACAACCTGGCTGACTGTTAAGCACAAAAGGCTTAGCCTTCAGCCCATCTCAGCATCCAACTTGCCTTCCTTACTAAGATGAATCATAGCTTTTGACTTAAAGTGAGAGATGTGTGACTCTTCCTTTCACTTGAACACCTAGAGGCCATTGTAGTATGTTAATTGTCCTGATCTCAATACCATCATGTCTCAGGGACTAGGGAGGCCCAGGGAGAGGGGACCAGGGCTGGTTGGCGGAGCAGTCAGAACACACACGTTGTCCATCAAGTTTGCGGTCTCACACAGGCATGGGTCACTGCACCCCACAATTACAACAGTAACAAGGAAGATCTCTCATCACAGGTCTCCACAACAAACACAATAATGATAAAAAAAAGGTAGAAATATTTTGATAATTACCAGAATGATATACAGAGACACAAAGTGAGCAACTACTATTGGAAAAAATGGCAAATAGCTGCTCAATACAGGGTTACTACAAACCTTCAAACTGCAAAAAATGCAACATCTGTGAAGTGCAATAAAGCAAAGTACAATAAAACAGGGTGTGCCTGTGTGCAAGGCATTTGGGAAGAATATCAGACATATGGAGGCAGTATGTAATGTCAGCAATCACCACCACTATGTCCATGCATTTATATTATTTCCACAAAAACTTACTGAGAGTCTCTTAAATGCCTAGCACTGAAGTTGGAGCTATAGAAATCAAGAGAAATTAAATTATTCCTGATTTTGAAGATTTTGGTGGATGAAAATATATGAAAATAGGGGTGGTGCTCAAATCCTCCTGTAAATCTCATGAGTTAAGTTTCCATTATTCCCACTATACTCATGAAGAATTCAAGATTCAGAGAAGTGACTTGTGAATCCATGGCTGATAACTCATGAAGTTAGGACTGAAGGCAGGTCGGCCCCAACCCAAGTCAGAGCCGTAGCTCAGAGCAGAGGATGCAGATGGTCATGGCTGCAGCAGCCTTCTGGCACCACGGTTTGGAAAAGGAAACGTAAGGGCGAGTCAGAGCTGATTGTGTCGGTGAGAACCAATGAAAGCTTCAGAGAGATGATCCTTGACTGGAGATTTCAAAAAGAATAAAGGGAGGGGGCGGGCATTTCCGCCTACGGAGATGTTCCCCTGCCGGGTTTGGGCTACAGGGTCCAATGAATTCAGGCAGCTATTTGGATCCAAAGGCTTCCATTTTAAATTCCAAGGGCTTGTTTGGGATATTGATCTGATCACTCAAGAAGTATTTTTGAGCAATTACTCGGCATAAGGCACCTTATTAAGCATTGAACAAAGATTCCGAACACACTCCACCCCCGCAGACCTCCTGGTGCGGGGGCGGGGGCGCCGACTCACTCGGCCGCGGCCCCTGCCCCTGTTCTCACGACCCCTCCGCGTCCCCTCCCGCCAGCGCAGAGAAAGGCGTAAGACGTTTCCGAGTAGCACATAATTCCTCTTACTCCAAGATTCACCATCTGGAATACCAGAATGCAGGGTACAAAAAGTAATTTCATTTTCGGAAGAAGCAAAAGTTTATCAGTGCCCAAAATGACAAATTTGGACAATTAGGACTCTAGTTTAGACTATGAACATGACACGTGATCCCAAAGTGAGCTGAAAGAAAACGTGACATCCCCACAGGTAGCATGCATGGTGAGGAAAGGCTGAGCCGAAACGGGGGATGGCGGCTCATGGCGCCGCAGCACAGCTGTCAGAACTTGAATCCAGATACAGACCCAAAGTGATGAGCCTTTTCCTTAAAGCCTGGCAGTCACAATGAAAGGCTCATCCCTGGTTCTGTGGAGGGGAGGAAAGCGACTGGGAAATCTAAGGTGCTTTAAATGAATCTGAAAACCTACTACATCTTCTGTGGCTCTGTGGCCCCAGGGACAGCTCACTGAGTGAACAAGTCGCACTGGGGAAACATCTAAGTAGGCAGATGCCACTGCTACAAGTAACGATGATGACAGTAACTAGTATTTAGGACTGCCTTTTACGTGGCTGGCACTTTATTTTCATTTTCTCCAGTCCTTACACATAGTCTTGAGGCAGATATTTTATCCCCATTTTACAGGTAGATTGACTAAGACTCAGAGAAGGTTAGAAATTTTCCCAAAGTGGCACAGCTAGTCAGTCGCAGAACTGGAACTCAAGCCAGATTAACTCCAAAGCCCACGGTGTAAGTCTCCTCCTAAAAGCCTCAGATTTCTCAAGCAAGGAAGCAATCTCGGACCTTGCCCTTGGGTGGGCAAGGTAACATTGCAAAAGACCCGGAGTTAAATCTTGGTTGTACTACGAGCGAACTCCGTGAGGCTTGAGCAAGTCACTGAACACAGTTCAGGTGTTCTTGAGAGAACCACGAGGTTACTGTCGGGGTGCACCCAAACACTGCCCAGCACAGAACAGATTCTCACTTCAAAACTGATTCAACTGAATAACCAAGGAAACCAAAAATAATCGGCCCCAGTCAGGATTTACCAAACTTAAGTTTCCATCTCCATTTCCAAAGAAAAGGATTCCCCTAGGGTATCATTAACAGTGTGTGTAAAATACAGTCTGATGGACAAACATTAGCTTTGCCCAGCTCCTCAAGCACATCTATTCCATTAGATCAGGTGTGTCCCAAGTCTAGTAACAGAGCCGCTGCATTCTCCTTGCATCTCCAGGTTTTAAAAACTGCTTTGAAAACAAAATATTGGAAACTTCATAGCATTAAACCACTCTGTTGTTCGCTATTCACATCAATGGCGCCTTACAAATGCCGAAGGGAACCGTGGCGCCTATAGGACTAGCAAGTGCCGGGCTCATTGGATGAGCTTCACCAGACAACCTTGCCTCAAAGGTTCACAGACCCTACACGCCAGAGAGCTCCAGACATCGCCGTCTGTCAGTCACCCAGACTCCTAGGGGAACGGTCGGTCTACCTGCAGACATTTCTCTCATCTGTTATTACAGTGGCCATATATCCTGGCTTTTCCAGCCAATTTCAAATATTCTCTCTTGTCATCAGACCATGTCTCCCAATTTTGAATTCAGAAAATTTGCTTATGGTATCTTTAATTTAGAAACAATTTAAAGCGTGGATTTCTCCAGAAGGAAGACGTAAAGGAGAGAGGAGAGGAGAGAAAAGGGAAGGGGAGAGGCGGGGAGGGGAGGGAAGAACGGGAGGAGAGAAGCAGGCATGCTCACACATGGACCATGGGAGGTGCACAGCACACTCCTTTGTCCAGAAGACTGATGTACAGTCTCTAGAGATTCATTTACAAGGGAAACACAGCCTCAAAGAGACAAGATGTACTACAGCAAGTTTAGCAGCAAGGCCTCACCCACGCAGGCGTGTGTGCCCCGCCACCCCTGCCACTTTTTATGTTTCCAGGACTGTTTGCAGAACTAATCAACCACTAGATGAGGTGTGAACTTGGGGCTTGTTCTTGTGTTTGGCAAGACCTCTTCTCCTAGCCTGACGAATTAATTACCTGTGAACATCTCCCACGACCCCAGACTTTCTCAGAGGAAGGACCCCCAAGTGCACCATTTCAAAATGCGAGCATGATAAATGAAGCATTGGAAAGGCCAGGCTCTGACCTGGAGCCAAGCCACAGAGCGGCTGTAGGTGCCTTTCAGCAGTTTTCAGCAGTTTTCACCAGTATCAAGTGCCCAGCGCCCGGGTCCCAGGATGGCCCAAGGAATGGATTTAATGTTGCCTCATGGGAGAAGGAGAAAGCCACAGGGGCAAAGGAGCTGTTGGAAAGAGAGGCCCCGAGTAACTGGGGGAAGGGGGAGTGTTTAAAGGGGCGGAGGGAGAGAGGAAGGTGAGGCGACAGGCCCTGCTGCCATGGATGAAGCTCCCTACCTTTGCTAGGGACGGAACGCTGGCTGGCTGCCCTGTGCAGGGCGGCAGAGCAGGTTCTGGGTACCGCGGCTCCTGTTGCATTAGCACCGAGGGCCACAGTTACCTCACATTTGCAGGAGATTGCTTCCAAGCTACCTTGCAGTTTCTCCTTAATTGTTCCCACCTAGAGCTCAGCCTCCAGCTGGTTTAAATGTCTCCAGGCAGGAGCCGAGGGGGCTGTTTCATTTATGACCTTCTATGGTGCTGAGCAGCAAAATAACATTTTCACGGGTGATGTTTGCATTTTACAGACAGCTTCTTGTGCACCAGCCCATCTGCTCTTCACTGTGACCCTGGGAGGCAGGAACCGCCATTATTCTCATCTCACGTGGTCAGAGTTCAGTTCATGGATGCTGCTTTTTTGCGGATAATTAGTACATTTTGTTAAAAGGCAATTTCTTGTATACACTGGGCACCCTATAACATTATAGTCGAAGAAATACACTCCACTTTGTGAAAGGAGAACTTGGTCTATAGGTTTCAGTTTTTAAAATCTCCTGGGGTATAAAGGATGCGACAAGAAATGAGATGACGCAGACAGACCTTGGTCTTTAAGTAAATCCAGTCGAGAGGCCTGAAAATGCCTGGGAAAAGGAAAGCTTCTTCTCCAGCAGCATGAGGGGTCTCCGATCCTTGTGGACACCAGGCACCCTCCATAGCTGAATAGTGAATCTTCATACGTATATACCCATTTTGTGAATAACAGATCACATTTAAGAACTCCATACTCACAGTACTCTTTTTCATTATATATGCTCTCAAACACCACTCACTTTCCCATGAGAGCCATTGCATCTGAAAGGGGTCATCCTGAGGTGAGACCTTGGAACGGACCCTGGGTTCCCCCGATGACCCTCAGGAAACGTGTGAGCAGGGTGGATACTGCATCAGAGGGTGAACCGTCACACCACCCACAGCTGGTAAAATCCACTCCTGAGTGACATCTGACCGTCTTCCTAAAGGTCTCCCGAGAATCATCTGTGCTGTGTCCTAAGGAGACTTAACCCAGGGAAAAAGGATCATCCAGGGAGAGAAATGGTAAACAGGGCAGGTGCCTCTTCCCCACAGCCACAATATTCTCTTTTCCCAACTCCTCTTCTTTGGAACACCACAAAAAGCTCTGGCAGAAACCAGAAATCAACCTTTGTCATCCTTGGCTAGCACCATCACCAGCAATCACTCCTTCTCCCAAAATAAATCTGCGTTCAGTATGATTCCAATCGAAGCTCGGTGAGGTTCTTCACATAACTTTCAAACTGCTTCTAGAATTCATTTGGCAAAGCCAAGGTAATTTATAAAAGGGCAGAATTGGGACCAGCCCTTCCTATGTGCCAAGACGTATTAAAAACTACAGCAATTTCATGGAATCAGTGTGGGAATAACTAGGTTATTACAAAACAATAAAAATCTAAAACAGATTCCTATATATGTAGGAATTTAACACTTGATACCAGAGACACTTTATGAAGGAAGAACAGATTAATCAATAAGAGATACTGGGAATAGTAGGATTCCTTTTGAAACTAAAGAAAATTTGTTCGTGTAAAGATTGTATATGGAGGCCCTTTAGACAGAGACTTCCAGGAAGATGGCAGCGTGAGCAGGGCGGCAGAAATCTCCTCCCAAAACTATATATATCTATGAAAATACAGCAAATACAACTATTCCTAAAAGAGAGACCAGAATACACAGGAAAGCACACAGCATGCAGCTACACCTGAGAGGACATGTCACCCAGCGAGGTGGAGCTATACAGGGCCCTGCAGAGCGGTGCAGCCATGGCTGCAGAATAGTGGAGCAACGGCACCACCGACAGCATCCCCACAGAATCTACTCCCGGTGGGTGTTTTTTTTTTTTTGGTTGTTTTGAGTTTTTTTTGTTTGCTTTGTTTTTTGTTTTTTCTTCTCTTTCTTTTTTCTTTTCTTTTCTTTCTTTTTTTCTTTTTTTTCTTTCTTTCTTTTTTTTTCTTTTTAAAGTCTTAAGGAGCCCAGCTGACATACGTGGCACCTACCAGCAACCACTTCTATAGCCATGAAAAGACAGAGGAATATGGTTCAGACCAAAATCAACCAGACAACCCCACAGAGGGAGCCTGAAGGGATGGAAATGCACAATCTTCCTGAAAAAGAATTCAGAATAAAAGTCATAACCATGCTGATGGATCTACAGAGAAATGTGCAAGAGCTGAGGGAGGAAGTGAGGGAAGTGAGGAAAGACAATGCAGAAATCAGACAACCGATCGACGGGCTTAACAGCAGACTGGATAAGATGCAAGAGACTGTTAATGGAATAGAAATCAGAGAACAGGAATACAGAGAAGCTGAGGCAGAGAGTGTTAAAACGATCTCTAGGAATGAAAGAATATTAAGAGAACTGTGTGACCAATCCAAACGGAACAATATTCACATTATAGGAGTACCAGAGCAAGAAGAGAGAGAAAAAGGGATAGAAAGTGTCTTTGAAGAAATAATTGCTGAAAACTTCCCCATGCTGGGGAAGGAAATAGTCTCGCAGTCCACAGAAGCCCACAGATCTCCAAACACAAGGGACCCAAGGAAGACAACACCAAGACACATAATAATTAAAATGGCAAAGATCAAAGATAAGGACAGAGTATTAAAGACAGCTAGAGAGAGAAAAAAGATCACCTACAAAGGAAAACCCATCAGACTATCATCAGACTTCTCAACAGAAACCTTACAGGCCAGAAGAGAATGGCATGATATATTTAACGTAAAGAAACAGAAGAGCCTCAAACCAAGAATATTGTATCCAGCACGATTATCATTTAAATATGATGGAGGGATTAAACAATTTCCAGACAAATGAAAGTTGAGAGAGTTTGCCTCTCATAAACCACCACTACAGGATATCTTAAATGAATTGCTCTAGAGGGAAGCACGCTTAAGGCTAAAAAGATGTCACCAGAGAAAATAAAATCATAGCAAAGAAAGCAGACCATCCAAATACTAACAAAGGCAAAGAATAAAACACCTAGTATATAAAGAATGGAGGAGGAAGAATAAGAAGGGAGAGAAATAAAGAAACATCAGATGGTGTTTACAATAACTTTGCAAGAAAGTTAAGTTAGATTGGACATAAATATGAGCAACTTCTTCATGAGCATATCTCCCCAGGCAAGGGAAACAAAAGCAAAAATGAACAAGTGGGACTATATCAAGCTGAAAAGCTTCTGTACAGCAAAGGACACCATCAGTAGAACAAAAAGACATCCTACAGTATGGAGAATATATTCATAAATGACATATCCGATAAGGGGTTGACATCCAAAATATATAAAGAACTCACACACCTTAACAAACAAAAAGCAAATAATCCAATTAAAAAATGGACAGAGGACATGAATAGACACTTCAGTAAAGAAGAAATTCAGATGGCCAACAGGCACATGAAAAGATGCTCCACATCGCTAATCATCAGAGAAATGCAGATTAAAACCACAATGAGATATCACCTCACACCAGTGAGGATGGCCAACATCCAAAACACAAACAACAACAAATGTTGGCGAGGATGTGGAGAAAAGGGAACCCTCCTACACTGCTGGTGGCAATGCAAATTAGTTCAACCATTGTGTAAAGCAGTATGGAGGTTCCTCAAAAAACTCAAAATAGAAATACCATTTGACCCAGGAATTCCACTCCTAGGAATTTACCCTAAAATGCAGCAGCCCAGTTTGAAAAAGACATATGCACCCCTATGTTTATCGCAGCACTATTTACAATAGCCAAGAAATGGAAGCAACCTAAGTGTCCATCAGTAGATGAATGGATAAAGAAGAAGTGGTACATATACACAATGGAATATTATTCAGCCATAAGAAGAAAGCAAATCCTACCATTTGCAAGAACATGGATGGAACTAGAGGGTATTATGCTCACTGAAATAAGCCAAGCTGAAAAAGACAAGTATCAAATGATTTCACTCACATGAGGAGTATAAGAACAAAGAAAAAAACTGAAGGAACAAAACAGGCGCAGACTCACAGAACCCAAGAACGGACTAATAGTTACCAAAGGGAAAGGGACTGGGGAAGATGGGTGGGAAGGGAGGGATAAGAGGGAAAAAGGGGGCATTACGATTAGCAGATGTAATGTTGGGGGGGCATGGGGAGGGCTGTACAACTCAGAAGACAAGTAGTGATTCTATAGCATCTCACTACACAGATGGTCAGTGACTGTAATGGGGTTGGTGGGGGGGACCTGATGAAAGGGGTAGTTTAATAACCATAATATTGCACATGTAATTGTAGATTGATGATACCAAAATAAATAATAATAAAAAATTGTATATGGATTAAAGACATAAATCTTAAAGTATGCCTATGAAAGTGCTGAAAGGAAATTTGAGGGAACATCTCTGTGACCCTGAGGATAAGGAAAGTTCTTCTTAAACAAAATGCAAAACAGAAAGAACCATGAAAGGAATCATAAATTTAGCTACATCAAAATGTACAACCTTTCTTTATCATAAGACTATAAGCAGTTGATACAGAAGCAACAATTGGGAGAAAATATTAAAACACATGGAACATAGGATTAGTACCTCCTATTGGTAAGAAAAATTCAACAAATCAGTAGAAAAATGGGCAATATATATTACCACTAATTCACAGGAAATTAAATATAAATGGACAATAAACATACAAGAGGACACACAACCCCACTGATAATTAGATGTTAAAAACAAAAGGATGTGCCTTTTCTTCACCCAAAATATTATAAAGAATTTAAAAAGTATTGACAAGTTTGGCAAGATGTGAGGAAAGGATTACTCTCTTGATATGCAGGTTGAAACTTAAATTACTGGTATAGCCAGTTTTGGTCATTGTGCATACTTTTGAAGATAAAAATGTATATACCTTATGACCCTACATATCTCATTCCTGATAGCTCCTTGGGAGAAACATTTGACCCAATGAGCTATAAAAATCATTGCTGCAACAGTGCCTATACCAGTGAAAAACTAGAATTAACCCAAATATCCATCAATAGGGAAATCTTTTAACAATATGATGTACACATGCTATGGGACTCTGTAGCTATATGTCTTCTCTGGGGAGTGAAAGAATAAATATATATATCGATGCATAGCAAAAGCCAGGAACGATCCACCGAAAAAGAAAGCAAGAATGATTCCTTCCAACAGCGGGGCAAAGGCTAAGAACGGAGTCGGCGAGGATGACCAGCTTAAAGGGCACTTTGGCCTTATCTGTAATACTTCAATTTTCTTTGCAATAATAGTATGTTTTATGTAATCAAAATTTAATTTAAAACTAAAACTATTGAAATTTGCTGAACATTTATGTGTCAGACTGTGCAGAGTATGTTATGGGCATTGTTCCCTCTGAAGCTCAGACAAGCCTCCATGTATTATCCCCCTTCTTACAGGTATCCAGGACTTCCTGGCTGAGTCCAGGAGATGGAAGTGGATTATGGGTCGCCCTGGCCTCCCTTTCCACAGCCTGCTGCCTCCCCTAGGTGTGGGTTTGAAGAGTGCTTAGCAATGGTAATCTCCTTTCCCTGGAACACATACAGGAATTTGAATTTCTGGGTCAGAAAGTATACACAGATTCAGCTTTGAAAGAATTGGTCAAACTGACCCCTCAGGGTCACTGCACCACTTTACCCTTTTATTTTCCAGAGGAGGAAACTCTGGTCAAAGCACCAGAAGAAGAGTGCCACGCACTGCATCCTGCCTCAGCATGTCACTCCAGCCCCAGACCAAGTGTCACAAACGTCAGGAGGATGGGGCAACAGCCAATACACATGATGTGATGGTCAGAAGCTAAAGAGTGTCTATGTCCCATTCGAGGGGCCTCTGGGACTGGCAGTGGGTTCTAACTGCATTTTCTATTAAAGCAATTTTCTCCCCGGTGATTTATCATAAGAAATGAGACAGTTGAGTCTCATTTGAGACACTAATGAACTGCTTAGCATGGCCCAGCAAGAATACATGACTTTCCTTAGCCTCATTTGAGCTTGAGAAGGAAAATGCTGAAAAAACAGACTTATGAGAGGCTGGAAAGCAGGGGAGTGGAGAGCTATGTATTAACACAGCTCTCTCTCCATCTCTCCCTCACTCAAGGGGCCCGCCCATCCAAATCTCCTCTGTACCAACTCAAGAGAAATTTTACTGAATTCCACTTTGGTCAATCTTGTCCCTGTTTCCCACAAGCCCAGCACAGAAGGATGGAGTCCCTCAGCCTGGCATCCAGCTCTCTTTCTATTGTTTCCTCCCTTTCTGGTCTTAGCCTTTGTCGCCCACAGAAACAGGATGTGGCTTCATCTCCAGCTGCACAGATGTCTTCCTAAAGGGGTTCCTGGCACCAAGCCTCCCATCACCTCTACACAGAAGGGGACTTAATTACGGAAACCAGGCCTGGTGTGTCTGCACTGACAACAGCCCAGCCTGTCCAGATGTACAATCCCCACACATCCTCTGTGGATTTTAACTAAGCTTAGCAGCAGATTCCACCACAAACATGTCGTGCTTCTGCCTGTGTGATGGAGAGAAAGTCGCACTTAGAGGAGCCGTTGCTGCTCGCATGGAGAATGGAGGCACGTTTCTGCACAGGTAAGTATTCTGAAGCAGCGGCCAGTTTCTGCGGGGTAAATGCTCCTGCTGTGGCCAACTTCAAGCTACCATTAGGCTCCAGATTCCTGAGTATTTAGTGATCAGCTCTTCTGAGCCACCTGGAAAACTCCAGTCCAGCTTAAGGAAGACTGATTGAAAGGCACAAACTTCCATGTAAACCACACATGGGGATTCACTGCACAGCATGAAAAGTATAACTAATCTTGTGCGACAATGCTGCATGGTGACAGGGAGTAGCTGGCTTTCTGGTGGTGATCAATTTGAGATGCATATAAATGTTGTACACCTGGAGCTCTATGGCACTGTATGCCAAGTGCCCTTCAGGAGGAAGAGGAAGACAGGACTCTCACTCTTGGAACAGGGAAGGTGAACTCCAGGGGCAGAAAAACAGCACCTCACTACCCCTCTCCTCGCTGCGGCTGCAGCTGCTTCCAGCAGCGAATGGTACAAAGTGGAGCCTGAGGAGGCCAGGGGTCCAGGCAGGAACTCTTGTGACTCTGAGGACCTGCACATCAGCAGGATGCACTCATCTGACTTAAGCGAGCTGCAGTCACGTAAACTCTCTCCATAACTGGAGCTTCCGTTAAGGTCAGCCTCTCTCCCCACCCTGTGGAGACAGTGCTCTGGGGATTCAGAGCAGCCGGGAGGTTCCTAGCAGGGGACAGCATAATAAGGAGAAAGAATGGCACACAGTGTACTGGGGACGAGACAATCCGAGCAAACTGGACAGATCCAGTAGAAGATAAACAGTTAATGAAGGAACACAGTCCATCTCACCATTCACCCAAAAATCCCGCAGAGAGATTGGGAGCATCCAGCTGCCAGGAGAGTAAAAGCTCAAGTGAGTTCCATGTGACGTCCAAGAGCTGAGGGCACAGCTGGGTCACAGAGCCAGAGTAAACTGTTCTCTTTCAGCCTCAGTAAATGCAGAAGGATTGAAATTGTACCAACTAGCTTCTCAGACCACAAAAGTATGAAACTAAAATAAATTATGCAAAGAAAACAAAAAAAGCCAACAAACAACATGTTCCTAAATAATCGATGAATCAATGACCAAATAAAAACAGAGATCAAGCAATATATGGAGACAAATGACAACAATAACTCAACACTGCAAAATCTGTGGGATGCAGCAAAGGCTGTGCTAAGAGGAAAGTACATTGCAATACAGGCTTACCTCAGGAAAGAAGAACAATCCCCATATAATAAGTCTAAACTCACAATTAATGAAACTAGAAAAAGAAGAACAAGTGAGGCCCAAAGTCAGTAGAAGGAGGGACATAATAAAGATCAGAGCTAAAATAAACAAAATCAAGAAGAATAAAACAATAGAAAGAATCAATGAAACCAGGAGCTGGTTCTTTGAGAAAATAAACAAAATAGATAAGCCCCTAGCCAGACTTACCAAGAAAAAAAGAGAAGTCAACACACATAAACAGAATCAAAACTAAGAAAGGAAAAATCACTATGGACACCACAGAAATAACAAAGAATTACTGGAGAATACTATGAAAAATTATATGCTTATATGCTAACAAATCAGATAACCTAGAAGAAATGGACAACTTTCTAGAAAAATACAACCTTCTAAGGCTAACCCAGGAAGAAACAGAAAATCTGAACAGACCAATTACCAGCAACAAAATTGAATTGGTAATCAAAAAACTACCTAAGAACAAACTCCTGAACCAGATGACTTCACTGCTGAGTTTTATCAAACATTTAGTGAAGACCTAATACCCATCCTCCTTAAAGTTTTCCAAAAAGTAGAAGGGGAGGGAATACTTCCAAAGTCATTCTATGAGACCAGCATCACTCTAATACCAAAAGCAGGCAAACACACCACAAAAAAAGAAAATTACAGACCAATAACCCTGATGAACATAGATGCAAAAATACTAAACAAAATATTAGCACACCAAATTCAAAATACATCAAAAAGATCATCCATTACGATCAAGTAGGATTTATTCCTGGGATGCAAGAATGGTACAATATTCAAAAATCCATCAATATCATATACCACATCAACAAAAAGTACAAAAATTACATGATCATCCCTGTAGATGTTGACAAAGCATTTGACAAAATGCAACATCCATTCATGATAAAAACTCTCAAAACAAAATGGGTATAGAGGGCAAGTACCTCAACATAATAAAGGCCATATGTGACAAACCCACAGCCAACGTCATACTTAATAGTGAGATGCTGAAAGCTTTTCCTTTAAGATAGGGAACAAGACAAAGATGCCCACTCTCCCCACTTTTATTCAACATAGTACTGGAGGTCCTAGCCACGGCAATCAGACAACACAAAGAAATAAAGGCATCCAGATTTGTAAGGAAGAAGTTAAACTGTCCCTGTTTGCAGATGACATGATATTGTACATAAAAACCCTAAAGAATCCACCCCAAAACTACAAGAAACAATAGCTAAATTCATCAGAGTTGCAGGATACAAAATTAATACACAGTAATCTGTTGCATTCCTATACACTAACGATAAACTAGCAGAAAGAAAAATCAGAAAAACAATTCCATTCACAACTGCATCAAAAAGAATAAAATGCCTAGGAATAAACCTAACCAAGGAGGTGAAAGACCTATACCCTGAAAACTACAAGACACTCATGATTCAAGAAGACACCAATAAATGGAAATACATGACATGCTCATGGATAGGAAGAATTAATATTGTCAAAATGGCCATCCTGCCTAAAGCAATCTACAGATTCAATGCAATCCCTATCAAAATACCAACAGCATTCTTCAACAAACTAGACCAAATAGTTCTAAAATTCATATGGAACCACAAAAGTCCCCAAATAGCTAAAGCAATTGTGAGAAGGAAGAATTAAACTGGGGGATTATGTTCCCCAAATTCAAGCTCTACTACAAAGCCACAGAAATCATGACAATTTGGTACTGGCACAAGAACAGACCCATAGATCAATGGAATAGAATAAAGAGCCCAGATATAAACCCAAGCATATATGGTCAATTAATATATGATAAAGGAGCCATGGATATACAATGGGGAAATGACAGCCTCTTCAACAACTGGTGTTGGCAAAACTGGACAGCTACATGTAAGAGAATGAAACTGGATTATTGTCTAACTCCATACAGAAAAGTAAACTCAAAATGGATCAAAGACCTGAATATAAGTCATGACACCATAAACCTCTAAGAAGAAAACATAGGTAAAGATCTCTCAAATATAAATATGAGCAATTTTTTCTGAACACATCTCTTTGGGCAAGGAAATCAAAAGCAAAAAATGAACAAATGGGACTACATCAAATGAAAAAGCTTCTGTACAGCAAAGGACACCATCAGTAGAACAAAAAGGCATCCTAGAGTATGGGAGACTATATTCCTAAATGACATATCTGACAAGGGGTTAACATCTAAAATACATAAAGAACTCACATGCCTCGACACCCAAAAAGCAAATAACCTGATTAAAAAATGGGCAGAGGATATCTGAACAGACACTTCTCCAAAGAAGAAATCCTGATGGCCAACAGACACATGAAAAGATGCTCCACATCATTAATTATCAGGGAAATGCAAATTAAAGCCATAGTGAGATATCAACTCACACCAATTAAGATGGCCAACATCCAAACATCAGGGAACAACAAATGTTGATGAGGATGTGGAAAAAGGGGAACCCTCCTACACTGTCGGTGGGAATGTAAATTGTTTAACCATGTGAAGCAACATGGAGGTTCCTCAAAAAACTAAAAATAGAAATACCATTTGACCCAGGAATTCTACTTCTAGGCATTTACCCAAAGAAAACAAGATCCCAGAGTCAAAAGGACATATGTACCCCTATGTTTATCACAGTACTATTTACAATAGCCAAGATATGGAAGCAAACTAAGTGTCCATCAGTAGATGAATGGATAAAGGAGACGTAGTACATGCACACAATGGAATATTATTCAGCCAAAAGAAGAAAACAAATCCTACCATTTACAACAACATGTATGGAGCTAAAGGGTATTATGCGCAGTGAAATAAGCCAGGCGGAGAAAGACAAGTATCAAATGATTTCACTCATCTGTGGAATATGACAATGAAGCAAAAATGAAGGAACAAAACAGCAGCAGACTCACAGTCTCTGAGAAGGGACTAGCAGTTACCAAAGGGGAAGGGGTGAGGGAGGGCGGGTGGGTAGGGAGAGAGAAGGGGATTGAGGGGTATTAGGATTGGCACACATGGTGTGTGGGGGGATCAGGGGGAAGACAGTGTAGCACAGTGAAGTAGTGACTCTGTGGCATCTCACTATACTGATGGACAGTAACCGCAATGAGGTGTGGGGGGGGGGGGGACTTGATAATGTGGGTTAATGTAGTAACCACAATGTTGATCATGTGAAACCTTCATAAGAGTGTATGTCAATGATACCTTAATAAAAAAAACTTGCTGTCTTTCATGTTTGCCTGAATGCTTCATGCCTTCAAGGAAAAAGTAAGCAAACTGGAAGACCTGAAGTCCCAGGGTCAGCTGGACGTACACCTAGCAGAAAACAAAATTGGGTACCAGCAAAGCACGTGGCCTGGAGGTCCGCAGCAGCAGTACAACAGCAGTGTAGGGGCAGCACAGGTGAGGGACAGGAGGGGAGTGTCATCCAGGTGGGCAGCTTGTAAGGGGCTGTGTCCAGAGGCCTATGCAGGGACAAGACAAACATTTCGTGAGCCAAAACAGACCAGCTGGAGGGATGGGGGGCAGCGTCCCAGCCGTTGGCTCAGGAGCTAGAGGGCCGCTCACCGCAGGAGGCGTTTCAGGCGTGCTTGCTGGGCGGGCTGCACACCCTCCTCCAAGCGGCCAGCAAAGGCCAGCCCGTGGAAGGTGGCCCCGGAGTCCAGGGCCATAGCGACCACCCCCTCTGGTGATTTCAGAGGCCTCACAGATCTGCTCTCGGTTCCCGTGGACATGCAGCTATCAGCTTCTTTGATCAAACTACAGGTGGGCCCCACTCACCATCTTTGTCACTTCTGCTTCCTGAGGGGAAGCCAGTGCTTGAGGGGAAGCTCCTGGCAGGTGGTGAGTTCGGTCATCCTGGGTAATAGGCCTGCAGCTCTACCAGGGCAGCCGTCTTCCACCTCAGGAAGCTACAATGGAAAACACAGTGTGACAGCTTTGGTGAGAGGAGAGGACTATTTTAATGGACAGCTGACAATCAGCAAGTTAAGAGCAGGGAGCATCAGTGAACATCAGCTACCCAGGGAGCCCACGAAGAGTGGCCATGCTGTGGATGAGGAATTTCACCTCTGGCCACCTGGGGCCCACTTGTCCCCTTTGCACAGACAAGAATAAACTCAAGGGCAATAGACTTGTGAGAGAACAGACTGTTTTAAAATACCTGCAGTTTTTCATTGGAACAAATTCTTTGGGGATTTAGCGACTCAGAAAAGGAGGTTAGCAATTAGCATGCAGCCCGCACACTCAGAAACCTCACACCGCCAGACACCTGGAATTCATCCGCTGATTCTAAGTCTCGCTCCGTCTAGATCACTGGTCCAAAGCGCAGAAACGGCACCGCAGGGCTGAAGCAGGGCGCTGCGTTCCAAAGGCTTCCCTGGCCTCCACCACTGCCGAGGAAATTAGGCAAGAGTCTAAAGTGACCGCTTCCTAAGCCCCCGCTTCTCAGCCCACTGGCACCCCGAAGTCTGATCCCCACCCTCTCCCGGAGGTCCACCCGCTCCAATCTCACCCCTCCCCAACTTCCGCGCAGCCGCCTGATCCTCCTGAGGAATAAATCCGATCATATCTATGCACTGGGTTCGAAGCCAGACAGCAGGTTCCTACTGCTCTTCAGATGCAGGGCAGACCCCTCAGTGCGACTCGGGGGGTCTGCGGCGGTCTGGCTCCCCCTCCAGCCCCAGCCTCGTTCCCACCACTGTCTGACCGCAGTTGCGCGATCTCTGTGCTCCCACTGCACTGAACCGCAGGCCCTGGAGCGCCGGCCCTTCCCTCTGGGGAAGCAGTGGTCCCCTCGCCCCTCTGCCTGATTAAGTCTGACCTGCTGTTCCGGGCTGGACGCAGTTTACTCTGGGAAGCTCTTCCTGACACCAAGGCCTGAGCTGGGACTCAGCAGCTTTTGCTGGTATTTGCCACAACCCTTATGTCACACCCATTTGTAATGCTCTGATTGTTGGTTATGGCCATGCTGTCTGAGTCCTGCAAAGCCAGGCACAGGGCTGTCTGCCTCACAGATGCCTCCCCGGCTCCTAGCATAAAGTCTCCACACAGTAGGTACGCAACTGATGTCTACTGGATGTGTGAAAGTAAACAGGAAGTGTTAAGTAACTATACTTCATATGTATTATCTCAAGTAAATTAAGGAAAAACAGCAACACCTGCCTAAAACCTTGATGTTTTTTTCTCAGTCTCTGACTTTTTTGTGTGCATATCTCTGAGCCCCTCCCAAATGCTAGATTAGGGGTTTGACGGGCAAGCATGGTTCACCACCTCAGGGATTCCCCAGGTGAAATCCGAAACTGGCGCCCATACAGGAAGGGCAAGGAGAGACTGAGGTGGAGGCCCAGACAGTGGACCACCACGTTAACAGGCAAGGGGACTCGCCTGGGAGGCACGTAGTGGGTGGCCACAGGCAGGTCTGTCTCCATGCCCGCCCACCAGAATCTTTAAAGTTTACACAGAGGCCTTAACTGGGTTCAGCCATGCATACTCTCCAGATGGTCTTCACAGCACGTTACTCTCTCAGGACTGCAGTCTTGAGAACAGCTCCTACTGTGGGAACAGGGGCCGAACTGTGTTCAAAGGACAGGGGAGAGGGTGTGGAGCCAGGTGCCCAGGTCAGGCTTGGAGGTCAAGCTATGGTCCTCCCCATGGCCTCTTCCAACAGCGAGCCATGAAAGCTGGGAAGTTTGCACCTTGCCTGAGTCCTCGTGCAAGGTCGTGTGAGAGCCTGCAGCACAGATCTAGAAAAGACACCCTGCAGGCTGCCCACTACTTCACACGGGAAAAAAATCTCATTTCTAACAAAGAAAAGAGCCTCAAGGATTCTTTCATTCAAAGTTTCAAGAACAGAAGTCATCATGGGATTATCTTCAGAGAATTTTTAGGTTGTCAACAGTTTACTATTTTCTCCAAATTCATATTTTAGACAATTTCATCTGTCCACTTCATTGTTTAAAAGGGGAACATATCAAGGTGAGAGGAGAAAAAATTCTAAAGATCAAAAGAGAACCATTTTCATGACACTATATAGCATCAGTTAAAGGAAAAGTCAGGCAGGGAAACTGAGGCAGAGGAGGGAAGCTGGCCAGTAAGGGGCCCGACTCATCTCCTCCCTCACCCTCCTGACCCCAGTACCACCAAACAGGCTTTGACACAAACAGGGTCCACCCACACCCAGCAGCTGCACAGAGGCCCTGACTGCCTGATTGTCAGAGAGAAATAATGAGGGAGAATTAGAGAGAAAGAGAACAAGAGCCAGTCTTTCCTACAATATTTGCAAGCTGCCTCCAAGGGGGCCAGCACAGTCGTAGGGTCTGAAAAGCATTTGTTGGCGTCAGCACTTTCTCATCTCCTCTCCTTACAAGACAGTTTACAAATGCCTCTTAGTAGCAAGGAATCAACCAACAAGCATCTAAGGCCCCAGGCCCCGTGTTTGGGGTGTCCAGTGCTTAAGGGAAGTCAATGAGACAGAGCCTCTGCCCCACAGAATTTCCAATCTCACCAGGGAGGCAACGCGCATGGAAAAAGAGAATGATAACACGGGTACACACAGAGAGCTCCCAGCTAGAAACAAAACCATTAACTCCGACTGGCCAACTGCAGTGAGGTACCACTTCACACTCCAGAGAAAGGTTGACATCGAAAGGCTCAAAACACCACCGGGGCTCTCTCACACCTTGGGATTATAAAATAGCATAACCACTCTAGAAACCTGTTTGGCAGTTTTCTATGAAACCAAACATACACTTGCCCCAGAGTCCTGTCTGGTACCCACAATAAGGAACATGTATGTGCATCAAAAGACTTGCATGAGAATGTTTATAGCATCCTCACTCGCGGCAGCCAAAACTGGAAGCAGCCCAAATGTCTGTCAACAGGAGAGTGGATAAATATTGTGGTATGTCCCTACAATGGGATACTACTCAGCGATGAAGAGCAGCCACTGATTAAACAAGGCAGCATAACTGAATCTCAAAATACTCTAAGTGACAGACGCTAGACACAGATGAGCACATACAGTCTGATTGCATTTATATGAAATCCAGATACAGGGAAAACTAATACACATGACAGAAATGAGCTGTCAAGAACACAGATCGCCAGAAGAGAGCGTCCTTGGGGAGGGAAGTTTCACATTGTTTATTTTGGGTGGCAACAAGGTAAGTATACATAATTGTCAGAATTCATCAGCTTCAATTCTTACATCCATGAGTTTTATTTTATGTTAATTACTTTTCAATTGAGAAAAGAGAAAAGCCTAGTTTGCCAGTTTGGCAAAAGGCTGTGCTGTCAGTTTACAGATGTTCTGGACTGTAGAACTGTACTACCAGGAGGTCTTTCCTTCCCAAACCCTTCTTATGCCCAGGCCTTCCAGAAGAGGGATTTCTCAGCATGTCCTGGTTTTGGGAATACATATGGTGCTCAGAGAAGGCGGATATCCCATCTCACAATAAGGAAACAGAAGCTCAGAGAGGTTAAGCAACTCTCCCAATGTCACCCAGCTGGTGAAGGGCAGAATGAATAGTCAGTGTCAGAACACCTGTCTCTGAGGCTTATGCACTTCCCAACACCCCGTGGCATCATTCTGTAAGGTAGCTATGTCTCAAAACTTCAGCGCCAAGATTCCATATCTGATGGGCCAAAAGGAGGGAATTTTATGACCAGCAGAGTTTCTCAGGGACAGGGTGATTGATACCCATTAACAGGGAGTAAGGAGACATTTATTCATGAATAAGAAAAAGCTAATGCTCACATCTTAAACCAATCTTAACATCCAAAATGTAAAAAGATCCCCTAACAGTCCATAGAAAAATAGCTGAAAGATATAAAACAGCAATTTACAGAAGAAATAAAAAAGCCAAGAACCATGCTCAGTCTTGTAAATAATTAAAAAAACACAAAGTCGATAATAAAATAAGAATTTCACCCATAAGTTTGTCAGGTGTTTTTAGAGTCTGATAATATCCTATGTGGCCCCAATCTTGCTTTTGTGGTACAGAAGTACCGACACAGATCCCTGATGCATGAATAGGGATTTTCATTAAAATGTTGCTTGCAGTGGTGACAATTAAAGGCAACATAAATACCTGTGCATAGGCAATTGATTAAACATATGATGCTAAGCCACACAGTGAAATATTACATGACTCTCAAAGAGAATAAAGTGCGTGGCAGAGGAAGGGGGGACACTTGGAAAGCTATGCACGATAAATACCTAAGAGGACAATACAGACTGCAGGGAATACATATAAAATGTTGCCAAATTTATTCAGAACAAAGGAGCAAAGCAGTAAACCACACTGGGGACTCCTCATCCTGGCAGAATGGCCAGGGGACAGTTACCTGCCTACTGCTTAGAGACCTTTACCCCTATTTTCTATCCCTAAGGCCTTAAAACTCCTATACAGATGCTCAGCACCCCTATGGAGACGACCTCATTCCCCAGCCCAGCTCTCAAGCCCCATCTCTGCTTGGTAGTAAGATTAGTCAGCCAAGGGAAATTGTACCATGTGAGGTGCATGCTAGTGGTCTAAAAATAAAAATACCCAACTTTCTCCAAATTTTTACAAAAATTGGGCATAATCACTGAAGTTTCTGAATTTGGTGAATATTTCAATTATGCTACATATATAAAATAGAATAGTATATAACCATTAAAAATTAGGTATTCCAAAAACAATCACACAATATGATCGTGTTATGGCTTGAATTGTGTTCTGGACAAAGGTGTGGAAGTCCTAACCCCTGTGAACACCTGTGAACATGAGGTCATTGCAGATATCACTGAGTCAAGATCAGGCCAGTGAAGGTGGGCTGTAGCCCAGTGTGACCGGTGTCTTCTTAGGAAGAGAAAAACCCCAGTGAAGACAACAGCCCTGGGAGAAGCCACGTGGTGACAGAGGCAGAGACGGGAGTGGGCAGCACAGGGCTGCCAGCCCCCGAGAGAAGCTGGGAGAGAGACAAGGGAGGGTCCTGCCCAGAGTCGTGCAGCATGGCCACCCAACACCTTGATCCGGGGCTTCTAGCCTCCTGAGCTGTGAGAGTTCTGTCCTGTTGTTCTAAACCCCCGAGTTTGTGGTATGAAGTTCAGTGACCCCAGGAAACTAATACATGACACCAAACTCTTATTTGGTAACTGGTGAGTTAATGTTTTATCATGTTTACTGGCCCTCTGAATTTCTTATGTAGATTATCTGTGCCCACACATTACCCAGGAAAGGTAATGCTTGAGGTGGAAAACTAGCAGGCACTCTGGCGAGCACCCTGGGTGCTCCAGGCTGACAACGTGGCCGGCCCTGGAGTCTCCTTTGCTCTACTCAGAGTGCGAACCCAGCTCTCTGAAGGCTGATCTGACCCCCTTAGTTCCCTTCCTAGGGTTGGTGTGGCTACTGACCTGAGTTCCTCTTTGTATAGAACAGATTTAATGCAAAATTATTTAGCTTAAATGTTCCAATGTTTCAAACACATTTCCTGCTCCATGACTACAGAATCAATACAATTATAATAGCTTAGGAACATTAAACATTACATAAATTGCCTGATTAGACTCTTAATGCTGTCAAGTCCATGGCTAAGCATCCTTGCAATTTAAGACGGGTCTAGCTGGGCAGGATGCACATCCTCTCCTTATCCCTTCCTCTCCTCACCCATGCTCTCCAGCCTCCATGAGGTGGGAATTCATACACATGAGAACCTGCAGCCTCGTTTTCTCCCTCAGCTTCCTTCCTTCTCTAGAGGAAAGCCCATCACAGGGTAAGGCTGATGAGGGGAGAGGCCAGGGACATTTTTCTGGAGACACATAGCCTTGGTTGCTTACCAAGTAGCTTCAAACTATATACCCCTCTCATATGTAGAGATTTCTAAATATAATCTATGGTCATCATTTTTCACAAATAAATTACAATCTGTTTTAACCTCAAACTAATAATTCTCAAGTTGGAACTACTCAATGTCATCAAGTATAAACCCTGATTCTATCATAGGCCTAATCACTCCATCGCTTTATGTACCTGGATGGATTTCCACACCGGACCATGATTTATGTATTTTTCTATCTTTTCAGTTTGTATCTTACCTGATACATGCTCAGTATAGTCAGTGTTCTATTGAAAATATTGTTGAAAGTTTAATCTGTGCCTCTCTAGCCCCAGAGTGGGACAAGGAGGAGGCCCATGTGGTCAGGTGTGGAAATATCAGCAGACCCTTGAGGTGCAGTAGGTTAGAGAATGTCTCTCATCTGAACTGACCTTGGAACTGGGCCTTGAAAGATGACTATAAGTTCACCAAATGGGGAGGGGAAATGATGGATCAGCATAGGATGGTATGCAGGCAAGTTTTTGGAAAGCTGTAATTAACTTGGTATGGCTGGAGCATAATGTGGGGACAGGACAAACGGAAACTGGCAAAAAGTTGCAAAGCATTTTCCAGATTAACCCTTTACCAGTAATAAGCATAACCTGGTGTTTATTACTGTGGTCTGTTCCTTCCTTTACATTCAACAATCTTTCATTCAGAAAATACACAGAATTTGAGTCACTTTGTTAGTAATCATATTTGCCTCAGTCTCACCCCTACAGTGGGTCATCCATTGCTTCCAAAATGTTATGTAGATAATATATGTAGTCTGTCTTAGTTCTGATCTTATAGTACAAGCTAGAGATTGCATCTTTAATACCTTAATATAATCCCACAAAATATACATAAATGTTTTATAGACACTCTTGTTTAATAAATGTTTTAAACTGAGTTAAGCTAACCTTAAGGGAAGGACAGAAGACAGAAGAGGGCTAAGAGGAGGGAAGAATCAGTACAAAGGAAAGAGACCTAGAAAGAAAAATACAAATGCAAAGAAGGGAAAATAAGAGCTGAGATAAAGGGGGATTTATTAGATGTTATAGAGCATGGAATATTAGGTCTAAAAGGGATGAATCTTAGGTTCAGATGGATTTCTGGAGGCCAACATGTAAGGACACCTACATTCAGAAGGAGGATGGGTAGGTCACTAACACTCTGTCCAGTGCAGTCCAGGCAGCACACGGCAATGTTATTTGGCTCCTACTAAACTAAGCAAATGTAGGACTACTTCCATACCCCCAAAGATGTGGCCCATGGTCTGAGTCATCTGGCAGAAGATGGGATAGTAGTCATAGCAGCTGAACTAAACCTAAGTATTGGGTGAGTTAGGTTGATAGAATTCAATGCATAAGAAAAAATCACAATACTCTTTCTCCTCTATTTCCAAAATGCAATGTCCTATGAAACCAGAGGACCCTGCCAAGATTGCATTATATATCCACTTCCATTATTTTTGACAAAGCCAAGTTATTAACAGCAAATCAATCTGTTCTCCAAATTTGCTGCTTCCTCATAGAGGAACCATTCCTCCAGAGCTCCCTCTCTCCATCACGGTCTCCGTGGCCACAGGGGCATTCTAGCAATGACACATGACTCTTCCGTACTGTTTTTATTATATCAGGTTGAGTAGACCTGGGGCAGAAGATGACGAATGACACCCTCCTCCTGCGGTGTGGCACGAGTGAACCAGACCACACAAGGAGGCAGTGGGAATGGAACTAATTGTGAATCAAGAGTCATGGGTCTTAACTAGGATGAAACCTTGCCAGTGTCTCTCTAATCATTGGTTACCTCCTTTTCAAATATGTCTCCATTAAACTTCAACATTCTTGACTATTCTCACAAAATCTAACTGAACTGCTATTTATTATAAGATAGGTTTTATATTTTCACTGTCTGAGTATTTTGGAGGACAAAGTACTCTATCCAGGTATTTGGAGACATGCTGAAAAAACGCCCAGCTTATGTACTAAATTTGTCTTCATGACAGCAATTTAAAGCAGAAGAAGGCTTTTGGCACTGATTCCTCTAGACCTTACAGAAGCTGCTTTAAACAAGTTCTGCCATTTTTTAGATGGACTTTTAGGGTGCTGTGCATGCAGCTGGCAAAGCCAGAGCCAAGATATGCTGAGAAAAAGCAGCTACAGCACACATTAAATTATAAACGTGCTTTCATTTCTCCTCTAAGAACACAAAGAATTCATTCATTAGACTATCAGACTATACCGTAAGGCAGAATTCAGAATGGAAGACATCCTTATCACTCGCTCCCCAAGAGGTAGGGACATTGTCAAACTTTTTGAGCTACCCTATTAATATTGCAAAGTAGAATAAATATGCTAGTGTTGGTACTGATAATATTTATGTTTGTCACAAAAAGAAGAGGGGAGTTGTCCACCTTTAACCCAAAATTGCCTTTGTGGTCATTCCTCTCAATGCTCTCTGGCCCTGTATTAACCAATAGATACAAAGAAATATCAGCTCCTCATGAAGAATCTGACATGGATAAAGCTATACACTAGAAGGACCATACTATGGAGAATTTCAGAAATAAGACAGAAGTTGGGGAAGGGCTTTTTGAGCAACAGCCTCCCCTAGATCGAACAGGCCCCTGAAATGACAGTACTCCCACCCAGCAGCAGATTTGTGTCTTGTAACACAGACTCCCCTCCAACACAAGGTGTCATTTTATCACCACCAACTTTAACATGGGTCAATTATGTTAGTGACTTCAAGCCCTACCATGTCTGAAACAACTCAAGAAGCTGCCTAAGGCTGTGAGAGCCTGAGAAATGTGTGCCTGGCCCAGGTTATCCTCCGTAAGTCAGGAGGCTGCCTACTTCGCTAAAGTTTAGACCAAAGGGAATCAGCACTTGGCTTCCGTCTTCCCAGCGATGTGAGCACTGCAGTCAGTAGGAGGCCTTTGCCAAGAGCACAGCTGGCCTAACTACTCTCCTTTTCATGTCTGCATTTCTCCCACTCACTCTTGGTATGACTGCGGAGCTATGATTTGAATAAGGGTGGAGGTGAGTTAGGCCATTGCTCAAAGGCTGGTCTAAGCTGAAAGATGGGCAAAGAATGGCACATCAGAATCAGGTGAGCTGCTGGTGATGCACTTAACCACGGAGCAAGTAACTATGCCCTGCAGTAAACATCCTGGTATTAAACATCCACGTGGTGTGTGTTAACATTCAGTGTGTACCTCACTCCTCCAGAGGCCTACCCAAATTCTGGTGGCCTTGGCATCTAGTGTGAAGTGAGTAATTCATCAAGTCAGAGGAGCTGAGACCTGTAGGCATGTTGCCATTTATATCCCGTTACGTTGGGCAGGAGTGGGAGGTCCACACCCCTCCTTATCACTATCAGAGCAATTTCTTGCCAGTCACCACTGCATCCTTCAACTTCTTGCTTCTGCTGCCACGAAGTCTTCAGTGCCATAGGCTTAGCCATAACCCACCCCAGAGGTGACTGAATGGGTTTTAGCTTTTTGAGAAACAACCAAACATTCTTGACTATATCTGAGAGATATTCTGGTCCTGCTTACAAAGCATCTGTTACACATTCATACCCACATAATGCAGGGCTTAACCAACATATGTATATTTTTACTAATTTCTTTCTCAAATAATAACCTTATCCTTGGCATTGAAGCTGGAATATGATGGCCTCTCTGGAAGAACCACAGAGCATACCAGAAGCCAATTCCCATATGTAAAACCCTTAATCCTATCATTCAATATGTGTATCACACACACATCCCAGACCATTCTCACAAGATACCAACTGGTTATGAAAGCGTCTCCCTCCAAACATCAGCCACAATTCAAGACTAAATCTTGACATGTCCTGCCTCCATTTCCATAAGGATAATAAAACTTTAGAGGGCAGCTATCATGGTATGCAAGCACCAACTGAGCAGGTGATAGGAGCAAGAATTGGGAATACGTGAGAAGCTTCACATGTAACTGGAGGAGGCTGGGCAGAAACAAAAAGAAAAAAACTATCCCACAAGTAAACTCAGATTTCTAGAGCTTGATTCACACTGGGATTTTTCCAGTTCCACCTCTGAAGTTCCTCCCTATAGCCATGAATTTTAAAATCTCACTTATATTTCAAGATCAAGGTCATTGGCCACACTTTTCTCAAAGCCTTCCCAGATCTATCTCATTTATCCCCAAATCAGAAGCAAATTCTCAGTTCTTCCAAATCCCACAGCCACTTATCTGTTTCTCTCCTAGGATACCTTCCACATTGTATCATAATTGTTTATGTACACACCTTATTTCCAGGGCCAGATTAGATTAGAAATCTCTGGCTGACAAGAGTCTGTGTATTTAGGAATCTCAACATTAAGATTCACAGGATTTACTGTAGACCAATAAATACGGTCAAAATAACTATTGACTGTAATTGATAATAAATATTCAAGGATTTGGTCATGTATTATAACATGTTCATTTGACAATTGATGAACATGTTATAATACTAGAACTAAAGAAGCTATTAAGCATCTTGTCCAGGGCTGCAGTATTGGAGCTGATATTGACCTGGGAAGCCCCAATATGACCTTAAAGGATGCCAGAATGGGGAGACACATTTGGGCCAGTTAGTAAGTAGCTGCTGATCCCAAGTGGCCACCAGCTGTGCAAGACCCTCCACTGCAATCCCCTGGGTCCCTCGACCAGCAGTTCTAAAAGTAACACCCAGCGAGCTCCCCAGACAGCGCATGAGTTCTGCTGCTGACAGTTCTGATGGCTCCAGGATCCTGCTGCGCCAGGTACTCATGTCCTGAACATCACCGCTGGCTATGATGGTTAATGGCAGGACGCTGACTAGAAACAAATGTCTTTCCACCTTTCCCTATACCCTGATGCTAATTTAGCATATGATAAACTGAGTTCTATAGAAAAGAATTCACAGTAATGAGTAATCAGACTGTTTAAAAGAAGTAGAAATAGATTCAACACTGAAGAATAAGGAGAAATTGAATAAACAGTTATGGGAGGGCACCCTGAGTGTGAGGATGAGATCTCACAAGGGCTTGGAGGCAGATCTTCATTTGACATGCTCAGTGTAGGCTACATAATTTAAAGAGCCTCATATAATAGAAAAATGCACAGCCTCTTGTCCAAAAAGCAGAAAAAAGTCTTTTCCTTTTGTTCTATGGTCTCCCCACCAAACCGTCATGTATTTTCTACCTGGCACAGGACACTCAGGGTGAGTGCAGGCCCTCATGGGAGCCCAGGGACCCACTCAGCACACTGGGCACATGCTCATGGCCCCTGTCCTCCCAGTGTCCCCACCAAGGCTTGGCAGGGATGTGGGAGCAAGTGGCTGGAAGTCTGTCCTGGGAAGGTGGGAAGGCAGCAGGAGGGCCCACATGCAGAGCAAGACTCCTGGCCCCCAGAACATGCTTCATTCGCTCTTTAGACTTTACTTAGAAAACACAAATTAAAATATAAAATTATTAAGAACTTCAAGACAGCAGCCACAAGCATTAAAGTCCAAGTGTGGGGCCAGCTCCCAAGCGCAGAGCCCTACGCAGTTGCGCTGCTGCATGCCTGTGAAACCAGACCTGGATTGTCTAGAATGCAGGGACTGACAGAGTCAGGTGGGGTGTAGGGTTAGTGTAGGGGAGGAGCAGGATGGGACGGGTAGGAGAGACAGTCATAAGCCATGCCATGCACCCAGGGGATAATTTCTGTGCCTCGCAAATCAGTTACTTTGCGGACCCAAACAAAATTAAGCAATAAGAAGTTTTAATCTAACCCTTAAAGATCCTCCCCTCAACTTTCTGCTCAAATACCCTAAACAGGGGGCCTCACCATCACTGCCACAACCACCAGCAGTCCCACCAGCCCCTCCACTGCTCCTAGAAGGACATGGGCACCATGGCATAAGACATCCCTCATTTTCACCCCCCAACAACAAAAATTTGGCATACATCCACAGACAAGAGTGCCTTTGAGTGAGCTGTGAGATCTGGCACTGTAAGCCAGGGGACCTTGGAGGGCCCTCACCCCCCCGCACATCACACAATAAGAGGACAGGTGTTGGCTGCAGATGTGGACCCTGAAGTGGCCCACGGACTGCTCCAGCCCCTCCCAGCCCTGGTCCAGGAGCCCCTGGAAAACACTACCTTAGACAATCACCCACAGACAGGAGAGCCTTTGTGGAAACCCAGGTTTCCAGAGAAGTTCCAGAACAACACTGAAGTAAGACTTCGAGCCTGGTTGCACCGGAGTGTGCAGTCACTAAAGACTGGAAGGTGACTGCTACTTCAAATGCAAACATGACAGTACAAAATTTCAAGGAACAGAAAAAAATCAAAGTGACATGACACCATCAAAGGATTAAAATGATCTTCTGGTAACTGAACCCAAAGTCATGGGTGTCTGAGGTTTATGCAATAAAGAACTTGAAATAGCTGTTTTAAAGAAACTCAATGAACTACAAGTAAACACAGAAAAACGATTCAATGAAATAAAGAAAACAATACAGAAATAAAATGGGAAATTTAACAAAAAGGTAGAAATCATAAAAAATAGCCAAAGAGAAATTCTAGAACTGAAGAATACAATGAGTTAAATGAAAAGTGCAGTAGAGAGTAGATTTTATCAAGTAAAAGAAAGGGTCTGTGAGAAAGACGACAAGCACATCCAGTCAGAGAAGAATAAAGGGAAAAGAATGTAAAAGAGTGAAGGAGACCTAATGACCGATGTGATATCATCAAAAGAACAAATGTGCAAACCATGGAGTTCCACAGGGAGAAGTGAAGGGGAAGGGGGCAGTTCCCTACTTTCAACAGTGGATAGATTATCCAAAATCAGTAAGGAGACAGAAGATTTGAATTATGCTTTCCAAAATGCACCTGACAGACATATACAGAATATTTCATCCAACAACAGCAAAAATAACATTCTTTTCAAATGAAAATGGAACATTATCCAGGATAGATCTGATGTTAGACTATAAAATAGGTCTTACAAACTTAAGAACATTGAAATCATACCAATTATCTTTTCTGACCGTAATAGTATGAAACTAGAAATCAGTAACAGGAGGAAAGCTGGAAAATACCCAAATATATGGAAATTAAATAACATATCTTAAAAACCAGTGGCTGAAAAAAGAAGTCAAAAGGGAAATCAAAAAATATCTTGAAACAAACAAAATATATATCAAACACAATATACCAAAACCTATAGGATACAGCAAAAGCAGTTCTAAGGGGTAAGTTTAAAGTGATAAATACTTACATTAAGAAAAAAAACTCATATAAACAACCTAATTGTTATACACCTTAGACTTACACAATGTTACATGTCCATTACATCTCAATAAAGTGGGGTGGGGGTAACACTGAAAAAAGAAAAACGACTGTGGAGATAAACTACTCTGAGGTCTTAGGACAGCTTTTCAGGTTCTGAACCTATATTCTTAGTGCAGCCCTATGTTATTCCTTCTCCACCTATAAAATCAGTCTGTCACAAGAAAAGATGCAATTGACTCACTAGTCACTGACGTAGCAGCTGATCTATTTCCTCTTCCAAAGAGAAACATAAAAATAAACTATTTCAAATACCAAATATTATCTTGTACCCTTTAATTTACAAGATAAGCAACTGTCCTATTGTTAGGTTTTGTTAGGGAAGAGAGAGGGATGAAGAAAAACAAACACATCTGGGTAGGGACCATTCCCAGGACTCCCTCCATCACCTACTCCACCTGAGCAAGGCTAAGCACCGCTCCATTCCTGCACCCTGTACCCTCTGTCCTTGTGAATCTGCAAAGATTCCCCACAAAGGGGGCGGCTGGGCCTCAGAACTGGCCAAACAGAATTTCTCAGCTGCAGCATTAAAGAAAATGTGAAACTAGATCTTGATCATTGGAAGCCTGCCATCATCATTAAACAGAAAAAGCAGACATCTGTTCTGTCTGGGAACACAGAGGGCATACTAATAAGGAGCTACTGCCTGGTTCAGAATGCCCGGCTTTGGCTTGGACAGACTACCATCACTAAAGGAGCAATGTATGCCACCATTGGAGGGTCTAGTGGCTCAAGGCTTTGCCTCTAGTCAGTGGACAAGTTGTATGGGGCCCCTTCTCCATCACTGTCCCGTCCCCTCTCACAGACTCTCAAGTCCAGGAATACATCTGAGAATGGAGCCTGCAAGCTGGAGATTTTGCTTTCCCGTCCCTAAGCTTGCCATAGTGCTCTCTTCTCTCCTCCTCTTATCCAAATCTTACCCATCTGCCAAGGCTCATCTCCAGATCCACATTTTATTCATTTACCAAGAATGAGTCTTTAATGTATACAAAGTGATGTGCTAGTCATTGTGTAGAATACAAAGTGAATTGTGGGTAAATTTTTCCTTCATGATGCTTACAGAGCTAACAGTGGAGAGTAAACATACATAAATAACGCCAGTACTAGGAAAAAGCAGCACCGTAAGACAGCTAAGAGAGATGCTTATAGGTTCAAGATAAAGATGCACTCATAACAAAGAAGGCTTCATAGAGAAGGTGGTGGTCATGCTGGGACTTGAAGAATGGGCAGAATTTGGAGACACAGATACAGGGGAAGAAGCGCAGAGAACCACTAAAGTAAAAAAAGGAGGAACAAAATACAAGCTATGTTTGAAGAACACCAAGTATGTTCAGTGGAACAAGAAAGGAACTTAGAAGGGGAATCATGAAATACAAGGTTACAGAGGCAGGCGTAAGCACAAATCCCTTCTGGAAAACAACTCAGGAGCCTGTCGCCTCTCCTGACCTCTTCTCTGTGACTTTCTGTGATGCATTTGTTTGTGTCTCATCCTTTGTGTTCTAAGTGGCAGACATCAAATAAATGTGTTGAATACTGCCTTAAAAGAAGTTCACTGGAAATGTTTCCATGTAAAATAACCCAGGAAATTGTGCAGTATGTTCTAAGTGAAAACCTATTTGTTTCAAAGTGATCATTTTTTTTCCTAATGTTTATAAAACTAACAAATAAAAACTATGGCTTGTGAGAGACAAGATATGGGTGATGATTCGCATTTTAAGGGCATCTTGGGGTATGTAAACCATCTTACTTTAGTTCAAGTCTACTTAGACTGAAAGACAGCCAGAGGCAGGTGAGCTAGTGGGATGCGGAAGAGCTTGTGGCCTGCAGGCTCGGGGATAGGCACATCCAGCCCTGTGCCACCTCATCAGGAGCTTCCGCAGAGAGGCCAAGGAGGGCACAGACTGGAACAGATCCGGTAAAAGAGGAGAGGAAGCAAAGGAGGATACATGGGAAACAAGAGACCCGCGACGCCAGGCTGAAAACATTCTAGGCTCCCAAACATTCAGCTAAGTCATCATCATCATTGTAGCTACAATTTATTGAGTACCCAGGCATTGTGATAAATATAATTTCATTTAATTCTCATAACTACCATATGAAGTAGATTTAATAGATGAGGATGAGGTGCACAGTGAAGCAGCGAGACCAGGTTAAACAGCAGGAACGGGTAGAGCCAGGATCGAAGCCCAGGCCTGTCCAATTCCTACCTCCCTGACTGAACGGATGGCACATGCTTCATGCATCGTCAGAGGAGGCCACGACACCTGCCAGAGGCCAGCGCAGACACCGGGAAGCCAGCCGTTGGCTTCCCAACGCCCAGTCTCTGGCAGAGGGTTAGCAGCTCTGGGCTTCTGAGGGCGTGCCGACTCCCAGGGTTTCGAGGATGGGAAAACACACTAGCTGCGTCACAGTCTGAGAAGGAGTAACTGTTGGCCGGGTGTCCCCCGAGGTAAGAGAAAAGCAAGCGAACAAGCAACCTATCAAAACTCCTGAAAGATGCCCTTCGCGAAGCTGGGAGGGAAGACACGGGAGGTTCCTGCAGGCTTAGGCAGCGCTGAGGCCGGACAAGGGTTTAGGCCGGAGCAGCAGCCAGGACGCAGCCTTCCTGTTCTCTTGCCCGCGGCAGCGTTTGCTTTGGTCCGTCCACTGGTTCATAAAAGGAGTTGCTTCTTAGTGTTTTTTGGGCAAAACATCACTTTGGCCCGGCGCCTCTGTTTCCCGGGATAAAGGCCCCCAGCTCTGGCTGGTGCGGGTCAGCAGGTGCTGGGACGCGACTCGGGCGCACGAATAGTCGGGGAGGCGACGCCGGGCCCAGGGGGGGCCCCGTTCCGCAGACGCTCCCGCGCGCCGGGCCGCAAAGTGCTGAAGGTGGGCTCCGCGTAGATGCACCGCCCCGCCCGTCTGCCCGCGGGACGGGAACCCCATGGCGGGGTGGGGCCTCTGGGGCGGGGCGGGGCTTCGGCGGCGGGGGCGGGGCGGGAGGTGGCTCCTGGCCCCGCCACCCCGGGTCCCGCCCACCACCCGCCAGCGCGGGCGCCCCGCTGTCAATCACGCGCAGAAGCCAGGCTGGAGCTGCGAGAGCGGCGGGAGCGGCGATGCGGCCCCGGCGGCTCGCTGGCTGCACCTGCTCCCGGGGCGGGGGTCGCGGCGCGCAGGTAAAGCCCAGTGGGGCCCGGACCGTGCTTCCGAGAGGGATGTCGTCCGGTCCCCTCACACGCACTCTCCCCCGGCGGTGGGCGCTAGTTGGGGGTTGAGGGGCTGGCAGCGGGGGCACCGCCGGCCCGGTTCTGGGGGGTGACCGACAGAAGGGGGACGCCCGGATCCCGG
The DNA here is from genome assembly GCA_032199065.1 of Smutsia gigantea. Lineage (NCBI taxonomy): Eukaryota > Metazoa > Chordata > Mammalia > Pholidota > Manidae > Smutsia > Smutsia gigantea. The sequence goes on from JAVSCE010006531.1 coordinate 102,671, forward strand.
ACCTGCGGTTTGCTTTCCTCTTCAAATCCGCACCCGTACCACCGCGAGGCGCAATTCCGGGCAAAGAAATGAGCGTTGTGCCGGGTTTGGCGGCCCCAGGGGCCGAGCCGGGAAGACCGCCCGCAGGCCGCGCCCGGCCGCCTGCAGCCTCAGGCTCCCCGCGAACGGCCGTCAGGAGGACCCCGTGCCCTCCCGAGAAGCAGGCCCGGTGCTGTTTCACTGCACGAGCCAGAACGACGAGGTAGCGGAGGGGACCCCCGGCAGCAGCGGGCAATGGCTGTTAAATCAGATCTTGCATGGCACCTGCTTTTCTTAGGCAGACGGAAAGTAAAGTGATCCTGATAGGGAGAAAGTGGATATAGAGTAAAAAGCAACCTAATGGGCAAATTACCCAAAGAGCCTTAATAGTCTAAAATGCATGTAAACAGATCAGAAAATACAGTGGCCATAAGATTAATTTATTTTGCAGTATACTGTAACAACCACCACATAGATCAATTCTGGAATATATTTAGAATGTCTAAAATACTTGGTATTACAGACTACATGAATAAAATCATCAAAATAAGAGCATTTGCACAGTGTGGGACAGTTGACAAAGCCCTTTCCACTGGTGTTGTCTTCCTTACTCGGTAAACTCTCATGAGCCCATTAAAAATGGTGAAATGTTAGGCTTTTGTAAAAAAAAAAAATGCTATCTCTGCTTTTGAACAAGAAGTCCTTTGTCGATGATTTTTGTCAGCATTAAAATGATTCTATACAAGTTATAAGAATGGCTTATGAGATTTAGATTTTGATCTAGATCACATTATGCAGACATTTTTTTCCTTACATAGGTGTGAAGAATGCTTGGTTAAAAAGAAAGGTCAGAGAGTAAACAACAAGAAGAGGAAAAGAAGGACTTCAAAAGTAAGACTCAAACCTTGTCCCATGTAGATTCATAACTGCCTTGTGGTCTGTAGGTAAAGAAGAGATTTAAAGAGAATGTGTGTTCTTTTTCTCTTCGTATTTTGACTTTAGACTTTATATGCTGCCTATCATTGCACATCTTTTAGAAATTATAGAAGTGCCACATATCCACTGAGTTAGAGGATATAAATAAGCTCATAACTTTTCCAGGGATATAAAATACCTCTGAAATGATCCACTGATAGAAACACATTCTAAAGATCTAAGGTCATGTATAAGATTGCAAAATGCCTGATTTAAAAATGAAAAAGCTATTAGCAGGTTTCCATGCCTTCCTGAGCAGCTCTGAGTCCAACTGAGTCTTTTAAGTGAATTGACCTTTCTGGTTTGGTGTTGGATAAATGGTCTCAATCAGTTATGTGCCTATACCTGGCAGTCCTGGCCCAATGGGAACTTCACTCTTATTATCTCAGATGATTTTACAGGAGAGAAAAGCATATAAAAATGGAATGATATTTCAAAGAGAATAAACAGAACAGGACCTGTGTCTGGCCTCACAATAACTCACACATGGAACCGTGGGGAAACACTCACCCTCTTGGTGCCTCAATTTTCTGCCTCTCTTCTCTCAAGGAGACCGTGAAGACACATAATATTAAGTCTGTGGTGGTCTTAACAGTTTCATGAGGTAAAGAACTAATTGCTGTTTTCATGGCTATGATCATTTTCACATAAAAAGTAACTGCACGGGGAAGGCAGTATAGCACAAAGACAAGTAGTGACTCTATAGCATTTCACTACGCTGATGGACAGTGACTGCAATGGGGTATGTGGTGGGGACTTGATAATGGGGGGACTCTAGTAACCACAATGTTGCTGATGTGATTGTATATTAATGATAACATAATAAAAAATAAATAAGTAAAAAAAAAAAGTAACTGCATATACTAGACTGAAATGCAAGTGCCCTGCTAGCCGATAGCACAGTGCGTTGTTGCTCACAGAGGTCATAATGACTGAATGGCTGGCTTGCCGAGGACAGGGAGCCCCAGACGCTCTGTGTGTGCACTCCCGCCCACCACAGATACCACCTCTCGGCGCCCATCATGCTGCATTTCCTGTGTCGGGATTGTCTCTCCCTCTGATCCAAGAGTCCACAGAAGCAGACTGGGCCCCACCAATCTTTGTAGCCATTAGTCACAGAACCAGGCACATCATTCGTGCTTAAAAACACTGAAGGAAAGGAGGGATAACAAAGAAAGGGCCACTTGCTGTCATCCACACCAACCCATGTAGGACTCCGTGCCAAGCAGCTTCAGAGTACTTGATGTTCAGGTGGTAAACAGAACAGAAAAAGCCCCATCCCTGTAAGGCTTACAGTCCTCATGTACACAGTCTGTCAGACCACAAACAGATACACCACATAATAAGTATCAGGCAGCATGAAGTGCTAAAGGAACAGATTTGAGGGGAGGGGTAAAGAGTGATAGGGGCTCATGTTTGCTATATTGGTGTAGGAAGCCTCTCTGGCAGGTTTGGGGTTTCCCATGGTAGATGTGCTGTGTTGGCAAGAATGGAGTATGCACTCATGTATAACTGTGTGTAATCAGGATAGATACAATAGATTATAAAGAGAAGAAAGCCACCTATGGATCCTCACTTATCAGCACCTACATCATCCTCCAGGGAGAAGGAAAGGAACCCACTGTAGATCAGGAACGAGCATTAGAGCCCATTCTCCGCTCTGTATAGTCAGCAAGTGCCAGCCATGCTCGCCTGGGGGAGAAAATAAAGCTCACTGGGATTCCTTTTCCTGAATGTAACATCACTAAAATCCATTCTCAGGAAAGAGCCTTCCATCACTCAGCTCAAAAACATTTGTTATATTATGACACTATATCTTTTATGATTTTGCCTATACTATGTTCAACAAGGTTGGGCTAGTGAGTCTCATCCTGTAAAGTCGAAGCATTTAACCTGTCATGCAGGGAACATGTAACCCTATTGTGCCAGAACCAAGCTGTGCAGGGAACGTCTACAATATGTCCCATGGTCCTGCTCTGCATCAAAGTGCAGTCCTGAAAAAGAGTGACTTTAGCATTATAGAAAATGACTCACTGTTGCTATGAGGGATGTTTTTACTCCTAGCATATCTACTTTCGTCTTCTTTTCATGTTAAAGTCTCTAGTGCTTTATAGAAAACCTGAGAATATACAGTTGAATGAGTTGGTTCTGACAATACATGCCTGCTCACTGAACTGTCAGTTTGCATCCACTTTGCCTCAGTTTCCTCAGTGATGAAGCAGAATTATTAATACTGATACCATCTCCCCTTGACTGAAACTTATTAGGATGTCTTAAGAGGAAGTGTGTTTACCATTGTTCTGCTTGCACACGTCACTAGTTAGGCCCTTATTAGTCATCTGCATTGTAAGAACTAAATAAAGGGTACCAGACACGTAGTTCTGGCATTTAAAATATGAAAACCAGGTTAACAAGAATATGATCCACCAGACTTTGCTGCTCTAATTGGCAAAGTACATTCTAAAATCTTAATGTTTTATGAACTAATATCCTGAAATATATAAAAGTAAGAAAACAAAATCCACCCCTCCCCCCACCATGGTTTTTTAGGTGGTCACCTCCCTGCAGGAGGTTCTAAGTGTCAATGGCTGACTTAATGTTCACCATTAGTAGCACCTATGTGTATCATTTCCTAAGATCAGGGCCATATTTTCCTGCATCTGACTACATTTTCTAATGAAACTCATTTGTGGCTAAGGGCATGTATTATGCTATTCTTACAGGTTCACTTTGTGGCCATTAGACAGGGAAATGCTAACTCCCGGGCTTCAACTTTTCTTTTAGCCCCATCCAACCAGACAAAATGGCCCACAGGGACACTTGCTAGAACTTCAGACTAAGTCTCTTCCTTGTAGATAAACATTACTCCTCAGTGATATACACTCTTACAAAGATTTCACAAGAAAAACAATGTGGTTACTACATTCACTCTTGTTATCAAGTCCCCCCCACACACCCCATCGCAGTCACTGTCCATCAGCATAGTAAGATGCCAGAGTCACTACTTGTCTTCTCTGCTATGCTGTCTCACCCTTGACATCCCCTGCACCATGTGAACTAATTATAATACTCCTCAATCCCCTTGTCCCTGCCTCCCCACCCACCTTTCCCCACCCCTCCCCTATGGTAAACACTAGTCCCTTCTTGGAGTCTATAAATCTCCTGCTGTTTTGTTCCTTCAGTTTTTTCTTTGTTCTTATACTCCTCAGATGAGTGAAATCATTTGATAGTTGTCTTTCTCTGCCTGGCTTATTTCACTGAGCATAATACCCTCTAGCTCCATCCATGTTGTTGCAAATGGTGGGATTTGTTTTCTCCTTATGGCTGAATAATATTCCATTGTGTATATGTACCATCTCTTCTTTATCCATTCATCTACTGATGGACACTTAGGTTGCTTCCAAATCTTGGCTATTGTAAATAGTGCTGCGATAAACATAGGGGTGCATATGTCTTTTTGAATCTGAGAACTTGTTTCCTTTGAGTAAATTCCTAGGAGTGGAATTCCTGGGTCAAATGGTATTTCTGTTTTTAGTTTTTTGAGGAACCTCCATATTGCTTTCCACAATGGTTGAACTAGTTTACATTCCCACCAACAGTGTAGGAGGGTTCCCCTTTCTCTGCATCCTCACCAGCATTTGTTGTTCCTAGTCTTTTCGATGTTGGCCATCCTAACTGGTGTGAGGTGATATCTCGTTGTGCTTTTAATTTTCACTTCCCTGATAATTAGTGATGTGGAGCATCTATTCCTGTGCCTATTGGCCTTCTGAATTTTTTCTTTGGAGTACTCCTTGGTTTCTTGATGAGTAACTGGAAACATTTAGCATATCTGCTGTTAGCCTGGATCATAGCACAGATCCAGAGAGAACCTGTTTCAGTGGGAGAACAGCTCCCCTCCCGTATGGCTCCTCGTGTTGTCATCTGTCCACAGGGAAAATGACCTAGAGGCTGACTGAAGGAACTGAAAAGGCGTTTCACATTTCCGGCTCCACGTTTCTCTGCCTGTGTGGACATCACAAAACCAAAGAGCAAACAGAATTACGGAGGATTTCCTTAACCGCCAAATCCATGGCCCCTCAGTAGTTCCTTTTTTTTTTCTTTTTTACCAAGAATCCATGACTAAATGCCTCTCTCTTAGTGTATTTATTAGGTCAAATCCAGTAGAAATTTCCATCTTAAGAAGGCAGACTCCCAAACAACTCACCCAGAGCATAGTTTCCTTTAATCATCCTCTGAATTCTTATGTATGCTAGACACTTCATGGGCAATAATAAAGGGCTGGGTCTCCCCTGTCCATTATGTCCTCACATCCTATGTGGGCAGATTTATCCGCAAGTGATGACTGAGTACCTGGTGTTAGAGTCAGGGAGGTGTAAGCCATTTGCAGTTAATGAGCTTGAAGTGTAAGTTGCTCAACAGCTTTTTAGTTAAACTTCAGTACAACCTGACGATTAGGTAAAATGTGAAAGCAACACATGGGATCCGAAGGCAAGATCTCAAACCGCTAAGAGTAACACCGTGTGGTCTCCAGCAGGGAGCGAGGCTGAGCAGCTGAGAGGACAGTCTAAGGCAGGCTCCTTGGAGCAGGCGGGCGCACGGCTCTTCCCCAGCATGGAAGTGTGAAGGCACTGCACTGGAAGAGATGAAAGATTTCTTGCCCAGATGATGAAACTCTCAGCTTCCTCGTTGCCATTTCTCATGTGCTTCATGCTTAAATTCTTGTGTAATGTAAATGCGCTGTGCTGTTACATTCGTTTCATTTGTGGGGAACCCTTCAAGTTGTTGAGTGCTTGCAGCAATTTTGCATTAGGAGAAAAAAGCAGCTTCTAAGAAAGGCAGGTCCTTAGAAGTACCTTTTCTCTTAAGAGCACTATTTGTACAGACTGACGTTACTCACCTTTGACATGCCTTTTAATCCTGAGGCCAGAGTTCATGGGCTGATGCCTGTGGCTGTTGTCATTCCAGCTGGGGAAGGATGAGTTCGCGCAGCAGCACCCGCGGGTCCCAGCAGGCACCGGCTGCTGCTGAGGGCGGGTCCCCGCGCTACGGAGTCCGGTCCTACCTGCACCAGTTTTATGAGGACTGTACCACCTCGATCTGGGACTATGAGGAGGATTTCCAGATCCAGAGATCATCTAACAGGTGGAACTCAGTATTCTGGAAAGTAAGTAAGAATCACGTGCTAACTGGGCTGCGGTAAGTCCGGTAGCTGTAGGGGACTGAGGTTTGGTGCTCTGGTGCATCGATCATGGTAACACTCAGCACAGCTCTCCTCGCTGAGGAAAGTATATGAGCCTTGGTCCAGAGAAAGCCTCTAAACACGGAACAGTCGCTGACCTGCAGGTTAACCTTAAACGGGGTTAATTGCCCTCATTATTATTTTGTTACAGTTCTACTGTGTTGCTAAATTTGCCAAGCGCAAAGCCATCCTTAAGCAAAACATTACATGAGTTCAGCCTCCCTTGCAAGCCTGGTAAGTATCATTTGACAGATTACAATTATGAAAAAGAAATATTGGGTATTTAGAGAGTCAATGCGGAGACATAACACAGTGGTCAGTGTACCTGCCTTGCGTCTCCCAGGCGTGTGGCCACTGGGCTGTCTAGCTGCAGCTTCATCAGCTAAAGGTGCCTCACTGAACAGCATCTCCATTCAGCTAATACTGAGCGACCACCTGTTGTGTGCCGAGAGGTTACAGAGTGCTAGAGATTAAAGATGAGTGTGAGAAGACAGTGTCTCTGCCCTCGTAGAACTTTAATCTGTCATGGGAAACAGGCCATAAACGAGTGAACCGTGTACCAGAGTGTCAGGTGGCAATGGGCATCATGAAGAGAAATAAACCAGGATAGCACAGGGCATAATGGAGGGCTGGTCTTAGGAATCCTGATCATAGGAAGCCTTTCAGAGGACATGGCATTTGAGCCAGTACTGCGGTAAGCTGGGGGAGCAACCATAAAATTACATGGCTTCAGATCATGCTTGGCTGAGAAAATACCAAGTGTAAAGCTCTAAAATGGAAGTAAGTTTGGTGTGTTTCAAAAACAGCAAGAGGGCCAGTCTGGTTAGAGTGGAATGGGATGAGTTCGGAAAAGAAACAGGGCACAGGCGATTTGTGGGGGCCCTGCAGAAGACAGTGAAGATGAGGGCTTTTACCTCAAGAGACACGGGAAGCCACCACAATGTTTCAGCAGAGGCGGGACGTGATCCAACTGATATCTTATCATGAGCATTGTGGCTACGGCTACAGTAGAGAAAACAGACTGTAGAAGGACAAGGCTGAAGAAGCTCAATTATTTAGGAGTCTGTTAAGTACCCAGGCAGGAGGTGACAGTGGCTAGATTCGGATGGTTAGTGGAGATGGAGAGAAGTCAGACATAGCATAAAGTTGGAAGGCCATGCTGAATCAGACAGAAGGAGCAGTCTGGCAGGGCTGGATGGCTTGCAGCTGAGCTGTGATGATGTTATAATTTCCTGGGTGAAGAACAGTGGAATGGATGGGAACCAAGAGTTTGACTGTGGCCATGTCGTACTGGCATGCCTATTAGACATGTCAGTGGAGGTCTCTAGAGGCAGTTTACACCAATGTGCTGCCTGTAGATTGAGAGCCATTGACATATAGAGCCAGACTAAATAGGATCACCTAGGAAGAGAGTATGGACATGGAAGAGAAGAGGCCGCTTGGACGTTCCAGTGTTTAGAAACCAAGAAAAGGACAAGGATTTAGGAAGGGAAACAGAGCTGCAGCCTTGGACGATGCCTCAGGTCCCCTCCAGCTCTAATATTCTCTGCCTTTGGGAATTCCAGTCACCCCAGCTTCTCCTGAAAGACTCCAGAATGTTTGATGTTGCTACTGACATAGACTTGCCACTTAGGGTGATGTAGTTTAACAAGAGGCAATGCAGCCCCATGATTATAAGCAGGGACTCTGTCCTCAGATTACATAGGTTTGAATCTCAGCCCTTCCATTTAATAGCGCTGTTTCTTTGGGCCTCTAACAGTAGTACTTACAGTACCTATCACTTAAAACTGTGAGAATTAAATAAGGCGATATGGCAAAGGGCTTAGAACGATGTCGGGTATGCGTTCAGCAAGCATTCGATGCACCGGCTGCCATTACAGACACCATACGGAGCACTGAGTTCTGCAACAGAAATAAAACGGGATATCCAGTTAATAAATAAATTATCAGGTAGCACAGTTCATTATCCAAGACCTGTACTGATTCAAAATCTTACTAGTGTTACATACTCTGTATTGGAATTGGTCAAGCCAGGATCCTTCCCCATAGAAATGTCACTCCTGATGAATCTTTGCTGGCCTATACCAATGAAGTACATAGCTAAGCGTGGTACATCCTGTATTTACCCAGATAAGTGGGTGGTTTCTTCCCTGTGTGTCAAAAAAACAAATATTTGCCTGGCAGATCTATCATGCCAAGAGCCTAAAATACCACTGACATACAGAATATTGTAAGCACTCTTGGGGCTCCAGGTGCTAGTGGTTATGTGATTTGTGAAACTGTATGTCCATCAAATAACATGAGCTGTGGATTTAAAATAAAGAGCTCACAGTAAAATAGCAGCCCCAGAAATATGACATTAGCATTCTCCCTTCTATGTCACACAAACAAGGTCCAAAACTATTAGCTTGCTTTTTTGCTGGGCCTACTTCAGAGAATGAACACATGCAAACATCCCTGGTCTCACAGAGATTATACTCCAGAAAATTGCACATCCTAGCCTCATTCCTCTACCAGGAAGCGCTGGGCGGTGGCACTCAGGAGCCATCCTGAGAACCCTATGAACTCTGTCTTGTCACCAAGACATGAGCCACAGTGCCTGGGTCTCCTCCTCAGGAATAGAAGTGAGTTCACTCCGTGGGCAGGAAGGGCCCTGCGTCATAGAGAGGAAGGCCCTGAATGTGCGTGTGCTTCTATTAGGCTCCTTCTGTTTCCTTTCATTGCAAACTGCAGCTGTAGGAGGTTGAAGCCGCGGGCTTCCCCTTCACCCCTGTCCGCTGTTGTGTTCAGGGTCCCGCTGGCCTCGTTGGAAGCTGTGCTCACACTGCCTCCCTGGGCCTCTGCCGTCAAGCGGCCCCTGCGCAGTTTGCAGCAGCTCGAGGAGAAGGGTGATTGGAATGAACGGGCCTGAGGCAGAACCTTCGCTCAGTCACGTGGGTCTTTGGACCTCCGTCTCACAATGCTGTTTGTTCTTTCTTTCTACACATGCTTGTATGTCCGCCATGCACAAGTCTGTAGGTAGGCTTTGGATTCATTTGTAAATACGACATATCACCTGTGAATAAGATAGAGCCTTGACCCAAAGGAATTCACGGCCAGTGGGGAAACCAGTTGTCACAATGCAGCATGATAAGCCGTCCCCTAAAAGTGGGCACAATACTTACAGGAGCACACAGTGTGGGGACAGAGCGGATCTACCCAGTGCCACCCAGGGGGGAGTTAGAAGTTGGAGGAAAGGGGTCAGGGAATGAATGTACACAAGAGCGGGATCACAGAAGGCTTGGAAAGGCTGGGAGATGGAAATTTCTCCAGAGCCTTCCAGCTTGCATACCGTGAGGGGCAAGATAATAGACGTGGGCTTTCTGGGGAAGGGTACCTCACACACGTGAACACACACAGTGTGTGCTCTGTCTGTGCCTCAGCCCCACCGACTGGCCCAGAGCCTGCAGCCGCTGCCCTCTGCACAGATCTGTGTGGCAGGGGTTGGAAATCTGGAACCATCATCAGTACATGGAATGGGGGCATGGTGAAACCATGGCCACAAATTAAACCCTAGAAAGAATATGTGAACAAGAGATGTGAGTCAAGGATGGAAGCCAGGGAGCACCCAACATTTAAGGCCATTGGCAAAGCAGGGTGAGAATGAGCTGCTAAAGGGGACAGGAGAGCGTTGTCGGGGTGACAGCAAGGGTTTAGGACCCGCAACTGCTTGACATCGGTGACCAGGGTCAGATGAGGTAGAAAAGGGAACCACTTGTGGTGGGTGATTAGGAGGCCAATAGTGGCCCCAGAGGAAGCTCAGAGAATCATGCAGGGTCAAGGGTAGGGATAAATCCAGTCCAGCACTTAGAGAGAACATGTGCTCGGGAATGGGTTTTCAAAGATGGAAGTGAGAAACACGTTCCTGCGCTGGAGGGACAGTCCCCAGGGTGGAGGCCACTGCTGCCAGGTGAAGGGCTGTCGGGAGGGCCGTCCCCCAGGGGGCACGTCAGAGGACCTGGACGCCAGCCTAGCAGCGCTGTGGCCTGGCTGTGTGCCTGCAAGCAGGCAGGCCAAGCGTCAGGGCGGCTCAGGGAGGCCGTGGTGCTGCGTGATGTAATTTATGGGGGTGCAGTTGGTACGAGAGCAGTGGCCATTCAGACTGGTAGGGGCCGACTGGCATTTTTCCGTGGGCAGGAGAACCTCCTGGCCTCACTGTACACTCCAGGCCAGCTCCTGGATTTCAGGGTTACTCTGTTCTCCTCGGGAGCAGAGAAGGAGACGGAAGCTAGAGGGCTTTGTCAGCTGTGAGCACAACACCTACAGAGCACTTGGGGTACCCAGGTGTGTTGTGATTTCCGCAGCCAATAAAGTCAGAAAGCCTTCCTTTCACCTTCCTTTTTAACTAGAAAATTCCAAGGCTTCTCATACAAATTTGGGGTGACAGGGATACTCACTTATCCCAAACACAAAAGCATTCATGGCTCAGGGCCCGGGATGCAGAGACACCATGCTCATCCGTGTCGCCTCATTGTGTCATTTCCAGGTCGGACTCATCTCCAGCATGGTCTTCGTGATTCTCGGGCTGACTGTCCTGGCCGGGGGCTTTCTCGTGCCTCCCAAAATTGAAGCCTTTGGTGAAGCCGATTTTGTCGTGGTCGATAAGCACGCTGTCCAGTTTAATGGAGCCCTTGACACATGCAAGCTAGCAGGAGCTGTTTTCTTCTGCATTGGGGGCATATCCATGGCAGGCTGCCTGCTGATGTCAGTGTTCACAAAAAACTACTCCAAAGAAGAAAGATTCCTTCAGCAAAAGTTTAAAGAGCGAATTGCAGACATCAAGGCCCATGCCCAGCCTGTTACAAAAGCTCCAGGCCCAGGGGAAGCCAAGATTCCAGTCACTTTGTCCAGGGTGCAGAATGTCCAGCCTGTATCAGCAACCTGAGCCGTGCCCCCCAGCGCCCCCCTCCAGTATGGACACAGTGTTCAGATGGAGCAGGCCCGCCTCTGAGGCTGCAAGGCCCTGGCGCAGCTGTGCCCTGGGGCTGTGCGCCGCCCTGGCAGGTGCATGCGGTCAGCTCGGATTGGTGCCGTGAGTCCACCATGCACACACCGGGCTGCCCGCGGTGCCTCTGGGCGCCCAGCAGGAGCCTCCGGGAAGCCCCCCTCATGCGTTGTGACTTTGTGCCGTTCTCTGTTATTGGAAAGCGCTGAGCAGTTTAGACCAGACTCCCAGCAGCCAGTGTGAGCTGGTTTAGTTTTTAATATTGTTTTTTTCTAATCTCCCCTGTGTGGTGCTGCCTCCCACTCCTGCCCCACAACGTGGAAGAGACTGTCATGTGTGTTCATAGAAAAATCGAGGTCCCCGAATTGACCCAAAGATTAATCTTTTAACTGTATTTGAACATGAGGTCCCTGAGATTAGATACAAAATGATTGGAATTCTCCTCAAATCTTTTTTGTTCTCTGCAGGTTTCTTCACTCAAAAGGCTAAAATTGCCCACTTTGGAATCTTGGGAGTGACACAAATATTAGAAGTATCGATTTATGCGCTGTCCAAACACACACTGAATTAGGAGCCAGGACATTTGAGTCCCGGCTATAAATAGCTGTGTGACCTTGGAACAATCATTTAACTAACTCCTCAGTTTCCCCATCGGATAACAGGGGTCCTGAACTGTGATGTCCGAGATTCCCTTCTTGCCCTGTCGCATCGTGTCACCCTCACGGGCATGCTCCCGGTGTCCCTGTGGCCACCACCATGGCAGATCCTTTGAGGCCTGGGCCCTGGCAGAGTCGCGAGTCAGCAGCTCGGCCCCCATGTTCTCCTCCAATATCCAACCCCAGCAGTTCCTACAAAGCTGTCATGTTCTATGAAGACAAAGCAAGCCACCATCAATAAGAAGCCTGACTAGATACTAATCTAGAAAAGGGTTTTCTTTTCTCATATAAGATATTTTATTCTCCAGCAAGATGTTCATCTCATCTTTTGGACTTTATTTAATCTGTGGGTTTAAACTGGACTGAGGAAAGTGAAACAGGACCTTCTATTCTCTGAAAATCCATGCAGCCTTGGAGTTCTGTCTCTCTCTTGTTTTTCTTCCTTCACCAAATAAAATTTGTGAGCAAGCAGAGCCTGAATTGTGCTGTCATTCCTTCAGCGGGGCTTATTTTCTCTCCAATGTGTAATTTTCCATTCTGAGCTGAGCTCTGGTGTTCCCATGGCTAAATGGAAGAGAATGAAGCCATCAGTGCTCTGCACAGTCCAGCATCAGACAGGGCCCTGCGGCAAAGACCACTGGCTGGATTTGGGAGAAGCTGTTCCAGTGTCCTGGGGTTCTTACCATTCTAACCTTATTCTTTGAAGCCTCTATAAGGCCGCAAGCATCTGAAACTGTCCCATCTTCTGTGTTGAATACCAATGAATCTGAGGATGAGCCTTGACTTCTGAAAGCCTCTAGAATGAAAAATAATGGCTGTAGGGCTTGGAAACCTCAGGTCCGGGCAAGACAGCAGCCACGTAAGCAGCTCTGTCCCTCCATCAGAGCCCTAAAAGAAACCAAGGCAGATAGGGAGCCAGGTCTGCAGGAGCAGTCTGCGCCCTGCCTCTCATGGGCTGCCTGGGCCGTGGGGCGGGAGCTTGTCAGGACCTTCCAGGCCAGAGGGAGGGCAGCTGGACATTGCAGGACAGCCGATGAAGGGGAAAGACAGTTTCATTGTGTAGAGCAAAGTGAAAATGCACACCTATTGCTGGGGAGGGAAGTGGGGAGAAGGTGCTGAGAGCCCAGCTGGAGTAGCTGAGAAGTGAGTTCTTGCCTGGAGGTGAAGCAAGTGTGGGAGCTGGTACTCCGCAGAGCCTGTGGTGAAAGGGGCCCAGCACAGGCAGTTGAACCCTGGTCCCAAGGGCAGACCCAACAACCTCCATTTTCTCTGTCCCTCCTGGTGCCTGGACTACCTGCTCCCAGGCTCTAGATGGTCAGAAAGCTCCTCTTGTTTTGCCAAACCTGCCTTTCTGTACCTTCTACACATTGAACCAAATTCTAGAATTCAAAGACCTACAAGTCTAACCCCTCTCACACTGGACCACCTAACCCTCCCACGCCCTCCCCCAGTAATGAATGTTTTCATTCATTTCAATCCCGTCACCTCCCTGACTGTCTTCCTCAGGGACACATTTCTGTTTTCTTTGCGTTTCTGATGTGTCCGTGCCCCCATTGAACGGGGTCCCTAGAAGTTGAAATGTAAATAGGATGGCATTCCCCTGACTCCATTAATTGCATGGTTTACTCTGCACACAGTGCCTCAAGCCGGAGAGCGAAGGCAGAGACTGGAAAGCACTCCCATGTGCTCCTGAGACCTGGGCCAAGCCCGCTCTGGTATTACTCCAGCCCCTGCCCCAGTCCCTGCTCTCCAGGCACACTCAGCCCCTCCTCTCCATGCATGCCTGCACTTCACTCACGATGCCTGTTTTCCGGAGAGACCTGCCTGCTCCCTGGCTGTGGGGCTTACCATTCAGGGCCCGACCAAGAAATAACCCCAGTAATAAGAAGGGCTAACATACTGAATGGGAGGAGGCACTGTTAAAGCCTGTTGTGTGTAGTAATTCATTTAATCCTCACAAAAAGGATGAGGCTGGGGCTATTTTCACGTGCCCACTTTACAGGTGAGGAAACGGGCAAAGGAAGATAACTTTTCCAGGGAAGTGACAGAAGAAGGAACAGAATCTAGGCAACCTGGCTGCAGAGGGCGAGGCTGCGCTTGGATCCAGAGGTGTCACCTTCCCTCTGCTGCCTTTCTGCTTGTCCCCCTCGCTGTCTTTCCCTCCCGCCCTCCCTCTTCTTGGTTCATTCTTAATATCTCTTCCTCAGTTCAGCCAGCATTTTGTGCAAGCACATCCTGTCGCACTTATCTCTTTATTATAGGGTTTTGTTGACACATCTGTTTCTTCCATTAGAAGCTAGCCTGTTAGCTGCTCGGGTACAGTGAGCATATCTTAATGAATGGTGACTTTTCAGAAAGTGAATACATAAAAGCTAGTGCTGCTATTATATGGTCAGTTGAAACAATTTTGCATTTTTACTTAGAGCCAGGTATTGTGCTGGCACTCCAAAAAACAGATGACTTAAAGAGGCACTAAAGTTTTTGCAAACCTAATGTGCATGTGTGCGTGTGTGTGCACAGAGAATACATGGGTTTTCTGGGGAGGACTAAGGCTGAGAGTATGGTAATGGTTGCCCCCAGCAAAGCTCTCCTAAGTCTAACATTTTGGTTGGGAAGAAGCCCAGATTAGTGGCTAGCTTTCCATTTCTACATCCACAAGCAAAATCCTCCAGTTAAGAAACCTGCTCACTGACGTCGAGCTCCCAGGTATACTGCTAATTCCTGCACGGCTGATGGAAGAGCCAGATCTCCTGGTCTAGAACAGGTGGGTCCCCAACACCAACAGCCCTAAATGAACAGCCTGGCCCTTCATACATTAGCACACAGCCAGAATCATCAGACATTGGGAAAATCAGCACCTGAAACCATACAAGCCTGGAGACAGTAGATTTCTTGGGAAATAAGTATTTCAGGAATCACAGGGACTATGAAAACATCCAATCAGGGAGAAACTGCAGCAATAAGATAACAAGAGGGTACCACCCAGAGGAACATCCAATAGCTTCAGAATAACAAATTACTAAAAGTAAAGTTTGAAGGCATTTCCCACAAAGTAAAACCCTCTCTCATACAAATAAAATGTGAGACAAAAAGTAAGACACAGAGACTCAAGGAGAAGATAACAAAGAAAAATAAAGGAGAAAAAGTGGTCAATAAAATAGAAGGAATTTTCTCAAGACTATAGAAAAAATATCCAGATCGGAAGTGCCTGAATATCGAGCAGTGTGAAGAGCTAAAATAAAGTCACACATTTTTGTGAAATTTTAGGACACAAGATTGTAAAGATCCAAGAAACTTCCAGGGAGCAACCAAACCTGAGAGAGAGGTAAGCGTCAGACAGGAACAGGGCAGGCTGTGGGTTCATGCAGGAATGTGAGGTCACTTTCAGTCTACAGAAAATACAATCACTCTTATCAAGAAGAAAAAAGGAAAGCAATCGAAATTCCAAAAAGATTTAAAAGTAAACTGCACAAGGAAATCATGGTCCAAATATTGAGCATGACTGTGGGATCATGGGGAAGAACTGATAGAGTTTGAAGAAAGAAAAGCCATTGGAAATTCGACCTGCCCACTAGACACATCCCATTTCTAGTAGAAAAGGACCTGGAACGTGAACCCACAGAAAAAGAAGCAAACCCTGCCCTGGGGAGGGGGTCTGGGATGACCAGGCCGCCGAGCCGCACACTCCAATGTCAGAGTCAGTGGCGGAAGATAAGAAGGCCAAGATCACTCTGGAGGAGAGGAGAGGGCAGCCCAGAGTGGCCCAAAGGGCTGTAGGAGGGGAGTGGGTGCTCTGGGCCCCAACACTTAAGGGGGTGCTTGCTGGCTCTCTCTCCAGGTCCCCCTCAAGGGTATCACCAGCTTCAGAGTCGAATCCAGAGGAACTGCTCCCTTGTTATTTTGCCTTCTGAGAAAAAGGAAATGTAAGCAAGAAATGCTGGGCTGGTCACCCCATCTCTCACCCCAGGATCTGTGTACTGTCTGCCTGGGGGAGAAACAGGAGGAGAGGGTCTATAAGCTTTTTTTTTTTACTACAAAGTCTTCCACAGTACTGCAGAAATGCCAAAAAATAATCAAAATGGCTTATACTTATTGTCTTGCCAATGGGTTTCAGCCCTGGGCAAGGTCGCTATGGATTCAATGTGACCAAAGAAATTGACAGCAAAATGTTCTTTGGGATGAAAGTGTTTATAACCCGGCTTGTTCTCCCAGTGGAGTGGTAGGTCAAGCACTAGCATCTCTGCCTGCGCCCAGAGCACTGGGCCAAGCTCTCTATATAGCGCAATAATAGCTTATTGCCTAAAGGTGTGAAAGCAGTAGCCTAGCAACAGGCCAGTTACATCACCAGGTGGTTTAAGTTCAGTGAGGACCCTGACCATAGGCACCCCAAATTCCCCACACTTATCGAGGACTTCCTCTGTTGGTTGCAATGTGATAGACACTGTTACACAGTTCTGCATTTAATTTAACTTGTCCTTGAAAGAATTCTAAGGGTGACTGCTTCTTCCATTTCACAGATAAGGAAGTCTAGGTTCAGAGAGATGAAATAATTCCCCCAAGAACACGTAGCCAGAAAGCTATCAAACTAGTATTTGCACCCGGGCAGCCTGACTCCAAGCCTTGCCTCCCTGCACAGACCCTGCTGGGAGGGATGAGGAGTAGCTTCATCTCATCTCTGTTTAAAAACACCCAGACTGAACATGTCCTTTCTCACAGAGCTCTGCACTTTAATGGAGCATAAAATTGGTCAGGAAACATTATGTCCGCGTGTTACCACTTCATGGGGATTCAGTCTAAACCAGTAGAAGCAAGACCCCTCCAAACTCCAGTGCTGAGCTTATAAAACATCAGTCCAGACTTCTGTTTCCACAGCAATTGTACACGGGGCAAGTCTGCTAAACTGCGAGCTCCTTGAGGGTCGATGCCAAGTTTTACTCATATTTCTTCCCAACACCTAACACAGTATCTAATTAACAGTAGGAGCTCAATAAATGTTTGCTGAATCAAAGGGTTTAGTTCAAAAACCTGCAATGATTGATCTTAACAATCTAACCTCCTGGTGACCTCTGCCAATCAATACGTTGGTGGAAGCATGATTCCCGTGTGGCACTTGAATGCCTTGCACACTTTGAAGTAGCCTAAAAGCATTTGCTGGAATTCCTGGGAGGCATTAGCGCCTCGAAACCTGTGGGAGGCGTGTGCATTCGTAACTATGTGAGCAAAGCCCGACCCTTGCCGGAGGGAGGTGGTCAAGCCTTGCAGTCAAGTACCCAGGCTCTCCAGTCAGAATACGCACATGCAAAACCGGCTCTCTGTAGAATGCAGGACCTCAGCCAGATCATGGCAGCTCTCTGTGCTCAGCTTCCTCATCTATCAAGAATCATTAAGGGCATGTGCCTGTGTCCTTTCAATGGGTTTCAGCCCCGGGCAAGGTCACTATGGATTCAATGTGACCAAAGAAACTGACAGTAAAACTTTCTTGGGGTGAAAGGGTTATACTCATCTTTATTTCCAGGTGGCAGGACAGTCACTAAAATCCCATTCACTCAGAGTGAGTCTGCATGCAGCAAGCCAGTCTCTGCCTCTGGCCCCCCTGTCTGCACAGCCGTCCTCTGGGCCCCTCTGCCTGCACAGCCGTCCCGCACAGCCGTCCTCTGGGCCCCTCTGCCCGCACAGCCGTCCCGCACAGCCGTCCTCTGGGCCCCTCTGCCCGCACAGCCGGCCCGCACAGCCGTCCTCTGGGCCCCTCTGCCCGCACAGCCGTCCCGCACAGCCGTCCTCTGGGCCCCTCTGCCCGCACAGCCGGCCCGCACAGCCGTCCTCTGGGCCCCTCTGCCCGCACAGCCGTCCCGCACAGCCGTCCTCTGGGCCCCTCTGCCCGCACAGCCGGCCCGCACAGCCGTCCTCTGGGCCCCTCTGCCTGCACAGCCGTCCCGCACAGCCGTCCCGCACAGCCGTCTCAGTCTCTGTCCTCGGCACTGCCACCACTCCAGCCTCTGCTCTGCTCTCCTGCAGCCTTGTAGCCATGCCATCATGTCGTGCCCAGAGCACTGAGCGGAGCTCTTTTATACAGAGTCAACAGCCATGTTGGCACACAGGTGTGCACCGAGCTAGCCAACCAGAGCCGGGTGAGAATCCCGGCCACAGGAGCTCTCATTTTGTCCACAGCCTGCTAGGGTTGTCGCTGAGGATCAGATCTGTTCATGCGTCTAAGCATGTGGAGTGGGGCTTGCACACAGCTGGTGCCTCCTCAGTGCTGTCATTAGCGGGGCATGGTTCACTGGGACGCACCCATCCGTGGCTCCCCTGGAAGCCAGAGGCTCCACTTGCCTGTGTGCACGTGTGGTTTCATCCCTACAGGCCTCCCCACTGTCAGGTCTGAAGTGACTTGGAACCTGCCAAGCAGGGCACTGACCCTTCAACATCAAGTTTAATTAAGGCCGGTGAGCATCTCAAGTGCAATGTTCCATGACTTCCCATGCAGTTCAGCAAGAAAGCTTTATTAACTCATTAAAATGCCTTGTTAGTGATTTTCAGCTACTCAGAATGACTGCTACTTCCAGCCAGCTATTCATCCCAGAAAAGACCAAGAATAGAATCTGACTTGACTGACCTCCTAGACTGGCATTTACGTCACTAGATCATGTTGCTCCAACATTATAATAAAAGCCTAAACAAGTGTGGTGACTTATTAAAACTCACCTGCCTCTGGTGAGACACACAAGGCCGTGGGTGTGTCCCGGTGAGGGCGTGTCAGGCTGGCACCTAACCCTGCTTCACCCCTGCTGAGAGTGGAGCTGGCCTGGGGGGCTGACCAGTCTGGTTCCAAGGAGCTGGTCTCTGTAATGTGCCGATCTTGCTTCCGCAAACCGAGCGCCTGAGCCCACCAACCTCAAGTGCATCTACCCCGGTCTCCATTGGCCACCAAACTGTTGCCACGCCTACAGCACAGCGGCAGCCGCTTCCCCATCCGCCTCACCGGGGCCTTTCTGTCAAGTTGCAAAGCTTCCCTCAGCTGAAGCTCGCGGTTCTGAAGAGAGCAGGAATTCTCTACACACAATTCCCAAAATTCCCTTCTCACTCCTATCCTACAAAATGTGCTTAACTCTGTGTGCAATAATAAATCCACACTTATATTTTGTCTTTTTGTGCATACCCTCTACTTCTGCTTTTTTCTGGTTAGATTAGAAGCAGAACATAGCGGTTAATAAGGTCAACTGAAAATGGGTGAATCCAGGCTCTTCCACTCACTAGCTGTGTGATTTTTGAGCCAATTATTGACTTTGTCACACAATCAATAAAATAGAAGTAACAGTGTTTAAACAACCAACAAGGGTGCTGCGAAGCGTCTCTCAACAGTTAAGGACCAAGATAATGTTGCCATTGTTCTTTCAGTTCTGAGTGGAGGCGGGGCGGCTGTTAAAGCTGCTGGTGGGCGGGGCTCGCTCCGTGACAAGCAGAGATTGATATTTATCTTTTGATAACGGCTGTTGATGAGAATAAGAATGAGGGGATAAAATGCCAAGTAAGGTCTAGGCTTTTAATGAGTTAAAGTAGGCAGAAATGATTTCCTTAGCAACCACTTTCTGAACGTGTTTCCACCACATCTCAAGCTTCCTATTTATTATAATTTCCTGCTTTCAAATACTGAACATTAAACAGGAAATTAGTTTGAGGGTGACAGTCTCCAGCCGAAGAGAGGAAAGCAGTTTCTGTGGCAAGTAACCAGACACTCTTCCTAGGAAATTTTCTTCAGAACATGGATATAATGAACATGGACATTGAAATAATCCAGTGGACTTAAAAGTATTACCCCTAGAAATTAAGGACAGAGTTGAGCTCCCCGTCTTAACAGCCCAAATCACTATCGTGGTTTTGTTTTCTTCTCTGACTAGAGACTGCCTTTCAGCGATGCAAAGAAGGCCCAGAGGGACAGTCAGAAGGCAGGGGGGCCATGTGGTGACTCCCTCGCTGTGCTGGGGTCACGCACGTGCACAGGGGCAGAACGACCAGGGTGCAGAGCGGGAGGCGCAGTGCTGCACGCACAGAGAGCCCCACCAACATTTCGCTGGTGGGGAAGATGACAATGTTTAAGACCTCATACTAGTGCCATATCCAGACAGATAACTGGTTAAGCACTAGTATTTTCAAGGGAAGCCTAGTACTGACCACCCCCCAAAGAGCACTCTGGAAACTTTCCAATGCGCCAGTTCACATCATCTGTGGCTGTTCCTGCTTGGGCTGCGTGGTTTGGGATCAGTAGTAATTAAGGCTCATAGATATATACAAAGACAAAACCTCTGAATTTCACATGGAAACAGTTTGTGAGTTCTGTGGGGTAAAGCTCACCAAACTAATGTAGTCAAGCAATATGGGCTCGATCCATCCTATTCTCGGACACGCACACTCACACCAGCGTCTCCAACAGTGGCATCTCCCCCTCTTTCTCCAGGACGTCCTGAAAATCAATCAGTAGCTTGAACAGACAAAAGCTGCGACAGGAGCAAGTCTGAGGGGACAGGAGCTTGCGAGACCAGAAACAGAGCTTTGGCGGGCATTTTTGTTGGTGACTGAAAGGCACCGATGAGGAATCAATTCTGGCTCAAAGGCAGATTGAGAGGGAGCAGGAAGAAGCCAGGGAAAGTAGGCAGAAGTTTCAAAGGAAGATGCTAAAAACCAAGTCAGAAAGCTGATAATCGTCTTGCCTGAGAGCTGTGGAGTCTGCAGTGAGCGCTCTGTGCTGAGGGCTGGGCTCGCATTCCCTCTGTAAATCCTCGCGGGTTTACAGAGCAGCTACTACTGTCTTTTCCCTTCGCCTAACTGAGAAAATGGAGGCCCAGAGAAGTTGTACTGAACGTTGTATTGAAAGCCCAAACTCAAAGCAGTTTTTCTGGGTGCTGAAGCCTGTCACTTAAGCACTAGAGACGGTGGAAGTGACCGCAGATTGAAGAGGAGGATCGCAGACAAGGTGGGAGTCGGACACACCCTGAGTGGACCAGCACCTCTGCAGATGAGGGATTCTGGCTCAGGACAGCTTTTAAAAGGCCAAGCTCACACTTGTCTGCTCATGGATCTGTGCTACTTCAGTGGTCTTAGAAAGGGGCTAACACTTAACCAGAGCTGGCAGGTCCAGAGCCTACACATAAATCCAGGCTCAGTGCAAATCCTCTCTCCTCCATGAATTCTGTCCTGATTTCTCAAATGAAAACGGCCCCTCCTTCTTCTGAAGTTCTTCATTTTTATTTCTCTTAAGCCCCTTAACACTTTCTGTCTTACAGATAATTCTTTAAATACATGTCACTCATTAAATATCGGTCACCTACCATTAGGTATGAAGACGTTGGACTTCTGTTATCCAACGGATATGACCTTGTGGAGATGGAAGCCTCACTATCTAAAGATGTGAGCTCCTCTTTCATTAAGTGGATTTGGGAAGGATCTGCCAAGCTAAGGTCAACCTTTCATAGCCCCTTTTCATCTAGCTCAAGCCATGTGACTGAGTCTAGCCAATAACATGTGAACAAAAATAATTATATGCCTCACCCAGTCCTGACCTTTGAGAAGCTCCCATATACCTCTCTCCTCCCTCTTTTGCCATTTGCTGCCCGGATGTGAACATGCTGGGCAATCCGAGGAAGCATGAGTATCACTGCCTCTGTCAGCCTGGTCCCTGAATGACTGGGGGACACACCGTTCCACACCCCTCCTCCAGCTTCTTGATTTTATGTGAACAAGAAATAAGTACCTAGTTTGTTAAACTTTGAGATTTTATAATCTGTTGAAATAAACCCTAAGAGGAAGATTCAATCATTACCTGGTACATTCAGGAGATCCCAGATCTGCGTAGAGAGCCTGAGGTCTAGGGCCTTGAGAGCTATCAACCACGTGGGCAGTGGGGCTACAGCCGCATGCCCAGGAGCCAGAGGTGGAGGAGAAAGTGAGTCCTCAGCCTAGGGTCTGCTATGGCTGAACGCTGGTGCCCCCAGCCCCAAACTCCCATGTCGTAGGCCTCGTGCCCAAGGTGACAGAATCAGGAACTGGGGCCTTTGAGACGTGCTCCTCTTATAAAACGTTTAGTCCCTGGATAAAAGAGGCCCCGCAGAGCCCCCTAGCCATTTTCCACCATATGAGGACACACTGAGACATCAGCAGTCTGCTGTCCAGAAAAGGGCCTTCACCAGAACCCAGCCATGCTTGCTCTGTGGTCTTGGAGTTCCAGCCTCCAGAACACTGAGAAACAAATTTCTGTTGTTTTTAAGTCACCCGGTCTGTGGTGTTTCATTCCAGCAGCCTGCACAGAACATGACAGGATCCCTCCAACAACAACCCATTTATGAATGTGGAATTAGAAACATCCTGCTCACACCCTCCTAGAAATGGGATGGGCCTGTTGGCATCCACCCATCTTCTTGGCAGGAAAAAATATGTATATGTAAAAAATATATATATATATACATGTACATACATATATGTAAAAATCCAATCTTGCCAATTTATGAAGGCTTAAAATTACACTACCCCAGTATGATGGGACTCCTAAATTAAACAATGTACATAGAACCATGGCATCTCTGGGGCAGTAGCAAAAGGAAGTGTGAAACCCCTCCGGAGATATTCCCACAACCCAGGGTATAATTGCCTGGTGCAAAATAAAGATTCCGAAGGTGCGTTCTAAGTAACAACGTGTGAGCCGTGCCAGGGGAGCGCCCTCCCGAGGTAAAGCGGACACAACAATAGGAGACAGACACAGGAAGCAGAACTAGTAATTCCCAAGGTCACGTAGGTCTGCAGTTAAATATTTAAGTATGTCCATATCATTACAATTATAAAAGAGGAAACATAATAAAAGAAACAAGACTTCCAGACAGACAAAAGAAAAATTTGAAGAAATAAGTAGAGCTTCTAGGAATGAACACATCATTTTTCTAGCCTAGGGGTAGGATGACCAATGATGACTGTATGTAGGTAAGGGGTGTGATGGGGTGATCGGTGCCACATACACGTGGGGAGATGACCGCCGCAACTGAGCTAATCATCAGCCATCCCCTCTCAGGTGCCTTTGTTTTGTGTGGTAAGAACACTTAGATCTACTCTCTCAGCAATGTGAAGTGTGCAGAACGGCACTGCTATTTGAATTGAGTAAGAAGATTCAACCACCACGCTGTGCCTTGGACCCCCAGAACTTACTCATCTCACATCTAAAAGTTTGTAGCCTTTGACCAACATCTCACTTCCCTGACCCCAGCCCCTTGTAACCCCCATCCTGCTCTCTGCCTCTGCAAGTCGATGTTTCTCAAATTCCAGGCACAAACGAGATCACAGTGTCTGTCGCTATGTGGCTATGTGGCTATTTCACTGAAGGTTCTCCAGGTTCACCTAGGTTGTCACAGATGGCAGGATGTCCTTTCTCATATATATATCACATTTTATTATATACATATTTTCTCCTTTATACAATTATCCATCAGTGGACACTTAGGTTTTTTCCATCTTGGCTATTGTGAATAATGCTACAGTGAACATGGGGGCACAGACATCTCTTTGAAATTCTGACTTATTTCCTTTGGATATATGCCCTCAAGTGAGCTTGTTGGACCATTTAAATTTTTTATTTTTTGAGGAACCGCCACACTGTTTCCATAGTGGCTGCACCAGCGTACATTCCCACCAACTGTGCACAAGGGTTCCCTTTACTCTACAGAGTTTGCAAATAAAACACCTCTTAGAAACAGGAGTAAAAGAGAAATTTAACTTAATATATCTACCAAAAATATAAGCAACATCACATTTAAAGTTCAATACTAGAAGCATTCCCTTACTTTCAGGAAAAGACAAAATTATCCTGCTTCCATGCAATATGTGCTGGAGGTTCTAGCTAATAAGCATGAGGGGAAAAAATTATTTTAAGGATTAGAACAGGAACAAATGTTATTTTTGGAGATAATATTATAATCTGCATAAAAATCCTACAGAAAACTTATAAACCACCTCTAATAAGAGAATTCAGCAAGGGGATGAATGCAAAATCAATTTACAGAAATCAGCGACATTCTTAGATATCATTAATAAATCATTGGAAAACATAATTTAAAAAATTTCATTCACAATAGCCACAGAACTGTATTATATCTAGGAATAAATATATTAAAAGATGCTCAAGACTATTACAATAAAAATTATACAAATTTTTGGAAGGATTTTTTTTAAAAACCTGGATAAATGGATGTTTCAAATTTATAGACAGGATATCTCAATGTCAAAAACACCGATGCAGTTCTAATCAAAGTCTCCACAGGGTTTTTCACAGAACCTGACAAGTTGATGCTATAAATTAATAGGAAAGAGCCAAGATATTTTGAATTGAGTAAGAAGATTCAACCAGACATCACTTCTTAAAAAGCCACAGTAAAAGTGACATTTTGGCATAGAGCGCCCAATAAGAGTGGAACAGAACATCAGGCTGAGAATCTAGGCTCACACCCTCCCCGGAGGCCATCTGCCATGGACAACACTTAATTCATCTATGAACACAAGGACCTCCTATGCCAGCACAAGGAGTGTGGGGTACCTCCAGGCATGGGTCATTCCTGTCCCTAGACCGTGCTGGAGAGACACAAGACAGGGAGGGGCAGAGCATTTTTGCACATTGTCACAAGCATTTTTTCACATGCTCTATTTTCTAATATTTTTACTGGAGAGGAACCTGCCTTTCAATACTTTAAATGTGGCATGTTTCCCATTGCATGTCACTATTGTCAACCATCCTCGATATAAATCAGTGGTCACCACACAGGCAGAGAAGCTGTCCAGATGGTGTCTGCAAAACCTGACCCCACATCACTGAGGGTGGCCCTCATACTCTTCTGAGGAAAGGAGCTCATTAGCAGAAGGCTAAGAAACAAATGTGGATAGCATATGATAAAGACCTTATTTTGAGTATAAAACAAAAAGAATTTGTTAATAATCAAACCAAAAAATCCTGTTACGTACACAGCAAGAAGGGATTTGTTTTAGTCTGCTCAGAGGCTTCAACAACTGACATCCATTTTCTCATGGGTCTGGGAGCAGAAGTCTGTGATCACTGTGCTGGCAGCTGGGTTTCTGGAGAGGCCACTCTGGCTGTGGACTGCTTCCTTCTTGTGTCTCCTCACATGGCATTTCCTGTGTGTATGCACACAGAGCCTGTAAGCTCTTCTATGGGGTCAGAGTTCCATCCTTATGACCTCATTTAACCTTATTGCCTCCACTAAGGCCCAATCTCCAAATACAGTCACATGGGTGGGGGGTGGGGGATTTAACTGGAATTTGGAGGGACATAATTTAGTCCATAATAGGATTTTCCTTCAATCTTGGGCCAAGAATTTCCCTAAAATATTTGGGAACATGGTATAGTTCCTATTATGAATCAACGGGGGAAAGACAGTATGGTCAATAAATGATGCTAAGATGGTTTGTCATCCATATGAAAAAAGAAAAGAAAATTAAATAGCTAGGTCCAATGGAAAGAAAAACACATTCCTGGTAGATAAAGTCCTAAAGTTAGAAAAGAAAGCTTAAAAAAAAAGTATTATAGAATATCATTGACATCAGGTTTCAGACAGATTTATTAAATAAAACAAAAAACATAAGCTATAAAGAAAACAATTGTGTTTTTAACTACATTAATATTAAAAAGTTCTCTAGGCTGGTATTATTTTTAGAAAAGCAAAAAAAAGATAAACCATGATCTGGCAGAGATATTTGTAAAGCATATAGCCAGCTAAGGTTATAAAGAATTAGTAACCTTCAAATAAAAATAAAAAGTGGTAATAAAAAGTCCAAAACCTTATAGAAAAAATGAGCTAAGCAACTGAATCAGTGAAGAGGAACCCTCATCGCCAGTGAACAGGAACAGAAAATGCCCATTAATGTGCAGGGAACTAACATTTCTAAGCATCCAATAAACAAAGCAGAAAGGATCTCGAGATTTGACATGGAGAGAATGGCAATATTTTAAGATGTCTTCTCAGTTTCTAGTTGAGTGGTGACTGGTATTAACCAGGATGGGCAATAGAAGAATAGAAATATGTTTTCTAGAAGGCTTTTCATTTGAGACAGAGTTCTAAGCCCGGGTCTGGAGTTCCCAGGCAGAAGGAACCTGGCCTGGGGGTCCCAATGGGAAGTCACAGGTCAGGTGGTGAAGAAGGTGACTGAGATTGCTCTGGGGGATCCAGAGAAGGAAGAGCAGTGGTGACTTGGCCGCCAGAGCTGAGGAACCACAGCAAGCCAGGTTGCAGTCTTCTGCCCCAAAAGGGCAAACACAGAGGAGCTGCCTCACTGAGTCTCAAGCCAACGGGGACTTTGGGGCAATTTTAAATCCTTTTGTTACTAAACCAGTAACACGTGGAAGAGCAGAGCTGTGCACCCCATGTCACTGTCCTCAGTGGGAGATGCACTCAGGGCACAGCCTCACGCACAACTCAGAGTCAGCTCCCACTGGGCAGGTAGAACTGCTGGAAACCTGCAGAGAAGCTGCCTCTTTATTCTCATGAATGAGAACTTTGTAACCAACCCATGCTAGCCCTGCTACAACACCCTGTCGAAACCAGTCACTGGTTGTGGAAAGGCTCTGACATCACTAGGCCATGCAGCCCACGGGCCTGACTGGTAACCTGGATGAAGTCCACTTTCTGGAGTAACAGACACGTGGGCACCTGCATGGAGGTGCCCGATGGGCTCTCCTCAGAGAGGGCACCCCCATCACACGTTTTGTTATTACCAAGAATGCAAAATGCTTGTGCGTAACTGCTTCTGTGTCTCAAACGTGAAGGAAAAACAAAATTACTTGAATTCAATAGAATGAAAGCAGTGAATATCCCACAAACTGAAGCAGAATTTTAGCCAATCTCTATGAATTGTAAATAAGCAAAATATGTGTAATGTGCAATTTACTTTCTGCTTTTAAAGATATCTTCATCATAACGAAAATTCTGGACCTGTGTTCCTAACATCATTTCATTTTTAAAGAATGATTTTTTAAAATATAGTTGAGATTTTTATCAACTAAACATGTATATGGACATGTAAAAATTATTTTTCTTTACATAATAAAGTTTTACATCCATGCCAAATAGAAACACAGCTATCCTTTAATGTGCTGAATTTCCACTTGGCTTAAATCAAAGTTTTTACTGCATTTGTGAAAAGTCATACAGAGAATTAATACATGAAATATTGGCAACACATGATAAACAGTGCTCAGACACATTTTAATTATATAAAACATTTATTTACTCAAAAGATACAGTATAAACTTTTGTATTTTAGAGCAAGTACTGATTTGGAAGTAAAAACCTAAATGCTTATGATTTCATCAAAGCACAAATAGTTTTCCATAAAAAAAAGAAATTCTAAACATAAATCATATCACTACAGCATTAATAACCACCCACTCTCACTGTATACATTAAAGATTTAAGGCACAAGGAAAACACTGGAGCAAAAAACAAATAGGTTTCTTCCAAACTTTTGAAATTGACCAGTCACTGCTCTTTCCATCTGCCACTTCACCCATGACTACAACTCATACACTCAATGAGACTATGTGGTTTAAGCTGATGGAAACTACAGACAATTCATTTGGTCGCATTTATAGATTAAAGCTACATCTGTTGTTGGCTTAAGTCAGTGGCGCTCCATTAGTTATCTCTTGATTTTATAAATGCTTTATGGTTATCCAGACATTTTTAAAGCCTTTTCTAATTCTCCATATTGTACAGGATGTTATGCCTCTTCAAAAACAGTATTTTTCTTCCTCATCAATATGTGGGGACACACTTTCATTCTCATTCTCATTCTCAGTCACTTAGACTTTATGGTAGGAAATACACAAATTTCATGTGGTAGAACAAAAATCAGATCCATCTATGTAGTGGATGTTTTCTGCAAAGCAAAATGTTTATAGCACTTACAAAAATAATAATAAAGAGCTGTATGTGCTCATCACTTTAGAAAAACAGACAAACCTTAAAAAAAAAGTAGTTTCATTGCAAGACATTACGTTGACACCAGGAAGGCAAAAAGCTTCTACACTAAACTTGAATGTTAGATAAACTAGTGTACTAAGAAGTGAGTCTTTTATTCTATTTGTAGTGAACCTGGCTGCTTTGTACCAAAGCGTCTTCTATGCATTGATGTAAATCATATACACACATTCCTAAAGAGTAATAACCTTCTAACAGAGCCTGCATTGCAATGAAATATTCTTCACCAAATGTATATGGTACTTAAAGACTGATGATAAAGAACTAACCTACACTCTGGAATTTCTTCAGGAACACAATATATATATGATTATGTATTTAGTATATATATATATAAAATCATCTCTCACTAGAAAAAATTTTTCATTAAAATGCTGGTAGCTTTCTTATTTTGAGTAGAATTTTACATCTCAAGGTCTTCGGGAACCAAGTTTTAAAGCACCAGGATATATGTCAGTTCTTAGCATTTCCTCCCCATGTTTTTGTGCATAGCTTCTATTGAAAGAGCCTTATTCTATTAATAACGCTGCTCCCGAAGAGGCCTTTTCAGTATTTTAAAGTGTGTGCATACAGATGCATAAGTCTCTGACATGTATATATGTATATCTATATATTCTAGTTCTGTTTAGATTGGCAATAGTTCAGATGTGATGTTTTCAGCTTAGCAATTAATCTTTAAAAAATTTTGCTTTTGTGGTTATTGAGCAAAACATGAAAGTTTGGAGGCCACCATTCCCACAGTGAAGATGTCCACATTCTGGAGGTGATTATCTTTCACCATTTATGTTAAAGTTATCTCCAAAATGATATCCACAATTTTCATTCTCTGTGAATGACTTCTTCCTTGGTTAAACAACATATTTCATTTATTTATTTCAGTAATATGTTTACAAAGTGTCTCAAAGGGATTAGTTGTTCATTTCCTTAAGTTACATCACAAATATATCTTGTCAACATGTGGCAAAACATACACACACGAGAATTATCATATTCCCATTCTTCAATTTTTTTTGCTACAGTTATAGCGAACAATCACCTTCTTGAACTATATACTTAAAGTACCAAACTTCGTTTTTCTTGTAAAATAACATTGTGCTTCATTAAGATACCTCTTAAAAAGTTCCCAACACTTAAACTTTATACTATAATGAAGAAAAGAACAGGATAAAAAAGAGAATTATCTTTTTAAAGAAAGAAGAGAGAGAGAAACTCCTCATCAAAGAAAGAAAAGACAAAGAGCCACCTCACGCCTAATTATAGTTTCTTATATTTAATCCCTTATTTTTATGAACTATTTAAAATTATTAGCCTGGGGCTCAGTAACAGTGTGGAAATTTAACATTAAAAATCCAGGCGGTCTGTTTCCCTAGCAACACAAGACTGTTGCCTGTAGTCCTACTAACAGGAAGCACAGTCTAGATTTTATGCTGGAATTTATCTTCCCAGGTTAACATGCCCTGCTGTCATTATCTCTTCCAATACTGTCACATAAGTCTCTGCTTATACTTCCTATTTGTGGGAAACATTCAAATAGCTGCTAGGAGAAATACAGTTGTTTTCTCTATTATTATTAAGTGCTTTATACAACTACTTTGATTCCAAATGGTTGGTTATGAAACCTGGAGGGGAAGAAACGTCTTTTAAACTCATGATTAATAATGAGTTCTATAAAATCACTGAAAGTTAAAATTTCCCATTTATAACTTGTACATAAATCACAAAAATATTCTTTAATGAGAAAAATGAATTATTTCTAAATTTAAAGAACTGCATCATTCCTTAAGAATTCAAAAAACTAATACAATTATCCTCATATATATCTAACAAGGTAATTGAGTTATTTAGCCCACAAATTTGTAATGAGGAACTGATTTTATTATGACAATTTTAAAACTTTTTCAATAATTTCTAACATATAGCTTCTAATTATGAATCTGCTTGGGTCTAAATAAAAATGGCCACAAAAATAAATATTTGCTGTTATCCCTACAGGGAAAAATATGACCAGACAACCCCAACAGAAATGAGGTAAAATCCAAGTGCACTGAGCAGTGGCAAAGCCTTATACGGCCGTTTGCTATTGCAGTGTCTTGCTTTTTTTGTAAA
This sequence comes from Smutsia gigantea, assembly GCA_032199065.1. Classification (NCBI taxonomy): domain Eukaryota; kingdom Metazoa; phylum Chordata; class Mammalia; order Pholidota; family Manidae; genus Smutsia; species Smutsia gigantea. Next base: position 132,671 of record JAVSCE010006531.1, read on the forward strand.
GAACTGATTAAGAATTCAGTCTTTGGAATAGCCAACCAACATTGAGTTTATGAGCTAATATAGTGACCTGAAGGAGAAGAGGAGGATTTTATTGTTAAAGGGCAACTAGCTCAGTGAGGACCACGGGACACCGGAACCTGCACGCCAGCCGGCCGGGCTCCGCACATGACAGGTGCACCCCTGGAATCCCTCGTGAGCGAGCCATGAAGCCACGATGGGCTTAAAGCCAGAAGCGCCTGAAGGGCGGCAGGACAATATCAATCACTGTTCCACTTCCTTCCAAAATGAATACCTTGCACTGATTTTTTAAATTCATTAAGGGGGATGCTGGCTAAAGAGGAAGAAAGAAAACAACCTCAGCAAGTCATGGTAACATTTCAGTCTCTTGCCATCTCCAAATTACCTCTGAAACTAAATTGCAATTTGTTTATTCAAGAGTTTATTGCTTTAAAAATAGTACAAGCTTTTCTGTTGTCAGTGCTTTAATATTCTTTGCCTTCTTAACTAAGTGCTTTAAAATAAGCTGGCATTTAATAATCACACTTCTAAATTTGTAAGAAAGTATACAATGGAGTTTGACGGTATCACAAAGACAAGTGGCTGTCTTCCAATGCAAATCTCCCTCCATCCCTCTTAGTTTTTCTAAATGACTTTAAATAACACATCCCATAAAAAGAAGTCACTCTCCTTTAGCAGCTATTCCCTCTTACTTTAAAATTCAGTAGGTAGTATTCAACCATATTGCCATATTATGTTTAGCAACAACTATATACTTATTATTCAAATATTGTAAACCTTCATTTTTCTTATAGTCATATACACTCTTCTTAAAAATCATTTATACTACAGCAGCATAGTCCTTGTTTGGTTCGTTGTTTTCATTTTCTTGTGGACTAGTGATTTTTACTTCTGGTCTTGGTGGTCTTTGAGGATCTAAGTCAGCCTGGAGGAAAACAGATGAAAATATATTGAGCTCCTTAGTTACACGGATAATAAAACAGACAAGGAGAAAAATGACTCAATATTCCATTTAATCATATAAATATTCAACTAAAAATGACTCCCTGGGCTCCCTCTGTTCTTAGTATGTCATTACTCAATGGCAACTTGCTGCTCAGCCTCCTACTTGGACAGAGGCCATAATCCATGATGCACTTTAAGGGCATAGACTCATTTCTTATGCTGCAGGCTTTATTTTTCTCTATATTTTTCTATATTTTGATTTGAGCTTTTCTTTTCAACAGCATATTTATACTTTTCATCTTAGCATTTTTAGGGAAAAAGGAAGAGAAAAATGCACAAATTCTACCTTCATGTCACATTAATCCAGCCCCATACCAGTTGTTCCGTTAGTTTTCTACTAGAATTCACCAAGTCTTTGTGAATATGGTACCAAGTACAATCAAGTGTTAAGTAGATGAGAAGCAGGGCTTAAAATCAAAACACAGAAGCAGGGGCAGGATTTCTCCATCAGCAAGCATTCTCTCTGCCACCAGGACTTCACATGTGTTATTAACAGCATTGTTCCATTTGCAATTTGTCTTTCCCCCACTAGACTGACAACGAAGGAGGTGAGATGAGAATTAGCTGGTTTTCAATTCTGCTCCAGGGAATCCTGGAGGCTCCACCCTGACAAGGGCCACCACCATGCGTGGGGACGACAGGACTAACTCCAGCTCCCTCTTCTCTACACGCCATGATCTATACTCTAAAAAAGAAGAAAAGCTGACTGGCACTTCCTCTTATTTCACATTGTAACCCATGAAGTGTCTCAAATAGTGTTTTGAATAAATGTCAACTAACTGTAGTGTATATGGCAAGTGTTCCCTGCTGTTTACTACTTCAGCTGAGAACTATTACACGGAACAAAGTGTTACATGATAAAAGGAATTTTTAGTAATTTCATAAGTATTCTTTTGAAGAAGTTACTTAGTGATGTATAATTTGTAATTCATATAAATCTGGTTTTCCATATATTGGATACGCTTAAGTATACCCATCCTAATACTTTAGTGAGGATGAAACAAAATATATTACTATTGTAAGAAAGATGAATCAAATGAGATCAAATCTCTCTGTAGATTACTGCTCTGCTCTGCATTTGTAAAGTCCTTAAAATCCCTAACTAGTCACATGTCAGACACCTGTTCCTTTGCATTTCCAAGAACTGAGATTCATCTTCAGTACCTACCATGAAAACCTGCACTTCAAGTTATGTAACCTTGATCTTGACTGATGCTAAATTCTTATGAAAGGCCTATTTTTTAAAGTTAAATTTATGGAATGGACAGATAAGCAACCCATTCATTTCTGAAAAATCCACTTAGGATACAGCACTGAATTAAGCTAAACTAACAGAAAAATGCCAACTAAAATCTTACTATCTTATGTCCCACACAGAACATGCACGTTGATCTCATGCTATGGAACACTCATCAGTGGCCGTTACCACCAAGCTACATGGAATCTCCTGTGAGGCTGCTGGGTGGGCGACACCGAGGACACTGTTCCCTGCATTACTGTGCTTTCTGCTTCCCCAGACAGGAGGCTCTGCTTCCCTTGAGAAACTTTTTTTTTTTTTGCATTCCTTGAGAAGCTCATCTTGTTTCCTTATTGAGGAAAAGGCAATCACGTAACTGAATTCTTTTTTTAATTTTAGCTACAGACAACTTCAGGATACAAACGTTTGCTAGGTTTTAATAACTATCTAGAACTACATATGGGGGCTTTCTTGTAGAATAAGACTGGGATTTCCTCATCTTGAAAAAGATGAGAGACACACATTGAGTGTTTTCATTTAGATGTTAAGAATGTTCTGTGTAAGCCACATAGTGGATCACAGGTAACTGTCCTGGCGATTGAAACCTGGCCTTACAAGAACATGTTGTACTTTACCAATACTAAGCTTGGTCTCCCTAAGCAAAAAAACAAGCTGAGCCAAACCATATCAACAAACTGTCATAGAGAAGATTGCATTCATCATACTGGGCATCAGGGATCACGAGACCAAGGACCAGTTCAGAGGTTGGTGGGGCACTGATCTGATGAACAAGCAGGAGGGAAGGGCATGCTGTGGAATAATCCTGCCTCTTATCCCACGAGATTGACTTGAGTGTTTTCATCAGCATGTAACTTAATCTACCCTATGGAAGAATGCCATGACTGGAGAATATCCTGCTCTGGGGACGTGGTAGAAAAACAGAGTAGGATAGAGGCCTCATCACATACTTCTTCATCTTCTCTGTCTGATAAACAGAGCCGTATATTAAGTGTGTGGTGTATCAAGCACTTAATTCAACCCATTTAAAGTGGACTAAACAAACTGAACTATAAAATCTCTAGGGAGCGAAGAAGTTACACACAACAGAGGTGATGCTCTCCTATCATGTCTAAGTCTCACTGGTCTCAATATTCTTGTCTGGTTTGTATCTTCCCTGGTCTTAAGTTATTTTTATTTGTTATTTATATTTCTCTCTTTTGTTATACATGTTCTTAGGGGCCCCTGTAAATTCAGTACTTGTTAACTGATTGAAATAATATAGTCAAAGACATGCAGTAGGCCCTTCCCTGCTCAACTATGAGTGGCCTCAACGCAAGTCCTAATAACTGAATAATTATTAGTCTTGAATAATTCCCTAAGCATGTGAGTGCGTGCACACACACATACACACAGTCATGGGTGCACTCAGCACAAGCCACAGAAATACCTCATCTTGCTCACTGCCGGCTGCTGGTGACTCCACATCCTCGCCTGCCGCCTCCTGAGGCTCACTGACGACCTGCTCCAGCTCCTCCCCGTTCTCCTCATCCGTGCCTCTGCTGACCCAGGCGGGACCGGCCTGTGCTGCTTTGGGACCCGGGGTCTCCGGGGCTTGCTTGGAGGCATCCTTAACGTCCCCACTTCCTTCCTCTTCAACTCCACCACTTGCTCCTGAAAAGCCTTCTTTCTGTTCTGCATCCTTGTTCTCTTTCTGTCCGTCTTCTTCCTCATCTACCACTTCTGCTGGCCTCTGATGGATCAGAGTGAGTAATGGATGAAATTAAAATGAGTAACACATTTTCCACTGTGTATTATAATAATGTAGCAATTACTATAAAACAGTCAAGTAAAAGTTCGTTACATTCACATAGACCCTCACAGTATATGATGTACTAACCTTTACTGAGAACCTAATGAATGACACTGTTCACAAGTATTTTCTCATTTAATCCTCACAACAGTCCTGTAGAGGCTGGCATCATTCCCATTTTACAGGTGAAGAAACTGAAACCAAACACCTAGCCAAGATTCACCGTGTATTCATGGAAGAGACAGAATGAGAATGAAGCACGTGACTCTCAGGGCTCTTTATCCCCAGGGAGAGAGGAGACCACCTGGCCACAGATAGCAGAGGTTCTGGCTCAGAGGAAGAGGTGAGAAATCTCTGCAGAAATTACCATCCTTGTTGCTAGTGTCTAGTGTGTACTTACACCCAAGTACAAAAAGGGGCAATAGCAAAAAGGTGAACACAGGTTATCTGACACCAAATGTGAACAGCTTTGCACACAATAGGGTTAACAGTACATGTCTAAACACAAAGATCGAGTGTCATGCAGACCCAAGGCCAAGAAACGGCAAGTCCTCTCTATAAAAATAGTAAATGCTCGAGTATTTTATAAATTCTGCGTATTTTTACTGTTATTTGGATACATGTAAATCTATAAAACAGAGCAGGAGGCTGAGTTCTACAGCCAACACTTTGAAGAGAGTAAAACCCAGGTTCAAGTCCTGGCGAGGCACTTACTGCCTGTTACCCTAACTTCTGTGAGTTTCCGATTCCCTGTTGTAAATGGGGATATAATAAAACCCCCATGGGGATTAAATGAGATGAATTACAGCCAGTGCTAGGGCACAGTACCTGGCACATCATGGGTCCTGAAGAAATATTAAAATCCCTTCCTACTTGTTATGATAAATTCCTTCCTGAAGTTATCATAGTTCTCTATTGACCGCAGTAAAATAACGGTTCTTTTTTTTAATTGTGGTGTAGAATACAGAATTTGTTGTATTTGAGGACCCCAGACCTGCCTTTTTATAGCTGTCTAACATTGCACAGGTCACTTCATCTTCTGGCATCTGTAAAACGAATATTTTAGAAGCCAATTAACTCTCCCAAATAATCGTCAGGGGGCTGTTCAAGCTTTCCTTATAAGAGTTAACATAATCCTCTGTTTCAGAAGTAAAGAAGGAAGGAAATGAAATGGAACAGACTAAAAAGTTCAGGATAAACTTCCACACAAAATAATTTTAAAGAGGAAAGAGTTGGAGCCATGAATTCTTATATTCTGTCCAAAATAAGGTCTCAGATTTGATTACATATCAAAGATCCACTTTAAAAATGAAGGAAAAAAACCCTAGTTTGTCTCAAAATAGTCTAATAACCATAATGTTTGTCATCGTGCAGCTTAAATAACAGTACAGTGAGGCTGTGTCTCCAAACTTCCATTCGGACGCCTACTGTGGAACAGCGTGGGGCCCTAGCGATGCCTTGGCTGCCCTCGGGGAGGCCCTAGGGAAGGCCAAATGCTGGACAGGAAATGAAGGGATTTGGAGGGCAAACCCACCAGGTGGCGCTAAAAGAAAAGGCAAAAGATTGACGAAATGTAACTCAGGGTGCTTGGTAAGGATTTCTGGGTTCTACGTAGGTTCTAAATGAACAAAAGTGAGAAAAATCTCCAACTTCCAAAACAGAAAATAGTATGTTTCCTTCTCCAGGAACTGTCTCACCCTCTCTCCGTAGAGAACAGACATGGCGAAGCACGGAGGCCACACGCTGAAGTGAAGAGCAGTAGGTTTGGCTAATGAAAGGGCAGGAAACCGTCACTATGACAACAGAACACCGGCAACCTCCCGGGCCAAGGAGGATGCGCGCGCATCCTGAGGAGCAAGGGCTTCTGCGGGCGCAGGGCAGAAGCTGGCACCAGGCAGTCCGGGGGGCTCCTCGGCAGGGCAGAGAGCGGGCGGCAGACGGGAGAGCCCGAGCGAGGGGCCAGCTCCGGGAACACTGCGCTGGCTCCCCGCTAGCATGCCAGAGGACGCCGAGCAGGGCGCAGAGGCGGCAAGTTCCCTTCCCTGCGACGCAGGGCTTGGGAGGGGTCCTTACAGTGGGAGCCACCCCGAGAGGCATCTGAAGGGCTCCCAGTCCCCACGACAGGGGCCCATGGGCCAGAGCGACTGCGTGCGCGAAGCGGCGCCCTGCGTGCCGGGCATCCAGAGAGATGCGAGCCTCTGAGGCCAGAGCCCGGCGGGAGGGCGGCGGCGAGGGCGCGCGTCCGGGAGGGACGCCCCCAGGTGGGCCGCGCGCCACTCCGGTCCCCGAGGCTTCTGCGGCGGAGCAGCGCCTGGGGATGTCGCGCGCAGCGCTTTGCACGCTCGCCTTTCCCCGGGACCCGGACTACGGCCCTACTATGTGTGCGCTTTAGGTCCACTGCTCAAATACGGAAAATGGGAAGTCACCCGACATGCCCGCCATCAAGCCAGAGAGCACAAGGAGGCTAGGATTTGGACCCCAGGCGCCGCCGTCAGGACAGCAAGCGCGCAGGGCGGCTTGGAGCGCGGGGCCTGCAGTGAGTAGCGTCCCGCGGAGGACAAACACCCCTGGGCTCGGCCGCGCTGTGACCCAGGTGGGGCATTGCCCAGCCCCGGGGCAGGGCACGGGGGCAGCGCGCGGCGGCGGCGGCAGACGCCTCGCATAGCCTGTCGCTCCACCAGAAACCGCTGGGCCCTTCACTGGGCCTGAGCTTCCCCTACTCGGAGAAACTCTGGCTTGGATTTATAGAAGTTAGATAGCATTTCTTAATATTTAATAATAAAACCAGAAAACTCAACGTTTCTTGTCATCATTTAGTAATCTGGGCATGGTTCTTGCACCTGAGAATACATTATGAGCTTGCTTAAGTCTGTAGGGTGACTACTTCTAACTCAGGAAAAGTCTGTTTTCCTCTCCTGACATCTAGATTTACACCTCAAAGTTGCAAAATGATTGCATGTGTGTTTTCAGGTTTTTGTATTTCTCATCTTACCCCTTTATTCATTTCCAATTCCCAAACACATACCTTTTCTTCTCCTTCTAATGCAAAGGTCTGGGACATACCCTAATCTCATTTTAGGTATGAAACACAGCCCTCAAGTCAGGCTCTGTTCTCCTCGCTATTATCATACTGCTAACACTGCGCTTTCTCCCCGTCCCCTGTTCCACTCCCCAACATGGCTATTCCAGCCATCATCAGATGAAGCCACATCTGTTAGCTCAGAAATACAAGACTGTGGTGCTGAAATACAAATGTGAACAATTTAAGCAAGACAGTAACATCAGTTAAAAGGCTTGTAATCTTTAAAATATCCCAAGGGTAAAACAAATTTTTTATTTCTATGACACTAAAATTCAGGGCAAAAAAAAAAACCCAAAGAAACACTGCTATGACAGATTTGTAATGAATAAATGAAAAGCAATGTGCTTTTTGGTGTAATCTTCTTTGAAGCAGGCATTAAATTATTAAAGATCTTTCCAGCGTATCCATCAATCAAATCATCCTCAGAAGGAACCCTGGGTCTTACGCCCACACAGGTACAGAGATAAAATACATATCTCAGCAAGGGCCTGCAAAGGTGCACAAGAACATTCCTTTCACAAAAAGGGGTGGGAGCTCTCTTTCAGGGTCAGGAGAGAGACAAAATTTGGCAATGAGCAAGTTGCACACTTCCTCAATCCCCTTTCCTCCTCCTCTTGCTAGAGAAAAACTGTTGGAGCAGAATCTGCTACCTCTCACACAACTCAGAACTGACACGCAGCCTGGCAGTGGATGTGCATTAAGGAGCTTCCATCATCTCACAGCTAGAACAGCTCTGCCCTGAGAGTCAGAGCAAGAGTTAAAGAGCAGGAGCAAAGCCAGACACGGGAGGCCACATATTGCAGAATTTCATTCTGATGAAAAGTTAAGTCTGTAAAGACAGAAAGCAGACTAGGGGATGCCAGGCCTGGGGAGAGGGGAGAAGGGACTGCTTAACAGGTAAAGGCTTGCTTTGTGGCAGATCAAAGTCTTGGGATTGGTAGAGGCGCAACACTGCATGTACTGCACATCACAGAATGTATATTCAAAGACTAATGGTTAGTTTTATGCTCGGAGAATCTTCAATTTTTTAAAGAAGCTAAATGCCAGAAGCCTGAGCACAGAGCAGAGCTATGGGCCACCCCTCCCTGTCAGCTAAGATGCCCACAGAAGGCATGCCGAGCCGAGAGATCAGCATCTGACCACCTGCCTGCTTCACTCTGCAGTTCGGCTATTGGCAGCCACCTTCCTTGTCTTAGGTATGGAGAGTTTCCCTGCACGGGACATCTGCTGGTTCTCACAGGACGTCAGTGGTGGCGCTGAATGAATGAACTAGCAAATAGTTCAAAGATGTGCAGCTTACTCAGGATTAAAAGAGTGCTAGAAAAAGACTTTTCAGATAGCCACATATTGATAATGTTTTCCCACTTCCACACACACACACCAAAACAAAATGCAACCTTTACAGCTACTTGATCTCCTTAAAATCCCCAAGAAGCTCTCAGCCTCTGCCCTCTTAGCGGGACTGGGCTGATGGCCCAGCTACGCAGCCACCATCACAGCCAGACACCAGGCTTGGACACAGAGAAAAGGGCACCACAGAGCCCGTGTTTCATTCCACCTCCCAGAAACTTCCAAGTTCCAGAGAAAGGCTAACAATTTACATGGCAAAAAGTAAACACCGCAAGGAGCAAGGAGCAGGACACCAAAAGAAGAGGTGAGAGGGAGATGGAAAATTCACCTTGAGGGGGCAAGGAAGGCAGAAAAGGAGCAAAACCGTCTCCCAGGTCACGACACTGTCCCTGCTGTGCTAGAGGGAAGCAGAGCCCCTGCGGCCTCACCTCTGCTCCCTGCACGGGCCGCACTCCCCGATCCCAAGAGGCTGTGTGCATACCTGAGGAGGGCCCCTGGGGGTCCCGGACACGGCCTGTCTGCAGGCGGGCAGCTGAGTCTGGGGGCCACAGATGCCTGCAGCTTCAGGGCAGGGACCGAGTCCCCCCTGGAACCAGGTGAAGGGGGCAGCCTTGCAGGACTGCAGTGAGGACCGAGTCAGATTGCGCACACACGTGGGACGAGCAGCACGCGCCTATGCTCCAGTTTGTACAGAGTGGAAGGAGTTGAGAGGTCACACTAGGGAAATTGTGTTCTAGGGGGTGACTTAGAGGGGCCTCCCTTATCGGTTAGCACAGTTCCGAAGTGGGCTGCCGTTCAGCTTCCTGTCCGCAGAAAGAGTTGGGTCGGGGGTGATTTACATAAACTCATTACCTTTGCTCTTAGTCGCATTGATTTGTTGCTTCTCGATACCCTGGCATGCATTTTTCATAACAAATTTACCACCCAACACTTTCTCCTTGTTTCTGAAGTGCTATCCACTCGCAAAAGTATTACAAACGTGTAGCCAGATACATCAGATGTGGATGCTGTCCATGAATGAGCACATGTGCTCACTGATGCTCATCTCCACCTTCACCTGGAAGGCTGGCGGTGGCCAGTCAGCAGTGGAAATGACCGACACATAGGCAATACATCAGGGCTCTCAATGCACTTCCACAAGTGTTTCCTCATTTCCTACCCCAGGCGGTAGGTGCAGAGTGGGAGGTGGGGCCCTGGGCCTGAGGAACACCCACCGACTTGCCACAGGTTATTTATACAGGCAAAACACTTGAAACTAACAAAGGTTCCAACTGAATGACAACCCCACCTCTAACACGAGACTGACGGACTGGGGCAGAGGGGCCAGCAAGGCTGAGCTGTGGTCCCTGTCCCTGCTCCTCCACTCTCTGCTCAGGACTGATTACCTGTCTAACAGACTTTATGGACTTTAAAGCTGACTGTTATACTAGTAATATTCTTTGGATCTATTAGGCAGCATCAAATGAGAGATAAACTCCATTTTAGCACTGTCTTGCTCTGAATTGTGTCCCTTCAAAATGTGTATGTTGAAGTCCGAATTTCCAGCACCTCACAAAGTGACTATGTTTGGAGACAGGGCCTTTAAAAAAGGTAACTAAGTTAAAATGAGGACCTTGGGCTGGCCCTACTCCACCATGACCGATATCCTTACCTGAAGAGGTGAGGACACAGACATGCACAGAGTAAAACTGTGTGATGACATGTGAAGGAGTCAGTCATCTAAAAGCTAAAGAAAGTCTCAGAAGAAACCGACATAGGACACCTGAATCTCACTTCCAGCCTCCAGAGTTGCTGTTTAGGCCCCCAAGGCCGAGGTAGTTTGCTTTCGCAGCTGAGTGGAGGGGTAACCTCACCAAGTCCTAACTCACCCCTTCTCCAGCCACACATTCATATTCATATGCATTCCTCTCCCCCTCCTCCCCTCCACCCATTTCCTTAAAAAGCCCCTCAGTGCACATTAGGGAATCAGGCTCCTCATAAAGGGAAGAGGCTGGCTAAACACAGGCATTTGGGGGCCAGGGCAGGTGATGTTCTGCTGAAGCACTGGGGACAGCCCGCCTACCCCCGTCACACACTGGACTCTGTCTGCTCCTTGCACCACTGCCCAGAAGGCTCTTGCTGCCCATGGCAGGCCCACCTCCTCTGGAAGCCTTCCTGGCTCACTCTGCAGCTGTCGCCGCTCATCTGCACCCTCACAGCACCTGTTAGACCAGTGTGTGACCATCCCTACTTTTGTGTGCCAGCAACCTGAGTTGCTCGGCAGTGGCTTGGATGAGCATGGAGTAACAGGGAAGTGCCAGCCTTGGCCCCCTGGAGACCCTCTGCAGCTCCAGAAGGGCTCTCTATCTTATTCACCTTTGTGTCGACTGAGGCACTGACCACGACAGCACATTCGTTGTCTTGAACTGAACCAAATGTGCCTCCACAGGTAAAAGCCAGTGTACTATATCCCTTCACTACTAGGCCACCAAAAGAGCCTCGGTAAATTCAGAAAGATTGAAATCGTACCAACCAGTTTCTCAGACCACAAAGGTATGAAACTAGAAATATATTATGCAAAGAAAATGAAAAATCCCACAAACACGTGGAGGCTTCACAACGTGCTCCTAAATAACCAATGGATCAATGACCAAATAAAAACAGAGATCAAGCAATATATGGAGACAAAAGACAACAATAATTCAACACCGCAAAATCTGTGGGATGCAGCGAAGGCCGTGCTAAGAGGAAAGTATATTGCAATACCGGCCTACCTCGGGAAGGAAGAACAATCCCACATGAGCAGTCTAACTCACAATTAACGAAACTAGAAAAAGAAGAACAAATGAGGCCCAAAGTCAGTAGAAGCTCAGACATAATAAAGATTAGAGCAGAAATAAATAAAATAGAGAATAAAACAATAGACAGAATCAGTGAAAGCAAGAGCTGGTTATTCGAGAAAATAAACAAAATAGATAAACCCCTAGCCAGACTTATCAAGAAAAAAAAGAGTCTACTCACATAAACAGAATCAGAAATGAGAAAGGAAAAACCACTACAACACCACAGAAATACAAAGAATTATTAGAGAATACTATGAAAAATTATATGCTAACAAACTGGATAACCTAGAAAAAATGGACAACTTTCTAGAAAAATACAACCTTCCAAGGCTGACCCAAAAAGAAACAGAAAACCTGAACAGGCCAATTACCAGCAACGAAACTGAACAGGTAATCAAAAACCTACCTAAGAACAAAACACCTGGACCAGATGGCTTCACTGCTGAATTTTATCAAACATTTAGTGAAGACCTAATACCCATCCTCATTAAAGTTTTCCAAAGAGTAAAAGAAGAGGGAATACTTCCAAACTCATTCTATTAGGCCACCATCAACCTAATACCAAAACCTGACAAAGACACCACAAAAAAAGAAAACTACAGACCAATATCCCTGAGGAACATAGATGCAAAAATACTCAACAATATATTAGCAAACCATATTAAAAAAAAACATCAAAAAGATCATCCATCATGATCAAGTAGGATTTATTCCAGGGATACAAGGATGGTACAACATTTGAAAATCCATCAACATCATCCACCACTTCAACAAAAAGAACAAAAACCACATGATCATCTCCATAGATGCTGAAAAAGCATTTGACAAAATTCAACATCCATTCATGATAAAAACTCTCCACATAACAGGTATAGAGGGCAAGTACCTCAACATAATAAAGGCCATATACGACAAACCCACAGCCAACATTATACTTAAAACAGCAAGAAGCTGAAAGCTTCTCCTTTAAGATCGGGAACAAGACGAGGATGCCCAATCTCCCCACTTCTATTCAACATAGTACTGGAGGTCATAGCCACGGCAATCAGACAACACAAAGAAATAAAAGGCATCCAGATTGGCAAGGAAGAAGTTAAACTGTCCCTGTTTGCAGATGACATGATACTGTACATAAAAAACCCTAAAGAATCCACTCCAAAACTACTAGATCTAATATCTGAATTCAGCAAAGTTGTGGGATACAAAATTAATACGCAGAAATCTGTGACATTCCTATACACTAACAATGAACTAGCAGAGTGAGAAATCAGGAAAACAATTCCATTCACAGTTGCATCAAAAAGAATAAAATACTTAGGAATAAACCTAACCAAGTAAGTAAAAGACCTATACTCTGAAAACTACAAGACACTGATGAGAGAAATTAAAGAAGATACAAATAAATGGAAACACATCCTGTACTCATGTATAGGAAGAATTAATATTGTCAAAATGGCCATCCTGCCTAAAGCAATCTACAGAATCAATGCAATTCCTATCAAAATACCAAAAGCATTCTTCAACAAACTAGAGAAAATTGTTGTAAAATTCATATGGAACCACTAAAGACCCTGAATAGCGAAAGCAATCCTGAGAGGGAAGAATAAAGCTGGGGAAATTATCCTCCCCAACTTCAAGCTCTACTACAAAGCCACAGTAATCAAGAAAATTTGGTAGTGGCACAAGAACAGACCTATAGACCAATGGAACAGAGTAGAGAGCCCTGATATAAACCCAACCATATATGGTCAATTAATATATGATAAAGGAGCCATGGACTTACAATGGGGAAATGACAGCCTCTACAACAGCTGGTGTTGGCAAAACTGGACTGCTACATGTAAGAGAATGAAACTGGATTACTGTTTAACCCCATACACAAAAGTAAACTCAAAATGGATCAAAGACTTGAATGTAAGTCATGAAACCATAAAACTCTTAGAAGACAACATAAGCAAAAATCTCCTGAGTATAAGCATGAGCAACTTCTTCCTGAATGCATCTCCTCAAGCAAGGGAAACAAAAGCAAAAGTGAACTCATGGGAGTACATCAAACTAAAAAGTTACTGTATGGCAAAGGACACCATCAACACAACAAAAAGGCATCCTACAGTATGGGAAAATATATTTGTAAATGACATATCTGACAAGGGGTTAACATCCAAAATATATAAAGAACTCACACACCTCAACACTCAAAAAACAAATAACCGATTAACAAATGGTCAGAGGATATGAAGAGACAGTTCTCCAAAGGAGAAATTCAGGTGGCCAACAGACACATGAAAAGATGCTCCACATCACTAATCATCATGGAAATGCAAATTAAAACCACACTGAGATATCACCTCACACCAGTAAGGATGGCCAGCATCCAAAAGACTAAGAACAACAAATGCTGGAGAGGATGTAGAGAAAGGGGAACCCTCCTGCACTGCTGGTGGGAATGTAAGCTAGTAGCTAGTTCAACCATTATGGAAAGCAATATGGAGGTTCTTCAAAAAACTAAAAATAGAAATACCATTTGAGCCGGGAAACCACTCCTTGGAATTTACCCAAAGAATACAACTTCTCAGATTCAAAAAGACATATGCACCCCTATTTTTATTGCAGCACTTTTTACAATAGCCAAGATATGGAAGCAACCTAAATGTCTATCAGTAGATGAATGGATAAAGAAGATGTGGTACATATACACAATGGAATACTATTCAGCCATAAGAAAGAAACAATTCCTACCATTTGTAACAACATGGATGAAACTGGAGGATATTATGCTCAGTGAAATAAGCCATGCGGAGAAAGACAAGTGCCAAATGATTTCCCTCATTTGTGGAGTATAACAACGAAGCAAAACTGAAGGAACAAAATAGCAGCAGACTCAGAGACTCCAAGAAGGAACTAGTGGTTGCCAAAGGGGAGGGGTGTGGGATGGCAGGTGGGAAGGGAGGAAGAAGGGGATTGAGGCTATTATATTTAGTACACATGGTGTGGGGGATCACGGGGAAAACAGTGTAGCACAGAGAAGGCAAACAGTGAATCTGTGGCATCTCACTACACTGACAGACAGTGACTGCACTGGGGTATGGGTGGGGACTTGATAATATTGTTAAATGTAGTAACCACATTGTTTTTTCATGTGAAACCTTCATAAGAGTGTATATCAATAATACCTTAATAAAAAGTTAAAAAAATAAAATAAGTAATAAAGTCCAGAAAAGAGATGCAAAATGCAACTTTTCTCAAACTGAACTTTGTGTATATATTTAGGCCAACAAAAAGTAAGTGATTAAAAAAAAAAGTGCATTGTCATTCATAAGCAATTGCTCTTAATATTGCTATTAGAAAAGTCATACCATATTTTCTCTTAACATGACACCAGTGTTGGTATTTCAAGTGCCTTTAGCCTGCATTTGCCTGTATGCATATCTTACTATTTAATCGACATTCTGAAAAAATGGTCAAATTGTAAGGCAAGACAGAAAAAGTCTGGTAGTTATTATTGCCAGCTACGTCCTAGTGGGGCCAGCTCAGGGGAAACCATAACTACTCAGGTTTTCTAGAGAATCTGCATGCAGTTACAAGGTTAACTTGGGATTCTTGAGTGCTGGGAGGAAAGAAGGTGGAATTTGAAATCCTATGAAAAAAATCCACAGAATACCAAAAGTATCAATTACTCAGAAGGTATTCTCACAGACAAGATGGGGTCGCTCAAATGACTTACACTTTAAACTCACATCACACGTTTGACAGTAAAGTGGCACCAAAAATTAGAAATGGGAGCACATCTAGACAGGATGACCACGACATCCCACCTGTGGCAGAGTCACTGTGGCAGGACTTCTCCCCTACTTATAGCAGGATTCCTTGGGGAATAGCATGTAATGTCTGAGACTCTCACTCTCCTAGATAACAGCATGTTGTAACCCTCTGTCCAGGCACCCTAGCACCCCACTCTCCCCCCCCCAACCCCGGTTCTCACCTGTGCTGAGTGCGCAGACTCAGAAACAGGCTGAGACCCAGAATGGCAGGCAACGCCGCTCCTCCAGGTAACATGGCTATGTCTAAGATTTGGGAAAGAGGGTTTGTTACAGGCTTTGAGCAAAGGCATTCTGTGGATTTTATGGCATATTTCAGGCATAGATGTTGAAAAAATGGAAGTTACCACACTTGTTTTTATTTTTGTTCCCATGGAAACTAAAATCATCTCCTACACAAGTTGAATGAGGTGTTTTGAAGTAATCTGTTTCAATTTTTCATGATAGCAAAGCACTGCTTCCTATTTTCAGCTTTCAGAGGTTCACTTTCACAGAGAGGAGGAAAAAAAAAGGTTTAGATGTGGTTTGAAGTACAATGTTCCACAAAAAAAAGGGTAGTTTATTCACAGAAGTGGCCTCGGAAGGACACGCGCAGATTGAAGAGTTGGCGGAGCCGCTTCTGCAAGCTGTCCCCAGGCCCGTAGGCACCGCCAGCGCCTGCAATGTCCAGGAGGAGATACACTACCCTGAAGCATAGACAGCATGAGCATCAGGAATCACTAGGAAAACAGCCGCCATTCAGTTTTCTCACTTTAGAAGTAAGGCTGATTTTCTTTCACTTACATCAGAAATCCCTGAGGGCTACATTCTAACATTTAACACCATTTCTACCAATTACACACAAATCTATAAACATGATGTCAAAAAAAGCTTTGTTGACAACCCACAGGGAAATTAAGATCCAGTTCATCCTCGTCCTGATTCTTCTGGCTGTGTGCAATGCCTACAGTGCCAAACGTGAATATGACTCACTAAGAGAACATGACCTGAAAATAAAGAATGGCGGAAATACTATTTGTACATAATTCTGCAAGAAAGGCAGCAAAGGCCGAGTGTGGCCCTCTGCACACATTGCTGTTTGTAGGACAATCAAAATTCCTAGTCTCCCCACCTCCCTTCCTTGAGGTGTCCAGCTTCCTTTCTCGTTCTAAACATTCTGTAATTCTTATTTTAATAAATACATTTCATTGAAGTAGATCAAGGTATCTGGTCAGCGGAAGCAGCCTCCTTTATCTTTATGTGTATTTTGTCACTCATTAAAAAGCAATTATACAGCCTTCCATGCAGCCTGCCTTCCAAAGAGGAGTATAAGTGCCCGCCGATTCTGCCCAAGGAGCAGGTGGAGTGGACAAGATCAAGCCGGGATGGAGGGCTGAAGCATGTCGACGGCATGTTTGGATTTCTGTCACTGCCCCTAGTTACAGCCTCTAGGCTGCAGATTTAATCACAAGGTCAAATCCCCA
The DNA here is from genome assembly GCA_032199065.1 of Smutsia gigantea. Taxonomy (NCBI): domain Eukaryota; kingdom Metazoa; phylum Chordata; class Mammalia; order Pholidota; family Manidae; genus Smutsia; species Smutsia gigantea. The sequence continues at coordinate 149,276 of JAVSCE010006531.1, forward strand.
GGGGCTGGGCAAATGGTATAATGCGCAATTCAGGACAGGTGTTGGAGAATAGGGAGTGGTGCGGCCTGTGGTGAACCGAAGAGTACCTCGTGTACTAAAATGTTCTTGATATTGTAAGCTCTGTGTCAGCCAAGGAAGATTCTCTCACAGTAGATTTGGTCACAGGCTTCCAGTCTGTCATCCTGAGTACAGATTCTACAAGGACAGTTTATTTTCCCTGTAGTAAATTACGGTGAAAGTGACTTCTGCTTAAACATAGCAGATTGGACAAATGTGTTTTTACCTTAGCCTTCTTTTGATATCACTCTAAATTGTCAGTAATGGCAATTTGAAAAGTGATGGCCTGTAAGGGCACAGAAGCCTGCAAAGGAAAAGACAGTCACAAAATTTGGCAAACAGCAAAGCCAGTGGGGCCTATAACAGCAGAACCGAGGAAACTAACATTTGCACCCAGAGGGAGGGGAGGCCAAGAAGCAAACCTCTGGCTGCTGAAAACCTGTGAAGGGTTGGAGGGTTGGAGGCACTGTCTGTCTCTGGAAGAAGGGGCACAGGTGTGAATAAAAATGGGTGGATTGGCTTAGAGTCTTTAAAAGAAACAGATAGACTCCCAAGATCCCTGCTCTGTTATTGGCAAATACAGGAGGCTTATTCTCTAAAGAAGTATATCTGTATCACAAGTTCCAAATAAAAAAAAGCTTTCACTACTCCAGTGCTCATGATTCTAGCTTTAATGTTATTTAATAAAATGACTTATCATGAAATCACCTTGCAATTCTCACCATTTTAATACTCAAAATCAATTTCAGATGGGTGGGAAAAGCTATAAGACAATTCAAAACCACTTTAAAGTTACCATCCCCATCTTCTTTCTTCTCTCAAATGGAACAAAATCAAAATGTGTAATTGCATATTTGCCTCTTTTACATAGCTATTTATTTGCCTGCGTATCTAAGATGGTGGGTTCTCCTGTCTGATCTTTACTTACTAGAGGCAGTTTACTTAACAACAATGCATCAGGCTCACCTCTCTCTGCCTCTCTGGCTTGGAAAAGCATCACTGTATAAACAGGATATACTGACACATGAGTCACCAGTGCCAGGCTGTAACCACGTATTGGCTAATCAGCCACTTACTCTACTATTAATGTGAAACCAGAGTGATCTGGAATGTGCATGCAAAAAAAATTAATTTTAAAAGAGCACTTAATTCTTATTAGAACTAAACTTTTCCCTGAGAAAGGATATTTGCCCCCCACACCCCTGTAAAGGAATGCAACACCCTTCAGTTTCACATGGGTTTGGAAATAGTACTAGATCCAGGATCACTAACTTGTTTCTGAAAAATGAGGAGAGGAGCCTGGACATTGGCCCAGGGCTCAGACATATCTCAGCTGGGATTATTAGTACACAATGCCCCCATTACACACACTGAAACATGCTAACAGAATGCTAGGTGGTACAAATAGTGGCTATCAAGGCGACAGAGGGGCTGCAAAATTTACCCTACTTACAAGCTGACCCATTAGCCTGCCACAGGTCCATGGATGCCAGCAGAAGATATGAGACAACTGGGTCAGAAACAAAGGACTGTACTGCTTCACAGCAGGCAGAATATTAGCATTTGCACCCACTCCCCAAGGGCCCTTTTGCACAGAGCCAGGTGAAACACACAGTGGCTTCCACTGAAGGAGAAGAACACTGAGCTTAGGGAAGCCGAATCTTCTTGCCCCAAATATTTTTATTGTGGCAAAATACACCTAACATAAAACTTACCATTTTAACTAGTTTTAAGTACATACACAAGTCAATGGCAGTCCATCTTTTGTAACAAACACTAAACCTGCCTGACCTTTGTACCATAGGAAGACATTATTTATATTATAGTGGACAAATATGGCCTTTGCTCCATGCCAGGGTTTCTCAGTCTCAGCACTACCGACATTCTGAGATGGATGACTTTAGTCATATGCATTGCAAGGTGCTCAGCAGCACCCTGGCCACTACCCACTAGATGCCAGTAGCAACCCCTCAGTTTCAACAGTCCAAAATGCCCCAGAAATTGACAAATATCCCCTTAGAGGCAAAATGCAAAAACAATGTCACAGTTGAGAATGACTACCCCAGAGGAAGGCACTACTGGTCATTCAAAGCTGCTCACTGTACAGACATCCTTGAAAAGATGGTCCAGAACAAAGGCCATCGGCGCCTCTGCTCACAAGACATGGAGAAGCTCAAGAGACCCATGGAGCATTGTCTCCCAAAAGAGGCCTCCATATTTACCTTTAGAACTTGATCTGCTTTTCAGGTACAGACAAATCATTTGGCCAATTTGCACATGGTATTTATACACACACACCCTTCTTCGTGGCCCTTTGACTGAAGTTACATGACCATCAGATGTTTGGGAAACCAGTCCAAAGAAGTCAACTAGGGATGGCCTGAACGAGTGTACTTAAGCATCAGTTACAGCCGAGCTGAACAGTACATGGTGACCATGCTTCTGTTCTTACGCAGGATTTTTTTCCTTCCTTCGGTTAATAATTGGCTGGGCTTTTTTGGGGGGGGTATTGACTGTTCTTCCCCCAGATCACTCCTGTGCCTTGAAGTAAGACAGACATGGCTTCAAGTCCCAATTCCTCCAATTAATGGTATAGCCCCGGACAAATAATTCCACCTATATGAGCCACCTTCTCTCTCTATATAAAGTGGGGGCAGTAAGACCTACTTACAAGTTTGTCACCACAATTATATGAGATAAAAGTGCCTCTTACAACATCTGGCTCTCAGCAGAAACTCAACAAACAGTGTCTGTTGCTTAGTGAAGACTCTGCCATCAGGCCACACCCTTGGAGCTGTGCTCCTCCGATGGAGCTCACACTGAGCTCCCCACACTCCTGCACACTGAGCTCCCCACACTCCTGCACACTGAGCTCCCCACTCTCCTGCTTGGTTTTTCACAATATTTATTACATGGCTGCTTAGGTAATGGAGCAAAAGGTCACCGGGCCATGGAGAAAATGACTCTGACACCTGACCTCGTCAGCATATCACGCCATCCACATGGGCTAGTCAGTCCTAACTGTGTTACTAAGAGTGTCAAAGAAGAAAGGAATTCTGACCTTTTGTTACCTAGCTGTATTTCCTTCAAACTGACATCAATTCATTGATTTTGCCCAGCTTACCAGTCTGTTTAATATAGTGTCTCTTGCATACCTTTATTTTAATAAGCCAGCCTTCACTCTCCTGTCAAGTAAGAAAGCATGCTCTACACACATTTATCCAAGACCGTTCACCTGTTATCAGAGACCAGTGCCCTCTGCCAGCTCCCTCTCCTCAGGATCATCAAACTTACAAGTAAAGAAATATTTATCGCAGATCTCAAAATTTGTTAAGTGATTATCAAAGATATTTCTCTTTTGGTAATAATGCTATGGTTTTTCTCTTGATCTGGCATTTTGGCTTTGGAATATAAATTAGTCTTGGTTGTATATAATGATTACTCTTTTTTGTCTTAAAATATAATATTTAAGTATGGCTTCACAGAAGACTTAAAATTCCCCCTAACCTCAGGAAAAAAATTAATTTATAAAATTAGGAGTTTATGAAAAATTATTAGTTGTAGCTAATCCTGCATAATAAGTTTGATTTCTGAACTGTGTGATTTTTAACACATTAAGCTTTTTATCAGGAAGGCGATGCTTAAAGAAAATGCCAGTGGAATAGTCAAGCAGAAGTCTCACGAGCACGCTTAGGTCAAATACAACCAAGACGGGTCATCTATGAATTTGAAGGGTGAAATTTGCTTTCTGAAATGGAAATATCATGGCACAGTCAGAGGATGGTGTCAATTCCTAGTGACCTTCTCACTCCCTTGGGCCTGGGATTATGTCTTTCCTGCCCTCACCTAAATTCCAATCATTTATTTAGAATTGTAAGAGATTTGGTTGAATTGTATTAAAAGAGCCAAACTAACTTTTATTCCTTGCCTCACCAGCAAGAAGTAACACTACTTGGTTCCCTCTATAAGCACAGTGTGTGTGTGCACACACACACACCCTAGAAGTAGTGTTCCATTGGCCTAAAAAGAAAATCAACTCACACATAGCAAATATTTGAGTCACATTTATATAAGCAATTTTTTTATGAAAATCAAATTCCACCACAATTTCAAGGGCCCTAAAGGAGAAAGTATCATGACATTAAAAAAAAAACCTGCTTTTCAAAATGGGAAGACTTTTTTCAAATAAAAACACAACTTAATGCTCGTTTTGTACAAACTTTCTCCCTCTTTGTATTTCACACCAAACCCCAATCCACCTTACGCCTGAATGCTGTCATTAACAATAGACCATTTCCATAATGCTAATAAAAAAAGATTCAGTCCAAAGGACAATTCTTGTACGAATACTAAGAAGTTAAGGGGTTCATTTTGAAGGTCATTGAGCCACACAGCACCTGAGAGGGTTTAACTAAACATGTGCAAAGGAACAGATAACACAAAACCCACCTGGAAAATAGTATTAGTAGTTTTGGAGGCAAGGAGATTTACCTGATCAACTGGAACCTCAACTTGAGTATCCTCATCTTCTTGGACTTCTGCTGCCCCCCGCGTTTCAGATCTCTCTGCTCCGGCTTTGAAAATGCCTTCATCTAGTATTTGAGACAAATACACTATGAAAATCAAGATCCAACTGGGACATCGTGTGGCTGAATATTGAAATTACAATCAAAGACCTAACAAAGATTATTGTTTAGTAGGTATTCCGGTACCCTTTTGTATTGATAGGATATTTGTAGTCCCTGCCCACAGTTCTTTCCATTTTCTCTGGGGAAAAGTCAGTGACCAGAACCAGGCAGACCCAGCAGAGCCGAGCTGAGCCCAGACTTCCTCACCCTTGGCTACCGACTCAGTAACACAGCCCTGCACAGGTAATTAGATGGGGAGGATTTCATACCTGGCCTCTGTTCTCCCCACCAGTCCATTAAATGTGATGATGCTGGGCGCTTTAATATACTACTTTCAGAAGTCTTCCTTTCCCAAGAGAATGCTATACACTGAATATAATGTATTGGAATAATTCTCTATTCAGAGTAATATAAAAAACATTTTCACTGCAACAGATTCATAGATCTGACCCCACTTCTCACACAAATCAACCTTTTATTCTACAGATTTCCAGAGGATTGTACAACCTGTCTCTTAAAATCCTTAACTATAAAATGTAACCTAAATCTCTAAAACTTTTTGTTATGCTCCTTGGACTAGCTGTCCTATAGAAAGCAGTAATAGCTGTTTTCCATATTTGAAGTTGTTTTATGCTCCCCTCTGTCTTCTCAAGGCCAAGTAATCGAGGAAGCACAGAACCATTTGTCGTTCTATCCACTTGCCCCAAGACAGGCCTAATGCTTCAGTCATTCTCACAGATGCTTCCTCTGCACAAATTTTTCAGGGTCTCTAGGGATGGAGATTTCACCTCCTCCTTTGGAAATCTATTACACTATTTGAGTACTCCTGCAGTGTAGAAAATAATGCTTTTATGTTTTGTCCTAAAACCCCCTCTATTTCTCTAATGGAAACTTGTTTTCCAAAGCAGAATTATTTAACACACAATTATACTTCATATTGTTAAAGGTATGAAGTCATTCTTAATTAAATGTAAAATATATTTTTATGTTCGCTGAGGACCAATTATATGTAAGACGCAATGTGAGCCTGCGTGGCCCTCTGGTGAGCATGAACGAGAGGCAGACTCTTCTTCCAAGTTGTGTACAGATCAAGAGTAGACAGACACACATACCCCAGAGAGGGCCCTGAGGTGAGCTCTGTGGTAAGTGAGGCTGGGGTGCTGTGAAAGCTCAGGAGGTACAGCCAGGTGAAAACGGGAAGGAGAGGAGGAGGCAGGAAACATACCCAAGCTCAAGCTCTTCCTATTTCCCCAGAGAAACCATTTTCCTGTTTAATTATCTTTCTGTAACTTGACTGAATATTGGCGTCTCTACTCTCATTTTTAAAAACCAGGGACAACAGAGCTACCCTCAAAGCTGATTATACATGCTAGATTAATCTACATGGATTAATTCATTTTGAGAATTATCTACAGCAATCATTTAATCCCAGACCAGTTTTTCCTATCATCCAACAAAGCCTTTTCACCCAGTGATTCTTTCCTTCCCTCAGCTCGTGTGTGCTTCGGCAATCCAGAGTAATTTTTTCATCCACTAGAGTTTTCTGGTAAATCGTCCTGTGTACATATGTAAACTGAAAATATACATACATACAGGAATCACCACAAAATCACTAGCACTTGACTTCAGCATTGCCAGCCACTTTCAACTAAACGCCCCCAGAGACTGCGTCCTGCCTCTCGTCTCTTACGACAAGGGACATGGACCCAAAGTGAACTGCAGCCAACTCAAGTGGGGTCAGAAGTGAGCGCAGGACACGCAGCAGAAAAGGCGTGACTCCATCATGCAGTGCCGGTCATGCAATCCAGAGCAATCCTCGAGCTACCGCAGTGCCCGGATGCGACCACTCCGCCCCAGAGGGGAAGTGTCAGCCCGTCCAAAGTCCACGGAGTCAGCAGAGGCAGCGCCGAGGTCCGCCTCTCCGTCCAGTTCCGGAACTTGGACTCAAGGAGATAATAGTAGAAACAATACAAATAAATTCCACTTCACTCACATGGGGGGGTAACGATAAAGTTGAAAGGGTACTAGAATGGAAAATGGCAGCCATTAGGGCATGAAAGGTCAAGAGACAAGTCAACACATCTCAGCACGGTGCCTGCACAGTGATGCAAAGACGGGAGCTCTGGGGGTGTGTGTGGGGGGCTTTGCTCCACGAAGCACTTAGCCGCAAGCACCTCCGCCAGCTGCACAGGGCGAGAAAAAGGTGAGGAAGGACGTCACAGGGATCAACGGGGCCAAAAAGGCAGAGAAGTCAGAAAGTTGCTGTAAGACAGGAGAACGTCTACTATGACTAACTTTTATTATAAATGATATACAAAATTAAAAACAGAGTAATATGAAGTTCTAGAGAAAAAAATATTTTTAAAGAGCACATTCTGATGATTATTTATAATAATATGTATGCATTTTAGATAACTTGGGAGATTAATAAGAGAACAAATATCCTCCTAATCTCATGACTCAGAATAACCACCACTAGTATCTGATAATTGACTCCACCCCCCATTCTTAAAACTGGGACCTTATTGTACATATAATTTAAAAACACCTTTTTACTTTAAAATCATATCGTGAGCATTTCCCATATCATTAAATGTTATCTGAACACATAATAAGTTGCCACGTATGGTGGTACCGTATTAATGTAATTAATGGACAATAGTGAATAATGCAAAACAGGCATTTTTAAGTAAATAGGTAAGGTTGCATGTATTTGATTGGTAAATGTGCATCAAGATCTACAGTATAAAAGTCAGTGAAATGGTTGCTCCTTAGAGGCACAATGTCTTGTGGGAAGATCACAGAGACATGGGCTATTTCTCTTCCATGTGCAGACCCTGTGTCTCTCTCCTCAAGCAGAAGCATGGTGCACAGCACACAGTAAATAGTAAGTTGTTTGAAATGTAGGATGCAAAGTTCCTGGTTGAACTTCTGTCTCATGTGTTGAGACTCTTCCTGCCATATGCTCCCTACAAACCTACTTTCTCACACTCTGCCAGTACTGAATTCTTTCCCAAAACTTCCCCTGAGCTGCTGACATCCTGGTTTCCACACGACTGACTCACATGAACCCCAGGCCACTTCACAGAACGCTCCTCCTACCTCACGGTCCCTGTTCCCCCCCGTCCTGGGTCCTGCCCTCTGAGTAATGTCAGTACCCCAGTGATGATCCATTCAACACCCCGGCCTGAATACACTGGTTTTTCAAAGTCCAGGAACAGTCCCCCTCGCCTCACCTCGCCATGCTTCCTTCTCGCTTCGTGGAGTGCTTCCATCGCAGCCCACATGCAGCCATGACCAGAGAGTGTGCAGGCCACGCACTCCTGTGCTGGCTCAGGTCTCACGCCAATGCCCTCAAGGCCCCGCCTGTGGCTCTCACCCTTGACCCTGTGTGGCTGCCTCCTGGAGTCTCACGCATGGTTCAAATCCCATTCAGTCTATAAAAATCACCTCTGATCTTACACCCTAACCCTACAAGCAAACAGAAGCAACTGCTAACAGAAGCAACCTCTCTCCCCATTCACTACTTCTCCACCTCACAGTCTTCATTCACTTACTCACGAATCAGACTCCCTTGTAATGACTTCTGGCACCAGTTCCGCCCCCTCCTGCTAGAGCACAAACTCCTTCAGGCATAGACCACATACACAGCACAATGTCACCCTCGTAACAGGTCCTAAGATATTTGTGGAAATGAACGAATATACAAAGCATTATATAAACACCAAATGTTTGTGTCAGAATTTGTATGTATTTATTTCATCAAGGCCAAGAACAGTGAGCCAATGTGAATGTTCAAAAGTGTGTGAATACTCAATGTGACAGTTCAAAAGCAGGCCTTAAAACCAGAAAATTAAAAGTACTTAACATCAAAGAATTGTCCACAAACCTGAGCTACAATGGCAAGAATTTGAACAATAGCACAAGATGTCCCCTCTGTTAGTGCCATAGTAAAAAGCACTCATTGAAAGAAGGCCAAGAGAAAGCATTAAAATTTTAAAATACACCCTTGTAAAAATAGACTCCACAAGAAATTTTCAAAAATATAAAGTTTTTCTTCAAGGGTAACATCAAAACCTTACCACTTTCTCTTTATTATTATTGCTAATTTAAACTTGCATAGTAAATTGGTGAATTTAGATCATAATGGCCGTTGTTATGTGCAGTGGATATGTAGTTATTGCTATAGAAACCTGACATCAGCCACAACTCATTAAGGACAGGTGCCACCTAGGGGAGGGGATCTGGCCTACAAGGAGACACTGAAGTAGTTTTAGTGTCACTCAGGATTTTCATAAAAACAGGAATCTAGTCTTAATCCCAAAGTGAACAGGTGAGTGGCCCTCTTTGCCACAGACTGCCCATCTGTGAACTCCTGATGCCAGTAACTTGTCTTGCACACATTCAAGATTTCTTCTACTTACTGCTCATGAAATTATTTCTTACTTGAATCTTAGCACTTTTGATTTCTCTAAAATGAATTGTATGTGGTAAACATAATAATTGCATGGCTGTACCTCACATAAAAAGAAACTTTTCTTCTAATGGTAAGAAAACTAGGCTCTTGGGAGAAAAAGGGGGATAATGGGATGATGCCTCATCTAGGATGCCGCCAGTCAGAGTACCTAGTGCTCAGCTGCCCTGAGTCAATGGCCCCGGCCTCCCCTCACACTCCTGCCCCCAGTTTCTGATCCATCTTCAAGAGCACCTTGCAAGGACTACTCTTGTCAAAATGATCAATGACCATAATGGCCGTCTTGTGTCTCATCTTCTCTCACCAATTAATACAGGTGAGATCTCTCCTCCCTCTCCCCCTCACTTTCTCCCTCTCCCTCTCTCCCTCCCCCTCTGCCTCCCCCTCTCCCTCTCTCTCTCCATCTCTCCCTCTCTCCCTCTTCCTCTCCCTTACCCTCCCCCTCCTGCTCTCAGCAGTGTCACCAGTCGCTTCTCAGTCTCCTCGGCCAACCTTTCCTCCTCTGGTCAGCTTCTAAGAAGTGTGTCATGGGTCTACTTCCCTCCTTATACACTCTTTTTAGCTAATCTCATAAGTTCATGGCTTGACTACCACCAACATGACAATGACTCTCTAATCTATAAACTTACATACCCAAGTGCCTAACTTGATGTCTCACCTTGGATGTCCAATAGGCATCTCACCCTTAACGTGGTCAAAACAGAACTCTGGGTCCCCACCCTGAACTGCTCATCTTCTGTAACCCCATTTCAGGCACTCGATCCCTAAATCTGGCATGTATCCCATTTCCATCTTGCTGTCACTCCCTATGTCCATCCTATTGTTATCTCATCAATTCAATCTCCCTTTAAATATATTCCAAGTCTGTGAATATTACTTCCATCTCCATATCAACCTGGTGTAATCAACATTATCTGCTGGATGGACGACTGCAATAGCTGACAAACTAGTGTCTCTCTTCTACTCTTGCTATCTTGTGATTCATCCTCACACAATAGCCAAGTGATCTTGAGAGATTACAAAAAATCATCTAGAAGCTCTCTAATGTTTTTCCATCCTACACAGAGCCCAAGTTCCTTACCACGTTTTACAGAGATGTGATCTGGCATTTGCCTCCCTCCTGGACCACATTTCATACCACTTTCCCTTTGCCCATTAAATGTCAGCTACATTCTGTTTCTCCAGCAGGAACCTTATTCCTACCTTATGGCTTTGAACCTTTTACCTTCTGCCTGGCACTTTCTTTCCCCTTTTCCCACATGACTGGCTGCTCCTTGTCATTCCGATCTCAGGAAATACTCCTCAGCCCAATTCCAGTGGCCACCCAGTCACTCATTGCTGTTTTAACTCTCTGCTTAGCATTCATTACTAGCTGGGCTCTTCTCGTCCATTTGGCGTGCTAGTGCTGTCGGTCCCCATGGAGGTGTGGGCTCCAGGGGAACAGGCAGCACGCCCGTTATTCCTGGATCTGGCCCAGTGTGTAATGGGGCTTAGCACACAGGCACTCAGAAGGTATTTGCTGAAAGAATGAAGACTACACACTTGGAAACACTGCTGCACTGAGGCGGAATGGGCCCAGTCCATTAATTCTGTGTATTGCTACAGGGTTTCTGCCCCAATCTGGCCACACTTGGCAGCATAGCACCTGGATGACAAAGAAGGGGAAAAAGGGAATTAAATGAAAAGAAGATGGAGTACCACCTACGCAGGGATCAACAATGTATGCTCTGTCTGATAGGTAAAATAATAGCCCCCAAAGACTGCCACATCCTCACTCCCAGAAACTGAGTATGTTGCGCTGCATGGTAGAGATGAACTAACACTGCCAATCATCCATCACTGAGCTGGGGAGCTTGCCCTGGATCGTTCACATGGATGTACCATAATCACAAAGGCCCATGATGATGGGCAGGAGGGTCACTGTCAGAGAGTCAGAAAGATGTGATGGGCCTTTTTTGGCTTTGAGGATGGAGAGGACCATAAACAAGGGAACTGTAGACAACTTACAAAAACTGGGAAAAGTCAAGAATACAAAATTTCCCTGTACAGCCTCTAGGAGGAACAAAGTCCTGCCCACACCTTGATCACCGCCTGGGGAAAACCCTTCTGGAGCGCTGACCTCCAGCACAGTACGATAAGGAATGTGTATGCTGTTTCACGCTGCCAAGTTTGTGGTGACTTGTTACGACAGCAATAGGAAATGAACACACCACATGTGCAATCACTGTGGCCTGGAGAGAACACCAGGGCAGCGCCATGCCAGGTGCATACTGGGCAAGGGGCCAGCTCAGACACCCACTGCACCTCCTGCCATCAAGGTGGGTCAGAAAACCTCCTGTGAGTTGCTGCTTTTTCTTTTCCTTCTATGATTACTTCTGTTTCTCACTCCCCCACAAGGTGCAGGCGCCACCATCACCCTCCCAGCCACACACATATCTGCCAGAAGAGACAGGATCAGAGTTTTTGAAAGTCTTCCCCCATTCTCAAACCTTTGTAATCGAAGCCATTTACTAACAAACTAAAAAGCAAGGATAAGTTTGACACCCAATACTGCTCCCATTCAATGGCTGCACTCAGGACCAAATTCAACGCTTGGATGCACACCACACCCAAATCAAGCTCTGATCTTTTTTATCTGAATCATGAACAGACATTTCAGTGTACACAGTAAAGCAATAACAAACACTCCTGTAAAAATAAAAATGCTCCTCAATTATTTTTCATTTATCCCTTGTGAATTTTATTGCCTAAAAAATGAAAGCAGAGCCGCTGAGGTAGAGCAGTCACATCATTACTGTGCAGTTCATAATAAATATGGGTTTATTTCCCCTGCAGAAATGGGACACAAATGCTTGTGCCTGTTCAGTCTTTCTGCAACTATTGATGCGGAATTGAAAGCGCCCCCCAAGTTCCAGTTCATCGGTGTTTCAGTTCAGGAACATTATGACACTTACATGTTCTTAGTGTCATAAAGTTACCAAAAAGTGAAAGACACATTCATGTAATTGATGATAACCAGTACAGAAGCCCAACAGACTTGTTTAAAGGATACTTTGTCATCAGACTAAAAATTATTTTTAAATAGTATTATAAACCATATTTTAATGTTCAGTGTTTGAAACTGACTGAAACTTATCAGGATGAATAAGAAGTAAAATAACAGGATAATATTCTGAAATCTTTATGGAAATAAATTCATTCTGAATACTTTATGGAAATAGTAAACATCTATTAAGTGGAAGCTCTGTATGTAAGCAAGAAAGTTTAATGTGACTATATACATTTTACTGTGATTTACTGCTGAGACCACCCTATAAAAATGTTAAATTAAAAATAATGTGTTAATTTTTAAATTAATGTGCAGCTCAATAATCCCAGTCCTGAGAAAAACCTGGGAAACAAAGAGTTTCTCACTTTCGGCACAGAACATTCTTAGAAGAAAAAAATACATCTACTTACATGGAAAATCATGGCCCTTTATTTGTCACATCAGTTACTGGAGGCAGATTTAAAATTAGGTTGGCAAGAAGGTGACATAAAAATAATTTTCATCAGCTTATGTGAATGTGAAGTATATTCATATGTGAAGTATATTAAATTTCTAAGATATAACCTTAATAGATTGTTGACACTGACATTTAAAGAAAGCACCCCCAGAAAGCTGATCACATAGAAGCAGTCCTCATGAAGGTCAGCCAGTACTTGAGGATTCAGAAGACGGGATGCCCAGGCAATGACGCTGACTATGAGAGGGAACTGGCCAGCCCTCCTCTAACCCTTGTTACCACTCGTTCGGTAGCCTCCTCACACTTCTCCTCTGAATTCAAGTATACTAACATTAGAAAGAATGAAAAAAACTAGTCAAGTAACAGCGACTCTTCTGAGTGCATCTAATTTAGTACAGTGTTTCTTCATCACCTATCTTCTCCATGTTCATTATGTCCCATAAGCTCAATGGAAACTCTTTACAGAAACAAGAATATCACAAGGGATATTTTTCTTGGCAGTGTGGAATATTACACGAAGTGACTTCATCCATATACTTACATAAGCTGACCTTCCATGACTGTAGTTTGAAACACCTGGTTTTTTGTATTCCCTGACTACCACTCCAGGGTATTAAATATCACCTGCTGTTCAACTCATGTTTAAATATGATGTTGACACTTTGCAAAGACTTCATCTAAACCACCACAGTTACCTACCTGTGACTGTAAACAGGTGTAACAAAATTTTGTAAGTGTAGACAGAAAGCAAAAATAGGATTATTATCATTGACTTCCCCAGATCACAGGTAATTTTGTTCTTATCCCTGTATTTCTATTTTAATCTTTTTAGGTACAGATGTTTTAGATTTTCAAAGTCAGAAATATTCAGAGTACAAAGAATAAAGCACATATTTATAATATGTAGAATTCATGACTCTTAACTATTAAATAAACTATATAAATTTTGATATAATTCATTGGACTGAGAATAATTAACTACCTCTGAGTAGGTTTACTTAAGCAAACAAGTATAATAGCTTTACATCTTCATTTCTAATTTTGAAACCTTATAAAAATTATACTGCAAGTTTGTTGTAGTTTATCAGAATAACTGAATTGCTCCTCTTTGCAACCCAGGGACTTGGAGTTACTTAACAAATGGCCTAAAATACATGATTCCTGTTCTTAATTCTGGCTAGTCCATCTACCCTCAAATGGTCTTGTGTATTCCAGGCTATAAAAGAGCTAGCTATCCTTAAATTACCTCTGTACTCCAAAAAATGTATCAGGGCAACAAATGGAGTACGTGCCTATAACAGTACTTGCTCTTAAATTCTGCAAATTTCTGTTCATTCCTTCATTTATTATGCCAATATTTATGGAGCCTCCTCACAAGCAGGAATGTACTGGGTATCAGCCACAGAAAGGTGGACAAGGCATGGTCTCAAGATGCTTGTTGCTTACTGGAGAATTAAATGGAACCACCAACAGCACAGAGTCATCAGTGCAGCAAGTGCTCACACACAGGCTGTCAGAAGTGAGCAGACAGGGAGAGGGCAATGAGGGTAAGTGCTGTCCAGGAGGGCTTCTGAGAGACAGAAGTGGCACATCAAAAGACAGAGTTAGTCACCCAGGAGCCGAGGGAGGCCATCCTTGACATGAGGATCAGTGTCTATGAAGACTTGGGGCCCACCTTGCATGGTCTACTCTGGGACCAGCCACTGGGTGAACCAGGGCTGCACTGTGGCAGGTGAGGAGGGAAACGAGTCAGAGAACCTTCTCTGATAGAACCAAGAATTTCAACTTGATCCTGAAGATGAAGAGTAACTGAAGGCCATTAAGCAGGAAGCAGGGAGCACAAGGCTGCAGGGGTGTCTTGCAAAGTGGACTACCTGGGTGGTAGGGGCAGGAATTCATGGCAGGGTGTGTGGAGGGAGGTATGGAGATACTCCAGTGCCCCCAGAGATACCAGATCAGACTGAGGACCTTAGTTGAGACTGTAGAAAGGAAAGCCTGCAATGTGAGTCATGCTGAAGCGATAAAAGGCTGGTCTCCTGGAGACGTCAAAGAAATGGAATGGGAAATCCAGCATGTGGCACTGGGCCCAGTGCTGCTCTGTGGGTCCTGAACGCAGGCAGTGGTGGTGGGTGGGCAGGAGGGACACAGAGACCTTAAAGGCTGTGCTGACAGGACTCCATGACTGCCTAGGTATAGGAGGTGAGACAAATGAAAGAGCTGAAGGGTCGGCTAAGGTTTATGGCTTGGCCGTCTAAATGGTCGATAGTGCTATTCATCAAGACCAAGACAGAAGAAAACAAAGGTGTTAGGAAAGGAGATGATGAGTTCTGGTTTTGATATATAGGCTGAGTCCCTCGTTAACATCTTGATGTATATGTCAAGTGAGTGATAGTGAATGTAAATCTGTTAATTAGGGTAAAGTTTGAGAATAAGTATGTAGATTTGGGGACTATCAGAATATAGCTGGAAATAAAGTCATGGGTCTGAATAAGAACTCTGAATAAGAATAAAGATGTTTGGGGACAGAATCCTAGGAAACAACATTTAAGGGGTGGGCAGAAGAAGAACTCTCAAAGATTGAAAAGAAATAATAAAAGGTACAAGAAAAAATAAGAGAGCTATCAAGGAAGCCCAGGTGAGATCAACAACACAGGAGTCATCAGTATTAAAAAGTGTCCTCTGGCTTTGGTGACCCAATGATCTGGTCAACTAGGTGAGAGAAATTTTAGTAGAGCATGAGAGTCAGATTATATTGGGGTGTGGTATGAAAGGGTGGTGAGGAAGTGAAGACCGGCAAAATGGCCCACTGGCAAGACATGAAGGAGGGAGAGACCACGGCCCTGTACACAGGGAGCCCTGAGGCCATGGCTGCAGCAAGGGCTAAAGATGCTTAATACAACTCTTCTCATTCGTACCTCCCAATGGGCTTGCCACAGATGTCAGCACTATAAAGCTGTTAACTAGACATGTGCCCGATTCACAAGCATGTCTAATGAAACCCAAGCATTCTTACAGGAACTCAAATGCTTCCCATTCACTCATGACCAAGTTAAACCAAAATAGATCATCTTCATCTTGCTCATAGAAATGCAACTAGGCTGATTTCCTGAAAATACCAATCATTCTTGCTATACTGACATTTACTGGAGTTTGAACCTTAGCTAAAACACCTAACTGAGCTACAGCACTGTGATTTGTCTACAGAGTAGAGAGCTAGAGGAGACAGGGCAGGAAGGAGAGAGGCCTGTGGGGCAGCACCCATCCCAGGAAACAAGGCGCATGCAGCCGGCGTGCCTGAGTTAGAGAGAGCACTACCTGCTAAGCAGGGTCACCAAAAATCGCTTCGGACAAAGCAGTGAGACTCCCAGCTTCAAAAGACGGGATTCGTGCAAGGAACCTGAAAATCCAAACACGAAAGAGAAACCAGGGCTGTAAACTGCCAGCGTCTACCTACAGCTGGTAAATCTGAGACTGAAATACTTCTCCAAATATTTGTTTCCAAATTATATACACAGCATATACTTAGGGATTAGATACCTAGCTCAAATACAAAAATAAAAAGGGACCGAATGTGTCTTCAAAAGTTGGTTATTAATCCTTACTATTACTAAATTACAGCTTTGAGAATCTAAGACTCCCACATTCACTTTCAACTACGAGTGATAATATGCCTTAAAATAACATGCTTAACAATGTGACCACTACCCCACATACAAAGTGAATACCTCCGCTTGCAAAGTGAACCCAGCCCTGGACAGGCGGCAGCAGTCCTGGGAAGTGCTGTCCTCACTGGGTGTGGTGTGCGGTGCAAACACTCAGCCAGCCACGCCCATCACCCTGAGTGAAGGCACTGACAGCTCTTCATCCAGTCTAACTGGCACCAGTTATATGCCTGAGCTGTCCGTTAAATCTGAGTGAGGACATTTCCAATGGAACTGTCTTGGCATTTTACAGATTAGTACGCTGCTGTTCGCTTTGGACAAAGTGAGAGCACTCCGGCACTTAGCTTTTCAGGTGTTTTTATCTGCACCATAGTCATTTTTGAAAGGAATGATAAATTTTTATCAGAGTTGATGCCTAGCTAAAGATATAAGTTAGCTTTGATTAGTGGTTAATTCTCCATCTTAACATAAAATGGGAAGTTATGATACATTCAATTTACCATATCTCTGACTATGCACAATGTCTACAATTCAAGGAACTGCTGTCAACAAATGGTAGATAAAAACAAATTTTTGTGTAAGACAGTATTCTCTGCAGTATCTATCATGTTTAAACTTTATTTATCTAATCACAAATATGCCTATACGTCAGCAGTATATAGACATTCAGATATGAAGTGACGATATATCAATTTAGCCCCAAAATAGATTGAAATAAGCATAGAATGTCAAATGCTCAATGTTAAAAAAGATCCCACTAGCCTCAAGTAAGGACAGGAAATATGCAAATTAGTTACAAACAGTGCTATTGATTATGAAACTATCAAAAAAGAAAACTCAAAACAGGCAAAACAAATCAGTGCGCTTTTTGCTCACTTTGATTTACTACTGCTCCTGCAACATGTACTGACTGATCACCCTCCAAATTCTGTGCTCTGCTCTCCTCATTCAGCTATCACTTGGGGGTTTAGTCTGCATTATAACAAACATCTATGTATGCTGTATTTTTGTAAAGACAGAAAACATTCTCCTGTAGCATTTTTAACCTATGACTGAAATTTGTCATCTAATAATTTCAGTCCAAAGGGAATAATTCCAGCTCCTCAAACTCAAGGAATGGTATTGTTCGGATATCCTTGCTTCTTTCTTACTCAGTAATTGAGACATACCAATCTACTCTTTAATCTTGAGGACAGGAACAGAAGTCAAGTAATCTGTCATTGGATTTTTTATTAAGCTATAATTTTTAAGTATTTCCATTGCATCAAGTACAGTAAGAATTAACTTTCACGTGGTTGCACTATTTCACATACTTGCAGTCAAGGTAAAACTCAAATATTAGGAAACCTAAGAAAACATCTATTTTAGGATAAGTGCAAATGCTCATTGTTTAGTCGAGGAATATTTTTGCTTCAGCATTTACCTAGAATCTGTAAGTAAACATAACACTAACATTGATAGTGATGTTGATTAGTTAATACTTACTGGATGCTAATTATTATATGGCAAATGTCTTTCTAAGCATATCACATATACATTCATTTAATGCCCATAACAGCTTTATGAAGTAATTACTAATAAAATTGCATTTTATATATTAAAAATCGAGGTACTCTGAAGTCCATAGATAGCAAGTGGTGGTAGCAAGATTCAGACACGGGAATCTGACAGCAAACGGCTTTACCACACTACTAATGGCACGCTTTCCACTGTGCGAGTCATGGCACAGTGGTGGACTGTGCCATCAGTTTAATGGGCTGCAACGAGTACTTTTTTAAACAAAAGAGAAGAAATCAAAATAGATTGTGATGCCAGGGTCAGCTTCATGTGCATGTGGCCTGTGCAGTCTCTATGAAGACCCCTCACCTGGTTTAGTACTCTGCTTTCACCACCCAGAAAGTCTTAGTAATTTTATCTCTGAACTTGGGTTTTGTATGTGAAGCCCAGTGAGACAACAGGCATGTTCTTGAGGAAAGAATACATGCATAGTAAGCATGCCTGTGGTTCCCTGCCACCCCATTCACATTCAGTGTTAGCGGTGTCCCATGAGTAAAGAGTTCAGGTGGACCCACAATGCGTGGGAGTTTTTCAAGACTCAACGTGAGTACAGGTAAGCATGTTAAGGGTCTGTGAGCAAGAGGTGGTGGAGCCACTGGCAGTCCCTAGAGGCCACACTTTGCATTAAAACCAGATGTTGCCTCCAAGGAAGAAAGGAGGCAATGGATTCTAAGAAAGGGGAAAGGCCACGGGGTAATCCTATCCTAGTCTTGCTCACTCGTGTTACTTCCTGCTGGAAATCATGATGCAGAAAGAAGGAAATACAGGGTGGCCCACAGTCCCTTTTCTTCCTAGTCTTCCCTTACTCATCACTTTGCCTGAGGTAGAGCATCATGGTAGAACCTGTGCAATAAACAGGTGAGTTAGTTTTATACAGTATTTTGACCCTCTAATGTGAGTAAAATACACATGCAGATATGGCCCAAGAAATGCAAATTGTGTAATTTTGGTGATCAGACATAGGAGTTCAATGTTCTTACACTTTGCATGTGAAACTGGCATTGCACAATATAAAGGCAAGTGGTAAAATTCATCTGAAAAAAATATTTTTTAATTTCTCTTTATTTAGAATAGCAATAATAGCAAATAAAAAACACTGTGACAAGTCAAGAAAGAGAAAGACCATGAAGAAAGGGAAAAGTGTATATTTTAGGACCTTTAGAAGCACTTTTTTCCTGCTTTTTTGAAGAAAGGGCCCCACATCTTCATTTTGCACTGGACGCTTCAAATTATATAGTCAGCCCTGTGCTGTACAACAAAGGGTAACTATTATTTCACAAAATTTATTTCATTAAACAAATATACAGTAAGCATATATATTGGATCATGATGTAGATTTTTTCATACATGGGTCATAAGAAGTTTAAAAAACCTCTTTCCTTGACACCCTGAGAAATAATCCATTTAATGAGGGCAACACTGTTTCCTGAATACTGATCCCTGTTGTGCCCAATTTCTACGATTGGCCTTGTAATTTGGCCTAACTTCAACATTTCAACAACAATCTCACAGCTCTACAACTGGACCCTTCGACCCAGAGGAACCACAACGGTTCTCACTTCCTGCCCTCCCCTCTTGTGTCCCGCTTCAAGACACCCAACTGCTTGTCACCTCTGTGCCTTTACTCAGGCAGGCTCCGCACAGTCACAGTGCCTGTCCATTCTTCCAGTCAAGTGCATCTCGAGGACCACTTCCCCGAAGTCTCACTTCTCTGCAGTGTTTATACTCTCTGTCCCCTAACAGTATCACATTATAGACAATGTAGATATTGTCACACAGAGGATATGAGATGGGTTCATACTCACTTCTCCAAAAGTCCACTGCATGTGACACAGAAGAGCTACACATGGCAGTCAATACAGAGCCAGGAGGGGGAGAAGTCACCTAGTTCTTCTGAATGCCTATGATGTATGCAGAGTGTCCTTCTCACAATTGCGCTGTGAAGTAGGTGTTTTTAACCTACTTTATGCATGAGGAACCTGAGGATGAAATGACTTGCCAAGGCCACCCAAAGACAGGACCGAGGCCCAGGCTTCTCCCTCCATCATCACAGAGAGAGAGAGGCCCTTGAAAGGACACCCACCTTTGCAGAAGCATCGCCCCCATTAAGGTAGTGAACTGCAAGTCACACAGTTAGGTGAGACTTGGACAACTGTTCACAGTCAGGGGATAGCCACTTTCCTTTTGAATTTCCAGGCTGCCTTCCTAGTTATGGACGAGAAGTAACAAATAAAAAAGGGAATGGTGGGTTGGAGAGGTGGAAGGGCATACGCGGGAGGGTGAGTAGTTTTGAGATCATTTTAGGGAAACAAGAAAAAGAAAGAGTACTCTCAAAAATCAAAATTGTGGAACTGTGGAAGAAATTAAACTTTGCAAGAACAAAGGAGAACAGAGGGCTGTCAATTCAAAGACTTTGCTGACTTAGGCATAGAAGACACGCATGCATGAGTTTGAGTCTGGTGTGTGCCTTGGAGGGAGCTGGAGAAATAAAATTCACCTGTTCATGGATGGAAAGAGGGGGAACCTATCTGTGAGCTTTTCTTTAAAAATGTTATCCTATTATTGAATTTTCTACCCATCTTTTAGGGTAATCCTTCCTCCAGATGAGTAAAACTATATTTTTCCCTAACTTAGAGTTTCACTGTTGGAATCCTTCCATAAAAAGCATAATTGCCAAAATAACCACAGGTTTAATACCTGATTATATCAAAAATCACAGTGGGAATAAAAATGTTAATGTGGGATATGAGTGTAACATGCACTAATGGGCAGCATGAGAACATCCATAACAATTTTGTTCTTAGCTCAAAAGTGAAAAGAGATTTAATTCCAGGGGTAAGGAAATTCTGAAAAGCCATCTGTTTACTTTAGATGTTCATAAGCCTATCTATATTATTTTTCATTGAAAGAACAGTTAAAAATAAGGAAAGATAATGAGTTGAGCTACAGATATAATAATAGTATATTCATAAGGCAGGAGAATAAGATAGGATAAAATTAAAAACAATCAAAAAGTTGAATAACTTTAAACAGTGATGTCACAAAATTCCATTATAAACCTATTTTTATTTCCAATCATATTTATTTATTTTAATATTTTCCTTTTTTTGGGAAAAAGGTGAAATTTTATGGAAAAAAAAGGAATGCTTAAATTGTATATTTTCATTATGGGTATGTGTGTATAAAAAACCAATAAACTCTTAATTCACAATCACAATATAGGTTGGTCACAAGGACGGTAGTACAGCATGGAGAATACAGTCAATGCTTTTGTGACATCTTTTTACTATGATGGATAGTAACCACACTAGAGGGGGTAAGGATTTGATAATATAGGCAAACACTGTTGAACCACGTGTTGTACATCTGAAACCAAGATGAGATTGTATATCAATAATACTTCAATTAAAAAATGTATTTTGAACTGAGTGAAAGTTTAAAAAAATCAACGTATCCTTTTTCAAAAATCAGTGGCCAAATGAATTTAGCACATGTTAATGAATTCCACAGTTGGGTTTAATGGAATCTGACAAACATCTATTATAAAACTTTCACAAAAAGCTTTTAAGCAAAGGGAGCCCATATGTCACTGAAACTGTGTCTAGGTGAACTGCCTTCATGATGGAAGCTACGCTAAGATCACTCACTCAGCCCACAGTCCAATTCTATATTCAAACGTGTGACCTGTTCTCAGATGCATCTTAAGCTGTACATTTAAAACTAGTGGATGAAACCACACACAGCGGTCTTGTGTGGTCACAAAGGAAGCAGAGGGGAGGCGGGCATCTCCGCACGCCCACGGGCAGGGCTAACTCTAGGCCAACACAGGAAGCCCTTCATTGCTCCTGCTCAACTCGGCAACCACAAAAGTATCTTTTGTGAGACCACAGATAGCCAAAGAAATCCTGAGAAGGAAGAATAAAGCAGGGAGGATCTCGCCTCCCAACTTCAAACTCTACTACAAAGCCACAGTAATCAAGACAATTTGGTAGTGGCACAAAAACAGACCCACAGACCAGTGGAACAGAATAGAGAGTCCAGACATTAACCCAAAAATATATGGTCAATTAATATACGACAAAGGAGCCATGGATATACAATGGGGAAATGACAGCCTCTTCAACAGCTGGTGTTGGCAAAACTGGACAGCTACATGTAAGAGAATGAAATTGGATCATTGTCTAACCCCATACACAAAAGTAAATTCAAAATGGATCAAAGACCTGAATGAAACTGTAAAACTCTTAGGAAAAAACATAGGCAAAAATCTCTTGGACATAATCATGAGCAACTTCATTTATAAACGTATCTCCCAGGGAAAGGGAAACAAAAGCAAAAATGAACAAGTGGGACTATATCAAGCTGAAAAGCTTCTCTACAGCAAAGGACACCATCAACAGAAAAAAAAGGCATCCTACAGTATGGGAGAATATATTCATAAATGACATATTCGATAAAGGGTTGACATCCAAAATATATAAAGACCTCACACACCTCTCAACAAACAAAAAGCAAATAAGCCAATTAAAAAAATGGGCAGAGGATCTGAACAGACACTTCTCTAAAGAAGAAATTCAGATGGCCAACAGGCACATGAAAAGATGCTCCACATCGCTAATCATCCGAGAAATGCAAACTAAAACCACAATGAGATATCACCTCACACTAATTAGGATGGCCACCATCCAAAACACAAACAACAAATGCTGGCGAGGATGTGGAGAAAGGGGAACCCTCCTACACTGCTGGTGGGAATGTAAATTAGTTCAACCATTGTGGAAAGCAGTGTGGAGGTTCCTCAAAAAACTAAAAATAGAAATACCATTTGACCCAGGAATTCCACTCCTAGGAATTTACCCTAAGAATGCAGCAGCCTAGTTTGAAAAAGACATATGCACCCCTATGTTTATCGCAGCACTATTTACAATAGCCAAGAAATGGAAGCAACCTAAGTGTCCATCAGTAGATGAATGGATAAAGAAGATGTGGTACATATACACAATGGAATATTATTCAGCCATAAGAAGAAAATAAATCCTACCATTTGCAACAACATGGATGGAGCTAGAGGGTATTAGGCTCAGTGAAATAAACCAGGTGGAGAAAACCAAGTATCAAATGATTTCACTCATCTGTGGAGTATAAGAACAAAGCAAAAACTAAAGGAACAAAACAGCAGCAGACTCACAGAACCCAAGAATGGACTAACACAGTTATCAAAGGGAAAGGGATTGGGGAGGATGGGTGGGAAGGGAGGGATAAGAGAGAAAAAGGGGCATCACGATTAGCACGTATAAATGTGTGGGGGGACACGGGGAAGGCAGTATAACACAGAGAAGACAAGTAGTGATTCTATAGCATCTTACTACGCTGATGGACAGTGACTGTAATGGGGTATGTGGTGGGGACCTGATGATAGGGGGAGTCTACTAACCATAATGTTGTTCATGTAATTGTACATTAATGATACCAAAATAAAAAAAATAAAAAATAAAAAAATAAAATTGAACCATACCACTGTTAAAAAAAAAGGAGTTACTTTTCAAAGAACACACACCTGCTTCCTGAAACACTCCTTTCCATGCAGCTCAGACCTGAATTTTGTTGGGGTAAAGAACCCCTGCCTCACCCCACACTACTATGCCAAGAGTTTGCCTCCTGTCAACACTCAGAGAAAGCTTTACCTGAGGAGAGGCCTATCCTCCTGCCTCAAGTGCAAAGTAGTTGAGAGGGAGAGGGAACTAATGGCAGGAGGCACTGAAAAAACAGCACTGTAATTATTTATGTGTTGAAAAGGTCATTCCCAGGATGCTGTGCAGAGACACAATGTGCTGGAACTATTCCCATCACATTAATAACAATAACAGAAATGCCTTCACCTCGCATGAAAGAAGCTGCAAATCTAAATAATTTTCTCCTCTCCTCTGAATATTTCCCAGGACACAACAGTAGCTCTTAGGCAGAGAGAAATTATTCACTGAGAACATTAAAATACTCTCTTTCAAAAATGACTTCCAGAAAATAACTGCTATTATTTGGTAATCACACACACACACACACACACACATAAATTTATTTTACCAAAATGTTCTGTTTTGTTGATGGAGCAGTTTAAGCTTTATACAGCAATTTTATCCACTATAACATATATAAAAAGATGCATGTCTGTGTCACGCTTGAAACACCACTATATCTATGTACTCAAGCAGCACATTTTAAAATGTGTTCATTTTTAAAATGAATCCTACAAAATCAAATTAACTCACTGAGTTTTCAAACACCTAAGCAATGAAAGTTTATACTGTCCCTGCAAACAGAAGGATGTTTTCTGATTTAAAGGAACACACTGTTGTATTCCAGAACTGTCTTATATCCAAGTTCACAGAGTCCATTCAATCAGCACAGTCAGGCACTAAATAAACCCACAAATACTAAAGTGTGAGCCAGAAGGCCATCAAAACTAATTAGAACCCTTCATTTTAGAGCCTCAAAGGAATGTAGAAAAAAGCAAATGGTTCAACACTGTTGTCTTCCAACTCAGAACAGAATCATTGTGGTGATCTGCCCACGACATGGCTAGATCAGTGTTTCTCAAGGCACACAGACAGTGCTCCGGGTTACAGTCACAGTTACAGCGGGCAGTACCTAGTAGACAAGACAAACACTGTTTGGGGTTGAACATGAGAAATCAACTCATAGCAGCTGCTTAGTCAGTCAAGTCACAGGTTGTCTCTATAGCTTAACATAGTACCTCTAGGCAGCCAGTGCTCAGCAAATAGTTGCTAAGTGTGAATGAATGGAGTTCTGGAAAAAGGTTGTTTGCTTCAAATCACACTTCCTCTGGCCATGGAGAGCCTAGCAAGGCTTCCTCTGCCTCTGGAGATGCTTCCCAGTCTGAAGTGCCAGAAACACGACTGTTCTGGGCAGTCCAGTCCTCGAAGTTCTCCCTGAGGTGATTCCTTTTTTTTTTTAGGTCTACTGTGTTTTCAAGGGGACCCAAACCCAATAGGCAAGGTGTCCTACCTGATCATAATGGCTGTCAGACTTCCCCAGAAAGCTCTTATAAAACGGTCCACCCCTATTGCAAACAGTATGAGCCTTTATATTCAGGAGCAGTGCAACGTTCCTGTCTAGAATAACCCTATCAGCCTCACAATTAGCTCCATGTACAGTTGAAGGGGGGTCCTGTCTCCTGGACCTTTATCTGATTCCCTCCATAACGAATTCACTCTTTTTACCCTAAATCTCGGCCCGTCCATTATGTGGCGTGTTTGCTTGGTTGCTCTCTCCGTTTCAATCACCAGGGCTTCATAAAAATGCCAAATATCCATCACATACGCCGTTCTGTTTGCTGCCGGACCACCTGATGAACTTACTGTCACCTGCCGCAGATTCGCATCTCCTTCCCCTGTGAGACTAGAACTGCACAGCATCAGGAGGCACATCTTCCCATGGCGCAGGGGGCAGCCAGCCAACACAGGCTGTACATAAGCTTCCACTCTCGAAGGTATTAGCAAGAAAAAGCCAGGTGAGGAGGCTTAACTAGAAATCCACCCCTTCCAGAAGTGTCAGTGTACATTCAGAAGAGCATGCAGTAGTGGAGAGAAGTCCAAACCTAGTTCATTTAGCATGTCAATTATGAAAAAATTCTTTTTTTTTTTACAGGGTCGCTCGTTTGATAGATGAAGAAAACAATACACAGAATATCAGCATTCCACATACAATTAATGGATTCTCTGTGTATATGATGATAAAATTTGGCTGGGAAATAAGATGATTATGTGGATTTCAGTGGATTCATTCATGCATTATTTTACTCAACAAATATTTACTGAGTATCTACTAAAGACTAGATCAAATGCAAATCATACCAAAATGAGTGAACCATGGAACCCACCTCTATCCAGCCCACTATCTGTGAGGGATTAACATAAAATGGAAGAGGGCTGCACAAAGGTATACAAATGAAGCCTTGTGAGCCCACCTCAGATACGAGCAGGAGGCAGGCTCCCTGAGAAGGCTTGGAGAACAGCGCAGGGAAGAAGCACACATAAGCTGAACCTCAACAGCAAGTCAGCTCTGAGATCTGGTGGCAGTCCAGGTGGGGAGGATTCCAGACAGAGCCCGTAAGTGCCGAGAGACAGTATGGGGCATGGAGGAAATCAGAAGCCGTTTGCTGTTCTGAAAGCTTCAAGCCAGTTTAGGGAGTGTTGGAAAATGATGCAAAGAGAGTCCGGCCATGAACTGGAGTGCCATGCTGATGACCTCAGGCTTTGCCCTGTAGATGTCAGGGATCCATTGGAGGGTTCTAAGCATGTGAACCACACTTAATCAAATTTTGTTTCAGAGAGATGGCATTGGAAATGAGCACAGAGCAGAATTCAGGGGCAAAAGGCCAGAAGAACAGATAGTGATCAGGAGGCTGTTCTTGCCTGTTGAGAGCAAAGAAGGACCTAGCCGGGGATTGGTGGAGAAATGAGAATCAGGGCGTTTTCCTGACATTTAGGGAGTAAGATCCGCAGACTGCGGGGAACAGCTGGGAATAGGTGGTAAGGGAAGGCTTAGAAGTCAAGATTGTGCGTAGATTTCAGGAGAGGTGGATAGTGATGACACTGTCAAGACAGAAAGTTTTGGGGGTTGACAATGGTTAGTTTTAAGAATGTTGGGTACAAGGTCTTTGAGCCTCCTAAAATGCTCTTCAGTGTCCAGGTGTCAGTTTGAAGAACAGCCTCTCTAATTGATCCCTAGTTGCTTCAATAAACTTACCAAAATAATTGGATACCATATGGATAGTATACTGACAAATATCCACATTATGGTAAGATGGAAAAAATAAATAATAAAAAAATCAAGACCCAAAACAATCCTGACAGGCTGAAATATGCATCAACAAAACTAAATTTAATAGGAAAACATGAATCCTGCATTATAGGAGTCGAAGATGTGACCTGACAGCTGTTCATATGAAAACGAATGGAAATTTCAATAGCAGGTAAACTTAATATAACTTATACTGAGTCTGAAAACATGGTCCACTCATAATAATATGTAATATATTTTTTAGAAATTTTTCAAATTGAGGTGGGCCACAAAACCCTCAGTTCCATCAAAATATTTCAGTGGCCACCACAGTCTCTGAGGAAGAAAAGAGGGGTGGTGGTTAGACCTTTCTACCTGCCCAGAAAACTCTCTTTGATTAGAAAAGATCCCTGTTTGTTATATAAAGTGGACTTTAAAATTTCCTTTAATGAAAGTTTTCTACTTCCAAGACCACTGATTATAACCCTAGGATATAATCATCCACAGTAAATCCTGTATAAGTCACACATCTTGGATGTTTATGCTCAGTTCATATTAAGGTGGCACTAACATGCCCAAAAGTTTGCAGGTAGGATGTGAACAGGTTGGGAAGATCCAGAAATCCTCCTTGCTGAGGAATGGCTGGAAGAATCAGGGGTGTTTTAGCTGGAGAAAGACTGAGATGAACACCAGCACTGTCCCCAAATGTCCAAAGGGCTATCAAAAGGAAGTCCTGCTCTCCATGAAGTCCACCTGATGGCTTCATCAGGAGCAGAGTGCAGACTGCAAGGAGGTAGATGACAGGCCAACTCAGGAAGAGACGAATCACTTTCAGAGTAACAGATGCAGCTGCCCTACAAGGACTGCGCTCCCTGAAGACATGCAGCCAGTTCTGCCTGCTAGAGAAAAGGCTATTAGCTTTAGCACCATGTTCCACACTTCCAGAATAAAAGACACGCACAATCCCCCTATATTCTCATTTGGTGCTCCGACTGTGTCAGACTGCTTGCTCTACTTCCCAAATGTGTTCACTTCGCAAGTTTCAAGCATTCACGTCAGAACACGAACATTCTCAAATGGGAATAAAGCCTGGTTACAGCCCTCAAGCAGCTAGTGGAGGAGGCAGATCTGTGAACAAATTATTGCAGCACATGTGATGAACGCAACCGAGAGAAGGACAAGCTGCCCTGCCGGCCTGGGGAAAGAGACACAGGAACAGCTTCCCCTCAGCCAAAGGGAGGGGCGGTGGGACGCGCTCTTCCTTCTCGACCCAGACACGCCTTCCTCCCTGGGACCAGCGCCTTATTTTCAAACTGGAGATGGATCTCCTAGGCCTACGCCTCATCTCATTTTCCTCTATAATCCTGATTTGCCCTAACTGTTTGTTGTAGGTACAAACTGGCCTGGTTCGCAGTGACAGCCAGTGTGTAGGTGCCGGAGACGGAGAAAACAAGCCTGCAAAGCAGCAAGTTCAGATGCGTACAACATGAGTACACAGAGATTTGGGGATAGATGTAACGTATTTAAAATGCATGAAGATTATATATGGCATTATTTGCAGGTTAAAGAGTCAAAATATTTTAGAGTCAATGAACAGTGGCACTGACCAGTTAGGAGATCATGCACACAACTAGTGAGGCTGTTGGCCACAGCAAGAAGTGCCAGATGAAAAATCAGTCCTGAGTATAGTCAGATACTTTTTTTATTTCACCCTAAAAATTATCATCCTTGAATTCTCAGTGGCTTTCAGGGGATACATAAGAAAGCAGAAGAGGTTAGAGGTAGTAATTGAACATTGAGTTTATGCCAGTTTTTCTGATTACAAGAATCTTGCAATTTATCTCCTTCTAAGTGAACTCTAAAATCTTTTTCCATGGGAATTTTGGGGTAAATTTTAAATTGGTGGACTTTCATGAAATTATTTGGTCACTGAGGTAAAAATAGGCCTGTTCATTCATATTGCTTTTCAAGCTATTTCCACAAGCTAATTTACTTAGTGGGCCTCAGTATTGGAAAATCACTCATGTTATTAATTTGATTACTAGGCATTTTGGAACAAATGACTTGCAGACTAGGGAATCAGTCAATTTCAGAATCAGACCCAAAGAGGCTCATTAGTGCTCCACCATCACACACAGGCTGGGTTGACAGAACACGCTGGAGAGCGTCATGCTGCGGGCAGAAGCAGAGATGCCCCCATGGGGAAGTGCCAGGTGAAGCTGGGAGGCAGACTCAGACCCCTGTGCTGCTGAGAGTTTAGGGTGTTCATAAAGCTTCCACTGCCCAAAAGCAGCAGGAGCAACTTAATTTCAATTAAGAGAATGGGGAGGAAATTGAAACATTATAGCAAGACAATGGACTCCTACTTGACCACAACTGTTTGTGTTAAATCAGAATGTTCACAGAGTGCTTGATGTTGGCATCAGGGCAACCAGGAACAGTGACAGTAATCCCCAAAGCTTACTTGGTGAAATCACTTTCCACTAGTTGTGGGATTCAAGCACTTGGCAACCCCTATAATGGAGTACAAGCTGAAGTTTTACAATGGTTTGTAAGACCTGTGACCTTCAAGCAGCTGGGACTGGAAAGGCAGCAGTTTAATGATCCATCATAGCTATGCACTGGGTATGATTAACCATGATAAGCATTTAAGGGGAAAAATGGCTCTTGTGTTTTATGTTGTTCTCCTACAGGCCTTTCCAAAACTATGACCAAAAAGGAGAGAAAAAACTGTGAGTCCTAATAATACTCATGCATAAAGAAAGGAATGAAATCCTACTGTTTGTGGCAACATGGATGGACCTAGAGAATATCATGCTAAGTGAGAGAAGTCAGACAGAGAGACAAATACCATATGATTTCTCTTACATGGGGAACCTAAAGAAACAAAGCAAAGAGACTCATAAACACAGAGTACAGACCGGTGGTTTCCACAGGGGAGCAGTGTGGGGAATGGGTGAAATAGGTGAAGGGGAGAGAGAGGCACAAAGTTCCAGTCACAAAATAAATTAGTTACAGGGATAAATGTACAGCACAGGGAATACAGTCAATCATGTTGTAGTGTCTTTGTATGTTGACAGGTGGTAACTAGTGGTGAGCACTCAGTGATGTACATAATTGCCCAATCACTCTGTACACCTGAGACCAGTATAATGTTGTATCGTCAACTATATCTCAACAAAAAACTGAGTAATTGTGAATCCTAAATGTTTACAACACCAGCATTTGAACACAGAGCCTCCAGAAGAACAGGATGTCCCCAAATGTGTTCCATGCCATGTGCCCTAAGACGGGACCGTGTCTCCAGAGCAGGTCTCATGCACAAGCCACAAAATGCGCACTTGCTAGTGTTCCCTGTGATTTTATGGAGGTGCTCAATGAAGAGTGAGAATTAAAAGGCTTAGAGACAAAATAAGCAATGAATCATATTTTAAAAATGCATGTTTCTTCTGGAATTTTAAAATAATTTTTAAATATTCCCTAAATGCAAAAACTCTAGAGCAAAAATAAATAAATAATGAACAAAACTATTTTTCCATAGTCATGAAAAGTTCACGGCAGAGTATGTGAATATCTTTTGGCAGTGCTTTTAAAGCCTTACAGAGCACTCAGCAACAACGGCAAAGAGCATATTCAAATGGGCCACGTCCCACCAAGCTCTTCAGACCTGTGACTGTCTACTTCATGCCTTTCTATATTTTAAAGCTTTACTCCTAAAGAAGAGTAGGATATGGGAGTGCACTTTATATTTTACCAGCTTTACAAATGGAAAATGTACAGTTTTCTCAAAAAGAAATGACCCAAATGGCAAATTCACAGTTTGCTATTATTTAATGGTATACCTATCATCTGAAAAATAAAATCCTCACTCCTTAGCCAGGTCGCCAGGCCCATGTGAGTTCAAAGCTGGGCCTCCTTCTCCAGCTTTGAGTCATCCCACCCCATCCCAAGCAAGCCACCAACCAGCCCCCACCTCACTGCGTCCACTCCCGCCTCAGAGCAAACGCTGGTTCTCTGCCTGGAATATTTTTCCTCGTTTGGCTCCTTGGAGAAGGTTTATTATTTCAGCCTCAGCTCCAGAGTCTCCCGGTCCTCACCCACCCCAAGAGAGTAGAGCCTCATTCAGCACCGACCACAGCACGGTAGCCACAGTGACTTCCTCACAGGAGGCCCTGAGCTCCTTGAGGACGAACACTGCTCTTTGTCCACCCAGCATGGAGCATGATGGAGGCAGGCAGGCAATGAATGACGACTGAGTGCATGTTTTCTCCTGAGAAGGCATTGGACACAGCCAGTCACGACACCCTGGGGACTCTCCTCTGAAGCGTGTCCTCATCTCAAACACAGAGACATGAGAGAAAATAGGAGACAGCTAGACTCAAGCAAGCTAGAAGTCTCAGAAACCTAGCGTGGAATGGAGATGGGAGTGGCGAGCAGGCTGGGCCCCCAGGCGCAAGAGTTTTGTCTGGAGAGAGAGCAGCACAGGAGGCCCGGCTGCAGGGAGCCGAGTCTCACCCATGAGTGACAGGGGCCAAAGCCAGGCCTGCCTCAGCTGCTGCTGCACACCTCTGGAGGGTCCGACAAGCTCTGCTTAACCCAGGCTCTGCCGCCAGCTTGCTGCGTTATCCCAGGCAAGTTACTTAGCCTGCCTGTGCCTCAGTTTCCTCTCCTGTCAGATGAGGCTAATACGTCCCACCTCTTGGGGTTATTAGAGCTAATGAGTTAATGTATTTTAAATGTTCAGGACAACACCTGGAACCTTACAAGTGTGAGCTACTATGTTATATTAATTGTTCTTGTTTTTATTGTTATTATCCTCGTGGTTAAGTGAATGACCAACCAAATCCCTCTGCGTATTGCTGCCAGGTGCTTCAGGTATAAGGGGCTGAGGCTAGTTTAGGAGGAAGGTCTAGGCATGGCCTGTGGTCATGAGTTGAATCAAGCAAGCTGCCACTGGATCCGTGATAGATTCTGCCACGAGCTAGAAGTCCTACAGTATAGGAAACCCAGACTTTGGAGATTAAGTGTGGTTCTGGCCTGCAGGGTCATATAAAGAGGTAGAGGCCACCCAGAACCACAGGAGTGGGAGCTGGGGGTTGAGTGGGCAGGGGAGAGTGGTCGGGAGAGGGACAGGGAGAGACAGAGAAAAAGCAGAGTCTAAAGATGAAACAGTAAGTCCTCACCCCCTGCTTGATAGTTTGGCTGAGTGTTTACCTCCAATCACAACACTTGTTTTTCATTTCTGAACTTAACACTTGTAACAAATATGGACAAGGCTCATCATGTAGCCTCCTGCTAAAGAGAATTCACTATATATAGATATACATGCACATATAATACATATATATACATAGTATGGTATATACAGTATCATCCAAAAGACCTCTAAACAGACAACCCAGGTTTCTGCCCTAGAAAGAAACAGTTGCCACAAGTAGAAAAAGTTCAACTCAGAAAGTAAAATCCAGAAACCTTCAAAAAGAATAGATCACATTGCTTAATTGCAAATAATTAAGATCTACTTCCATTCCCAACATCACCAAAGGAAAAATTCAGAAATGTTGGCCTCCTGGGCTTACTTCTAACAGTCCAAATGAAAAAAGCATAAAACAGTTTGGAACCAAGAAGCCCAACCAAAAGACTTTTATTTAAAAAGAAGTACGTGAGATTGGTATAAAACTGAATCACAGGTGGTAGTAAAGGACAGAACACTTGTGTACCGTGAGATCCCCTGGGAGGAGCAAAAGTCATCCTGACCTTTCACCTGATGTCGCAAGCCCGCCTTCATTGTCCGGCTGACTCAGGGTCACTGTGTCCAGTGAGGACAACATATTCTGCACCTGGAGCGCCAGGGCGGCCACGCGTAAGTATGAGCCTGCTTCCAGCCGCCCTCGCTGTGCCTTCTCCTGTGTTTCCTCCCTGTCCCTCACCCTGGAGACCAATGCTTCTTACCTTCCACCCCCAGCTCCTGTCAGCCCTCTCACTGGCAGTCGCTTCCTGTCCCAAACCATTACTTCCTCCTCCAGCAAACACAGATAAAATCCTCAGGGCAGACTTAGGTAGTAGGTGAAACTTCAAGTGACATGTGGACAGTGGTAAAACATGCTCTCTCCTGCTGCAAACTCAGGATTTTGTAGATAAAATGTAAAGGCAATAGTTATATTCATAGCCAAGCTCAAAAGAAAGGGCAGTGATGGCTACTTTAAACGAACAAGGGTATCTCAGCGCTTCAAGGGGAGATGGACAGACTTAGGCTCTCAGAGCCAGGAGCTAGAATCTTAATGTCCATAAGATGAAGGGCTGGAACCAAGACAGCATCATAAAACTAGGACCATTCCAGGGGATTCCAGTCTCTGAAATGTGGACATTAAAATTGCACTACACCAGAAAGCAGCGTAAAGCATGGCATCTCCCTGGGGTTCTTGAGAAACCAAAACTCCAACCATGCACTATGGAAAAGGCTGTAAATTCTCCACTTAGAAGTAGTGAAGACTTTTCCAACTAAGAAATTAACCATAAAACTGGTCCAAAAGCAGGGAAATTCCCACATACTCAGCAGAAGCAAATGCAAAGCACTCTGAAGGGGCCCTTCCTCAATCCTAGGCACACAGGACTGTCACAGTGAAACAAGCTTCCTGTTGAAGATCAGCCCACCATCAAAATTTACAAATGAAATATAGAACCTGGCCACCATGATGGAGAGTCAAGACACACAACAAACAAGGAGAATAAGCACTCCCAAGGGCAGGAGATAAGAGAACAATTTTAAGAGAGACTATTTAAAAGTGCATAAATGGATAATCTTTTGCCATCCCAACAATACTCAATTGAATATCCCCGAAGACATATTTTTGGGCACATGTATGATTTATTTATGGCATCAGTTTGCAGAAGCAGAATTACTAGGCCAAATATCTTCTTTAACAATAATTTTTTAAAAGTGCCTTCAAATTATTAGAGAAATAGAAGAGACTAGAACAATGCTGAAAGACAAGTATAAACAAAAACTGGAAGATCTGGAAAATGATCAAATAGAACTTCCAGAAATGAAAAAAAAATGTCATGAAAATCTAAAACTCAATCACCGATTAAATACCAAATAGACCAAGCAGATTATCCCAGATGAAGAGAGTATTAGTGATCTGCAAGACAGATCTAAAGAAATCCAAAATGGAACATGGACAAAAGACTAAAAATCACAAGAGATCAGATTCCATCTAGCCGAAAGAAAGCAAGTTGAATATTTTTCCATAAGATAATTATTTCATTAAATTATGTAATCTGTTTAGTCTCCAAGGATTATTTATATATTTCTTAAAAACTTCATTATTTCAAATGACTAGATTT
This sequence comes from Smutsia gigantea, assembly GCA_032199065.1. Taxonomy (NCBI): domain Eukaryota; kingdom Metazoa; phylum Chordata; class Mammalia; order Pholidota; family Manidae; genus Smutsia; species Smutsia gigantea. The sequence continues at coordinate 183,306 of JAVSCE010006531.1, forward strand.
TGTGGTGAAATTTTAGAGAAAATAAATTCCCTAACCCCCATTTAAGTTACATGTCATCTAACAGATACTCACTTAATGAACATCATTTTAAGATAATGTCTTAGATGAGGATGGTAAGTTTTAACTTGATAAATGGGAGAGAGCCAGTTTGGGAGCTTTTCTTTTTGCTTTTTTAAAGTTAATTCTTATCTTTTCTACATCCATACATATGCCTCCTCTTAGTTTGCTTCACGGAGCATATATAGTAAAGCGAAAACAAACTGCTGTGAAATGAGTCCCATTTTCTAATTTTCATTACAAAATCAGAAACATATATCCATAGAAAAGAGTGATCCAAAAAGAGTTGAAAACATCTGGTAAAACAGCTTAAGCTAGTCTCAATATATGTAAAGGGAATCAGCTATTGTTATGTTTTGAAGAATCCTAAGAAAAACCACATGAAAATATCTTTTTCAGTCATTGGCTACTACTTAGAATTACATTAAAATTATCCCAGCAAATGCCCTTAACTCTGGGAAACCAAACACTAAGGCATTATTATTTGTAACTCGGGGTAGTCTTTACAACACATAATTTTATGGGTGAGGGGAAGGGGCAAGAGGTGGCTTGAGGGCTCTAGTCACCTAAAGAAGGGGCACCTAGAGATAGGGTATGCTGAAGAAGGGGAACAGATCATGAAAGAGGAAGGAGAATGCTCCAAAATTTCAAATAAAACTCCATGCAGTCTCTCATAAATAGATGCTGTGCTCCCTTCAAGTAAGGACTGGTTTATACATCATCATCACACACAAAAAGAAACTGATTGAAAGGAAGGCAGCTTGGAATACAGGTCCAGCAACGGGCTTTTCAGCCTGAGCAATCTGTTTTGAAACTCAGCTCTGCCTCTAAGGAGCTGTGTGATTCCAAGTATGTTCTATAATCTATCTTCAGCTCGGTTTCCATATCAGTAGGTCAGAAATAAAATACCAGCACTTAAGCAGCTACTCAAAAAATTTAGCCATCCTTGGTACTGCAAGACAGGACATGGCCTACTTCTGGGGAGTGCATGGCATAGTTCATGGTATAGCCTTGGATTCAAACACCAATCCCTTCACTTACCAGAGCTGGGACTTTGCACACATTAGAGTTACACAGTCTGAACCTCTTCAAGCCTGGGATTCCTTATTTGAAAAATGGAGGGAGTAGCATTCTCATGGCACTGCTATGAAAATTACATTTATACAACATGTATAAAGAACCTAGAATAGTGCCTGGCATATATGACACCCTTAATCAATCATAGGTATTGATACTAATTTTAAGCACAAATTTGCTAAGCCAGGTTAAGGCAAGGGATGTGTGATTAAGCAAAGTTCGTTGAATGACCTTTGGAATATTAAGACACCAAGAAGTAAATTTTATTTGTAATTCCCTAATTTCCTCAAGGGCAGAAACATTTGTCTGATGATACATGGCAGAACCTCCACATACTGATGACTGACTCGCTTATAAAGACATGGTGACCCACCTCATATGCAAGACACAACAAATAAAAATGACTATTAGCATTTTCAAAATACGAGCTTCTCCATAAATGTTAAAATGGGAGCTCCATAGGGAATAACTAGTAAGATGTTTGAAAATATAAAGCATCTGTCTTCACATTATACCAATTAACCTAATGCCCTCACTCACTTAAAACTGTAACTGCCAATTACCAATGAGCCATCCAGTCAACTTCTTTAGTTTCTTTTTTGCATTTAATCACTTTGGGTATTTGCTTTGGGAAATGAAATAGAAAGGTGTAAAATGAGATGACCATTATCTGGAAGGTTCCTTCTACTTTTATTTCTGTTATTCTTATTCAATATATTAAACTCAATCCTACAATGAGCCATTCATTCTGAAGTGACTCACTTAAGAATACTTGGTGACTCCCTAAACAAAGGAATTAGCAGAGTGAAACTGTGCTTTATTTTTTTTAAAAGGAAGTTAATGTGAGTTAATTGCCTTCAGTGTCTCCATAATTAAAAATACACTACAAGCGCAGCTCTGTGGAGATTCGTTTGACTTGCTAAACCCTATTTACCTAGTATAAATTGTTAAAATTCTACTTAGAGTTCTGATAGTTCAAGTTTCATGTAGGAAGACAGTTCTCTATTTGTTATGGTCCTTTTTTTTATTCAGTTGAGAAATGCAATACATCTTCTCTTCTAAAATGTTCAAATAATAAGGCCCACCTTTACTCATAGCTGTGCTACTATGACATACAATAATGCAGCCTTTCTTGAAGGAATAAGTTCAATGTTTCAAGATGAGGTGCGTATGTTAGTTGCAAAATGCCTGTATTTTAGATTTCTATGTCCATATCCTGTGTGTATTTTAGCCAGACTTCAATAAACCCACCCACCAAAAACGTTAAGGGATGAAGAGTGAGGACAGACTCCATTGTGGTTCTGAAAACCACGTCCTGAGGGGCGTCCTGACCTCAGCTCAGTGCTGGAGGGTCAGTATTCCGCATAGACTGGACTGAGTGGTTCTGGTCCTTCCCTGGCCCCATTTCCCTTTATACTGACTACACTTAAGCTGCAATATTCTTTGACATATAAATTTAAGAGTTAAAGCTATTCATTCTTTTCTGTTTCAGAATTGGATCACTGATTATAGTCTAACAGGATGAAGACTATGTAGGAGAGGAAAAATAACTTTTGTTCTCCCCTCTAAGGCTTAGTGACTGCTGTGTGTGAATCAAACTGACAATAACAGGAGAAAAATGTTGTTTCACATGAACATGGGGGCTTCACAGAAAAGAAGTAAAAAAAAAAAACACGTAGTTAGACCCAGGGCCTTTTATACCATTTTAACAAAGGGTAATAAATTGTGGAGATATGACTGGAGAAAGGAAAAGGAGTTGTGGCCTTCAGGGATGGTGAACCTATGGAGGAAATAATGGGAAATGAGGGTAACTTTAGTGAGGTTTGTTTGTAGTCTCAAGTGAGTGCCGTCTCCGGCCCTTCTTTCCTGGTGCGGGAGAGGGAGACACCTTCACAAATGGAAATTGATGCTATGCATTTGGGAAGAAAGGGAGAGGGCAGGCAGCTCCTCTGGCTCCTGCTGCTTCTGATCGCCATAAGCTCAAACTAATCCTTATACCAGACTGGCATATTTGGGGGTGGCACCTTCTGAACCCTTCACTCACTTTAAGAATGACTGCCATGTGGCAATGAGGGGAGGCAGGAGTGGGGTATATTCGTGACGCACTGATGACGGTGATCCGTGCCTTAAGCACAGTGTCATTTGAGAGGCTCATGTACTTTGCAGTTTGCTAGGTTTTTACACCAATTCCTGAGAGCCTTCCTCTCTCATCCTCTTGACCCCATTTGATAATCCTCCTCCTGAGGCAGGAAGAGGCACGGTTCTGGGGGTGACTGCTGGAAGACATCAACTGGCAAGAAGACCCCCCATGTGAGCTGGAGTCCGGAGATGACTGTGAACAGGTAATTAAAAGCAAGAAGGCCAAAATCAGATCATCAAGTCCCAAGTTACAGGGCCGAGGATAAGCAGAGGGAGGCCTGAACTACGGGCCCTTGTCTGTTGCCAGTAATCACGGCTGACAAAGGTGCGCACTGAGGCAGTCCTTGTGTGCTTAAAAGGTATGGACTAAAGGGACCCTCTGAGGTGACAACTTTGCAAACATTACATACTTCCTCTTTAGGGCAATAAAAAATAGGTCCTGAACATGCATATATCCTATGCATTCAATATTTAAGAGAATATCATGCCTTCTAGAGCCTTCAGGCAAAAGCTACTAGTGGTGCAGACAGAACACGCACAATTTGCACAAAAATATACAGACAATATGTAAACAAATCTAACAGACTGCTTTAGGAGAATGGAAATAATACAAGTTATTCTGCAAAATGTCACTTGTCAAACTCCATCCTGATCCTTATGCCTGTCCTATTAATTCAGTACTAAAGAAACCAGAAAATAAAAATCCTACCCTAAAGCACACCACGCCAGCCACCAAAATTACAGAGCATGATGATGCATAATTACGGCGCTTTCAAACAGCATTTGGGAGCATGTCGCTCGTGATGAAAAATGTAATCTATTTCTACTGACAGATATTAATTGCTCTGTGTTCAGAAATTTTTGAACCACTACTGATAAGCAAAATGGTAACATAAATGTCTCAAAAAAAAAAACGGCAAGGAAAGAAGTATAATTCTAATCATAAAAACTCCCAGCGCACAAGGAAAGGCAGTTTTGCCAAAAGGACGTCTATTATTAAAATGTGTGAATTGTTGCCACCATAACACAGGAAGAGGCTCAAATGTAAAGTTGCTTCCAGCAGGTCTGAAGTATTACTCTCTGATAACACTGGCTAATTGGGGTTTGGGACTTTGCCATTTCCTTAGCAAACTGTCTTTTCAAAGGCAAAACTGGATCTTTGGAAGGAAGATGCCTGCAGAATAGATTAGTCCTTTAAAACTGAACCCCAATGGCCACAGATGAGCTTCCGTGTAGCTTAGAAGGGCTGTGCTAATAGGGACAGTCGCTATCAGTGTGCTCTCACTACCGACGGTTCTCGGTCTATCACTTCAGAGATGACGGAATTTGGACAGGCACCTTAGGTTTTGTGGCTGGTGCACCTAAACACGTCATCACAAGTCTCAAGCTCTCCTGTCCTCAGAGAACTCAAGGGAGCTCCTTCCACCCACACCCTCACCCCTACCCCGCACCTGTGCCAACCCACTCCTCACCAGCTGATCCTCACCAGCACAGCACTGCCCCCAACTCTCTGGTCTCGGCACCACTGGTGTCTAAGTGCTGCTCCACATCCTTATGTCCCTGTTTTGTCAACAGCACCTCTGGTCTCTTAAAAATCTGGACTGGATCTCTTAAGTTATCATCGAATCCACCTTATCCCTCCCCTAGGACTCCTCATTAATCTGTTACCACTTGCTACGGTACATCATCATCTCAAATCAAATCACGCTTCCAGGGTCTTTCTGGACTCCTCCCAGTCCTGTTCTGTAACAACCACCAGCTCCTTCTCCCTTTAATGCTGCTTTCGCCGCATCGGACCAAGGCACACATGCTCCTCATCTGCAATGCCTTTGCCTCTGCACGTGCAGGATGACGTCTGAGCGCGCCAGCGGGACAGGTAACGTGCCTCCCGATCTGACCTCGGCCTCCCTCTCCAGACCAGGCTACTATGCTTTTGATGGTATTTGTCCCCTCTAACCCTGTGACTTACGTCCTCATTTTCCCTTTTTTTTTTCAGATCAAATTCTAGGTTCTCTACAAAGCCATTCCAGACTAAAACGACTGCACACTCATATAATTCGTATTCTATTCATCCTCTTACTTGTGGTCTGTGGGGGTCCTGATATCAGCCAGATCACAAGCCCCTGAGGAAATGGACTATGTCAAATATTTCTAGACTCCTATGATCTGGGCTAAATGAAAGCCTGCTCACCGAGGTGTCCGCCAGCTCCTTTAACAAGCAGAATCTAGAGGAAAGGGAGAACACCATGCTAGCCCGCCGAGCAAAATCGGGGAACCAGAGGGATGGAGGCTATGACAGAAACCAGAATTTTAAGCAAGGATAGGCCAGAGCCAAATGAAACCATGTGAAAAACATACAAATTCAAATCAGGGCAAAGAGGAAGCCATGGTAAAACCAAACAAGAGAGCAAAGAGATTCAATGACCAAGCGGGAAGCAGGGGGAAGGAGAGGGCGAGTCTGGAGCCTCCCAGAGCTGACATTCAGAGTCAGGGAACAACCCGTTTGACGCACACACGCATGCGGTGCTCAGCAGCGCCAGTGCACAAAAACTTTGCAAGTACCTCTGGGACTCTGACCTCATCTGGCCCGTGCTGAGCCAACACACAAAGGTTTAAAGACAGACATTATTTAAGTGTGCTGTTTCACCACAATGGTCTTAGCTAGGAATCAAAAACGGATAACCAGAAAACCCAAAAATATGAAATGATGCAACACCATTTAAAATAACCCTGGATCAAAGATAAAATGACAATGGAAATTTAAAAGTATTTTATACAAATAAGGAAACTAAGACAAATCAAAACATGTTGAATATATCTAAAGCTGTGCTTAGAGGGAAATTAAAATTTTACATGTATATGTTAGAAAAGAGAAAGACTGAAAACCAATGTTCTAAACACCCATCTCAAAAAGTTAGAAAAAGTATAGCAAGTTCATCTCAAAGAAAGCCAAAGAAAGGAAATAATAAATATGTGGGAAGAAATTAAATGAAAAATAAATAGATGATAGAGAAAGATAAACAAAATCAAAATTAGTTATTTTGAAAGACTAATAAAATTGATGGACCATAAGCAAGACTGGTTATGAAAAAAGAGAGAAAGCAAAAACTACCAATATGGAGAAATGAAAAATAGTACATTAGTATAGATACTATAGATATTTTTTAAAGAGGATGTAAAGAGTGAGTTTATACTAATTTTAAAATTGAAGTGAATTGAGCTTTTAAAATATAACTAAACAGAACTGACACTGGAAAAGATTTAAAAACAAATATCCTAAAGCTATAAAAGAAACCAAACCTGAAATCAAAAATATAAAGAAATGTCCAGATCTAAGTGACTGCAGCAGTGAGATGTCAAATGGATAACACATCACAGTCAATTTGGATTTATTCCAGAAATGCAAAGTTAGTCTGATATACAAAAATCAATGTAATTCACCATACTATAAGAATAAAAGGAAAAATTTAAAAACAATAATTTCAGCAGATACAGAAAAGGCATTTTATATGACTGAGAACACATTTAAATTAAAACAAAACCTTAGCAAACAAGAAAGGGAACTTTCTGAATAAACAGAACTTCCTAAATCTGATAAAATGAACAAAAACTTCAAACAAACATCATTCTTAGTGGTGAAATGCTGAAGACATTTCCTGGGATCAAGAATGAGATAAAGATGTTTGCTATCACTGATTCTAGTCAATGTTGTCCTTGAAATACAAAAAAGTAGGAAGGAAGGCTGTAATAATGAAAAGGAAAAAGTAAAACTAATTATTTGCAAATGAAATGATACTATACTTAGAAAATCCAAAAAAAAAATCACAAACTATTACAATTGAATTAACAATGTTAAATGTATAAAAAATAATTGTATTCCTAGTATACCAACAATAAATAAGTAGAACACTAAAATTTAAAATGAGAACTTGTAAGAGCACCAAAACCATAAAATACCTATGAACAAAAATAATAAAAGATATGCAATACAGAATATATATAAAACATAACAGAATAATTAAGGCAGATTTTTTTTTAATGGAGGGACATACATACCATGTTTGTGCAGTATTTGATTCAGTATTTCAGAGACTGAGTTTTTAAAAGGTCTATAGATTGAACTGAATTCCAATCAAAATACCAGCAGGTGTTTTTATAGAAATTGGGAAGTTGGTTTTAAAATGAAATGAAATAAGAAAGAACCTAAAATAGAGAAGACAGTCTTAACAGAATAAGCTGAAGGATTAATATTACCTGATAGCAAGACTTAGGATAAATCTAAAACAATTAAGACAGTGTGGCACAAAGGCAGGCACTGAGCAGTGGAGCAGCACAGAGAGGACAGGAACAGATTCACACAGAGACGGACATGCGATTTAACACAAGGGAAATGATACGGGATTTTCAAGAAACAGTTCAGTGTCAACAAGATGTCCACCTGGAGAAGAACTAATCTAGATCCCTACCTCATGCTCTATACAAAAATTAATTCCAGACAGACTGTAGCCTTAAGAGTAGGTCAAACAATGAAGCTTCTGAATGAAAACAGAAGTCCTTGGGATAGAAATAGACTTAAAAGAAAAAAAAAAGACATATGAAACACTAATGCTAGTGAAAAAAAATTAATAGGTTGGATTTTCTCAAGATTGCAGACTTCTTTTCTACAAAAGAAATCATTAAGAGGGTGGCAAGACAAGCCACAGAATGGAAGAAAGTATTTTTAACACATGATGAGTTAGTTCAACAGTGAGTCACATAAAAAGAACTCTTGTAGATCAATATGAAAAAGGCACACAATCCAACAGAAAAGTGAACACAGGATTTGAATAGGAGCTTTACTAAGAACCATCTCAAAATGGAAAAAGACATAGAAAATGTCATTAGTCATCTTATTGGTCATCAGGAGAATTCAAATTAAAATGGCAATGAAATATCACTGCTCATTTACTAGGATGGCTAAAAATCTGTACACTAACAATAATGCATGTTGGAGAGGCTTGTAGGAACTAGAATTCTCATACACCACTCTGTGAACTGGTACAGCCACTTTGGAATATTCTTTGGCAATATCCATAAAAGATGAAATTATGTATCTTATATAACCCAGACATTCAACAGAAGTACTTACAGATGTTCACCAACGGCTTTATAGAAAAATGTTCACAGCAGTGTTACTCACGAAAGCCTCAAACTGGGAAACACAGAGGCCCATCAACAGTGGAATGTGAGGCCGCGCTACAGGGGAACTGTGGAATACCATGCCCCAGTGAGGGCGACCCATGTTCAAGCGCAAAATGAATGCATCTCACAAACATGATTTGGAAAGAAAGAAGCCAACCGTAAAAGGTTACAGCACAGTGTATGCTTGCATTTTTAAAAGCTCAAAAACTGATCTTCTCTGTATACATGTCAATACAAAGCTTATTTCTAAAAATGTGCTTTTGTTATATGTATGCCTGTGGGCTCACGCCCTTCCGGCAGATAGTTGGATATTCAGTTAAAGAGAAGAGAATCTCAAAAAATCGGGGTATTTCTGCTAGTTAGGATGTAAGTGAATAGAGCACAAGACAAATATGTAGGAGACAGCAAGTGGCTCGAGCCTGTATGAACAGGACAGGGATTCGCCAAGAGGCTGAGGATAGGCCTCTGCTAAATTGTGTTTGGGCCACAATGTAAAGTTATGCTCCATCTTTTAATGTGAGAAATAAGAAATGTACATAATCTCTTGTCTAAAGTGGCTTTTAAATCCTCTAAAAATGGGAAATCCAATAACACATAGACAGCACTATATAAAGACTAATTTCACATTATGAATTGAGGGAAATTAATCAAATCAGTTTGGTTTTAATAGCCTGCGTTCTTCAGTGGTATCTTCTTATGGCTGTTATCTTGGCAGCACAGTGAAGCAATTCAGGGGCCATTCGACTATACTGATTCTTTATTAAAATTAACAAGTTTAATCTTTCAGTTTTCCCACATAGACCCATATACTGCACCTCAGCTCTAAGACTGATTTCTTAAATCAGGTGAGCAGTCTTTTCTGTAACCTATTTCTTGTCCTTGGATTTGAATAAAATGCCTCTACTTACATGGAAGGGTACATAATACTTTGCCTCAATGCTGTGGCAGGCAGACCCTGTTAATCTCCATGCCACCAGGAGATGTTTGATTAGCAAGTCTGATTTAATCAGGCTAACCTTGATTAAGAAATATCACCATAAATAACTGCAGTGCCTAAATGCAAATAAAAGCACAGCCAAAAAAAAAATCACACAATATTTGGAAAAAGTCAGTCACTCTCTCATTAAACTTTATAGAGAACTTTCACGTTAGAAAACAAGCCAGATGCAGAGTTCATAAAAAATGAGGCAATAAGGAGGGTCCCGTCTCTCAAACTGCTCACAGACCAGTGGAGAAGGACATGAAGAAATAAACGGTTCTGTTATGATGTGACTCCCACCAGGGGAAAGTCAGGTGCTGCTTACGGAGACAGAGAAGAGGAAGAGCCAGTGCTGGGAGGTGTCAGGCGATGATGTCACAGCGAATCTTGAGAATAAAGTTGACGGGAACTGGGAGGGTAACCCAGACACAGGGAAAAGGCATGGAAAAGCCTCTTGCATTCAAGAAACTCTAAGAAGTTCTGTCTGCCAAATGTGCATGGAGGAGGCTGGTGGAAGATGGGGTTGTAAGGAAAGGCCATGAAAGCAAGAAGCTTCTGGAGGAATTTCATTAGAAGAGTTTTTCATTTTGGGGGCACTAGTGGCAAGCTGTTAAGGATAGACAGGAGGGAATTCAGGAGACTCTCCGAAAGGCTGCAGTCATCTGCAGAAAAAATAAGGAGCTTCAATCAGGAATGGTGAGGAAAGCCAGACTCAGGAGGCTCTGAGAAGGTAAAGTCCAGATGGGGTGTGGAGAGAGGGACACGGAAAAGCCGAGGCTGGCTCTGAAGTCACCAGGATCACAGATGGAAGTTGTGAGGGGAAAGGGGTTAGAGAAGAAGGGGCAGGGGTGGCTCATGTTCCAAGTGATCCCTGCAGGATGACAGAAGCTAGAAACTTTCTCTCACCCCCATCCACCAACACGGATCACTCCCAGCTCTCTGGCTTGGTGGTACCCTGAGACAGGCAATATATGAGGAAAACTAAGCATTTGGGGTTTGGAGATTTTTATTTATTTTTATTTTTTTACCTTATGCATTGTAGGACACCTGTGAAGAAATCAAGGTAGAAATTTCAAGTAGTCAGAAACACGGATCTTAATCTAAGAAAAGCAGTTGAGCCTCGCAACAAAGGCCAGCGTCACGTCCAAAAGGAGGCTTGAGAATGTGTCAGAGGCCTTTTAGGGAGGGGTACTTACAAATGAAAATTTAGTCCATGAGTCACTTTAAGGATAAGTCACAATTTTGTTGTTTTCGGGGGGCAATAGCCTTTCACATATACAAAAATGTTCACTGTCAGTACTAGTATTTTTAAGAAGAGGGCATGGGAACTTTTGAGCTAGTCTGGCAAAACCTATCAAAATAATATTACAAAACTAAACCATCAATGGAATGCCCAGTCACCACCAAACACGCAAGAAACTACAGCAATTTTCCACTGAGTAGTAAACAAATTTTTGAATGGCCCTCCCCTTCCCTGCTCACATTAAATTACTATTCCAATTTGGAAGATTTAGCTACTCTGGACTTAAAATCACTAGAGATTTCAACACTGAACTTGGTCCTGGTTTTCCTTTTTTCCCCAAAATTTTATGCCTGGAACTTCATCTCTGAAATAAATATCAGTTCTCAATGTCAGCAGATTTAACCTCTCTACCCTGCTTTCTAAGTCTTTACATGGACTCTATTCTGTTAGCCATATCCTACGTTGACATAGAGGTCCTTCTGAGTCTCCACCTCAATTTTAATCTTGGTGAGAAGAAAACCAATTTTTCCCATTTTTATGCCTCTCCTCCAAGGAGAACACTCACCATGCTGACAATAAAATGAGGTACAGCAAGGCAGAATAAGGGTTGTCCTACAAACTAACTGAAGTGAAAGAGAACAAATGCATAAGGTTATTTCTTATTAGAGAAATGACCTTGCCCTGCTGGCCTATCTCTCCTTGCTCTCATTCCATCTTTTCTAGTCCTGCTAACTTCTTTCAACTTTTTCATCATGCTTCATACACTTCAGCTTTGGGCTTTAGATAAGAGGGGAAACGGAGCCTTGGGGATGGGGCACAACAAGAAGGCAGCTACCTGGGGCAGCATGAATCCAAAATGGGTGCCCCTGGAACCCCAACTCCAGGCTTTCTGATTCCAGGTACTAAAGTTCCTCATTTCTGATTGGAGACCAGTCCAAACGAATTCGTATCTCCTTACACAGATATTGCTATTAGCCAACAGCCTCTTTAGGCACTCTCTACTTTATAAAAGTGTTTTCTCATTCATTTTCATTAATGCTCCATTATTGTAAAAATGCTAAGTAACTATAACTGTGCTTCTAAATAAAACCTCAGGGTGAACCTGGAAAGAATAGTCTAAAGAGAATTTGATTATTCTCCCAATTATTTCTTAGAATTTAAACAGGATGCCTTCCTCAGAAATGAAAAACTGCCTTATACCCATTATGTAATGAAGACATTTTTTTTCATTCCTTCATTTCTTCTGTCTGGGGCTTGCTCAGAAAATAAAAATTCCTAAGGGGTAAACTCATCCATTTAATGTTATTGAGTGCTAGGCTAACTAGATCTGGAACTCCATTTCAGTTAGCACACCTTCCCAAACTGAAGATGCAATACGTATACACACTGGGACCAGGACACAGGGCTGTGCCTCAGTAATGGTGCTCATTGGCTCCTTCACACTGGTGTCCTGGTGCCCAACTTTCTCACCTCCTGGAATAATGACGGCCCACACCACTCATTCCAAAATTACATGGAATTACTGAGAACTCTGGTTCCAAGGAGGGGTAAGTTACAGTACACTTTTATTTAGTTAATAAAAACAGCCATTTTTCCATTTTGTTCTTGTTCTTGGTCTAGTCTGACATGGGAACTGTCTATTCTTTCAATTGGATCTTTTTGGTAGTTTCGGAGTTACAGAGAAAAAGTCACTCATTTTCAGATTACAAAATTTTTACCTCATACGAAAAACCATCTTAGAATTTTGGACTATCATTTTCTACATACCCCTCATTAACAGTTTAAATCAATTTTCTTGCTATTATTTTTCGTGTTCAGTTACTGTGCAGAATGACTCCGCCTCCTCCGATCTGAGATAGCACTGGTGCTCCGCACACAAGGTTCATACCGTGCACTGGGCACCGCAGTGGAAGAGCCCTCCCTGACATGACAGAGCACTCAGGCCTTCATTTGGTCCTAGCTTTACGTAAAAGGTACGCAGACTCTTTCTGACACATTTAGGCCACAGGCAACTATTAAGTCTGATTAAGTCTGCTGTAATCATGGGAAATGCTGAACTTGGAGACAAAGGACCTCGGTTCACAGGCTATGATCCTTGGAAATAAATAGCTATCATAAGCCTTCTACGCTTTAGTCTTCAGATCTGTAAAATGGAAACTGTGACTTCCATTTATGGGTAACACCTGCCCCTTGGCATCTGTTCCATCAAACACATGAGTTAGAGGCCTAAGTGCTATAAAAGGTTCTCTGTTTCCGTTTTTTCACATCCTCCTCCTGTACAGCCCTTAGGGGACCCTCTCCTCCGGTCTATGGAGCCGGACACAGCCAGTCTCCAGAACACCTCTCCTTCAGCCTGGCTTCAGTTCTCACCTGTGGGCTGACCACCCCCAGATCCACATCTGCCAAGGGAGGCTTTCCATTTCCAGCTGCTCATGTGCGCCTCCACGGGACGCCATCTGAGGCTCCTTACCGTGCACAGGCTTTCTCTTGAGTGCGTATTCCCTGAGAGGCAAGGACACAGATCATCTCCTTTGTCTCCTAATACTCCATATCCCCTGGGATCCCACTCACTCCGTCACACCTTCCCATGTGATCTCAGGTTACATTCATGCTGTCTCCCACGTATTTCTCAAATCTGTCCTCTTCTCTCCACCCCACTGTTGAGACTGTCATGTCTGCCGTCACCCCACCCCTGCCATCAACAGATATCCTAGCTTCCTCACCCCTGCATGGGGCAATTCTGAGGGTTCACACCCTTGGAAGGTTCCAACAAGACTGAGCCCCAGCTGCCCACAGGGGGCCTTATTTAGTAATACCTCTCTTTCTAGCTTTCCTACTTTCCATGGCTTACATGCTTTCTGGGACCACCCCCCATATGAACTATATGAACCCCAGTCCTTTTCTCAGATCCTTACATATTAAGCAAAGTTTTAGGGAAACCCAAATTAAGATAAACAGGAATGAGAAGGGCATCAGATTTCTTAACAACAGTGAAAGTTAAAGGGCAGTAAAGTAATACATTTGAAATTCTGAGCCAAGAGTATTTCCAACACAGAATTCTGTCTGTCTGACCTGAAACCTAAGTGTGGGAGTGTGATATGGTGATACAGTAAGAAATACATTTTGGCCCTGTTCACAGTTCTGGTACACAGCTCCTGATCCTCTTGTAATTTCCTAAGTGGTAAAGAGGAATGGGAGCATCCTATAACGTTTGGTCTTTTGTCCTCAAATAACTCCAGTTCCTGAAACAGCTCCAGAGCTAAGGTGAAAAAAAGTGTCTTGTTATTTATAACATGCCCTTTTGTCCACATAAGAATTTAAACTAAGAAGATAAACTTCTAGAAAGTTCCTAAGGATGGGGGGCTCGTTGTCAAGTGGACCAATCATGTGATTAGCAGATTGGAAATTTCAGTGCGGCCCCCAGTCCCACCTCTGGGGAAGATAGAGGGTCTGGAAGTTGAGTCAATCCCTAACGACCAATGATTTAACCAATCATGTCTACATAATGAAGCCCCTGCTGAGAATCCTATACAAAGGCCAGGGAACAGGGAGAGACGCTGGGAGGGCAGGGAAGGTCCACACCCCTCCCCTGACCTTGCCCTCTGCCTGTCACCACCTGGCTGTTCCTGAGCTGTGTCCTTTGTAATAAACCAGTTATCTGGTAAGTAAACTGTTTCCCTGAGTTCTATGAGCTGCTCTAGCAAATCATCAAACCCAAGGAAAGGGTCAAGGGAGCCTCCAGTGTATTGTTGGTTGGTCAGAAGAAAGGAGGCAGCACGGACTTGTGGTGGGCATCTGATATGGCGGGGGACAGTCTTGGGAGACTGCCTTCCCCTGCAAAGACCTCTTCACCGGTGGGGCTCTTTCTAACCCCAGGTAGATTGTATCAGAATTGAATTAAATTGTAGGACGCCCAGTTGTCATCTGTGAAAACCAGAGAACTGCTTGGTGTGGGGAAAGAATCCCCACATCCGGTGTCGTGCTCTTGTGAGTACTGAGAGTGGGGGGTGAGCAGCACAGACAAGCACAGCGAGCTCCTCCTTCCTGAGTCTCGAGCCTGATGACCGCCTGTCCGCCCAAATGCGCAGCAAGTTACCAGCAGGTATGTTCTGCTGAATGGAGGCAACCAAGAACAGGTAGGCAGGAGCCCCTGCAAATGCGTTCTAAACAGAAGAAAAGCAACAGGGATTCCCAGAACAATGACGAAGGGAACTCTCTGACAGCATGTGCTGTGGAGCCACAAAGCCGCTTTCTCAGGCTGGAGCCAGAGGCATGGGGATCCCCGAGAAAAAGTGAGCACTGATGGGCTTCCCAGGGAGCTCTGTCCCATGGAGTCTGTGAGACCACAGTGTCAACAGCTCAGGTCTCCAGCCCCACACCCTGTCAGGGCCTTCAGAAAGAAGATCCCTTTATATGGTTGCCTTTAGAAAGCTTATTTGTCCACTAACCAAGCTTAAGAGAATGCTTTGTGAAATGCTGTTCCGGGAACCCAGAATTTAAAATCTCACAATTCAAACTGTCTGCCTGCCTGCCAGCAGTGGGGTGGTCTCTATAAATAAATGCAACTAAGAGGAATGCCAGGTGTTGAATGCGAGTGTAAGCCTGGCAGTGGAGGATGCATGTGTGTGCATTTTGTGTATCTGTGTGTGTGATTAAAGAGGGCAGAGGGAATGTGCTCAGCTCCAGGCCTCAGGCAGGGGTCGTGAAGGAAGAGAGCTGACCCTGGATCCACCAGCCTGGACTCAGCCTGGATCTCACTGAGGGTGTTATACCTTCTCTCCGTGTCCGTGAAATCTCATCTCATCCCTTCATAACCAGTAAGGGAGCCAAAGCAATTTACAAAACAAACCCTGGCCCTCTTGCTGGAACTCTTCAATCCATCTGAACATGAAGGTTTTTAAAAGCATGCTGTCAATTTTATTTTTCCCATCACTAATGAACAATGACTATTAGTCCCTATATGCACACACCACTGTGAATTCATAAATGCTTGTTGATCAATGGGATAAGAGACTATACCCCTGATGAGCACAGGACCCAGACTTGGAGTTCACGTTGGCCCAGAGAGGAAGCGGCAACAGACTGAGCACATCTGAGCTTCCACTATCAGCCGCCTGTTTGATCACATGAAGACTTCGGTTTCTTTACCAGCAACATGGTAATGACGTAATAGTCAGGGAATCCACATGACAGGACTGACAGATTGTTGAGCCTGCATGCCTGTCCAATCCCTGGCACACAGTGAATGCCCAGAAAATGTGAGCTGTTCACATTAGTTATTGATCTGATCAGAACCACACAAAAAGAAGGTGTCTCGTTTAATCTTCATGAGGAATTTCCTCATGCCTTACAACCCTCAAGAAAGCAGTGCTGTGCTGCTGGGTGCTCCAGTGCCTCCCAACTGTGCTCTGGGGAACAGCAGTCCCACTGGAACCCTCACCCTGAGTAACAGGGGCCCAGAGTCCAAAAAACACAGGATATTTCCATACCAAAGGCTTGAGAAATCCTGTAGCAAAGAAAATAGCTTACTTTTGTGTAATCCTATTTCCCAAATTTGTGTTTGGGCACAGAACCTTCCTTACAAGAAGCACCTATTGTGAACCCATGAAACTATGGTCCCAAGGAACACACTTTAGGAAAAGACATTGAGCTCCCTGAAATTGTCCAGAAGAGCTGACCCATCCCAAGGCAGGGAACAGGCTGCCCACCAGGGCCACGGGAGTTTTCCCAGCGATCTGAGCGCAGGCTTCCTGCTTCTTACTATGGTCCCAGTACCCTCCTAGCATGACCCCTTCTCTGCACTGGCATCATCACCACCAAGCAAAGCACAGTCTGGGAGAGAGCCAGCACTAAAGGTGGCAGACACAGGCTCTTAACGTGTGCGTGGACAGAGGGGCCTGTCAGCTTGGCTGAACTCACAGTGAAAAGTGGTTTATTACAGCATTTTAAAGGGAATTATACCTTCCCCAATTTCCCAGAAACCCTTTGGTATTATCATCCAGTTGCACAAAATAAGAATAAATGGATAGCTTTGAGGCTACAAAGCTCAAAAGTTCTTTACAGATGTTCTATCTTCACCCTATTGTCATAGCACACTGCGTGGTGACCTGGAATAGGAGCTGTATTTTATTCCACAAAACAACTAGGGTGACTGAGAAGAATGAAAATAGGGTCCTTACATTATATAGGCCGCCATCTACAAAGGAGTCCAAGCACATGACACGAGCAGGGAGATATCTCTTTCCCATCGTGGTACCAAATAGTATTTAATGATTGTTCCAGATATTTAGGTAGAAATGGCCTGTTTTCTAAACTCTGCTCCTTTCCTCAGGACAGAGCTGAAGGAGGCCTAGGAGGTGAGGTAATGCCAAGAAGGACAAGGAATATTTCCTGATGAAGACATAATTTTGACTACTGGAAGAGAACGTGTGAGCAGTTTGTACAAAGAGAGAAAATCAAGTTACCCTGGTGATTAGCAAAGTGTGGGGTACACAGTGAACACTCAGCAAATGCTTATCAGAGAAATGAAGCGGTACTCTAGGATATCTAAAGATTCAGAAACATGGTGAAGGAAACTCAGATGCAGAGAAGGGCTGTTTACAAAGGTTTAAGTCCTAGCATATTTCAGTAACTAAAAAAAAGTTATTTGGTTATTTTATAAATAAACTAGAGGTCAGCCTGAAAAATATTTACCTTCTTCAAGTTACCAAACTCTGAAAAAGTGGGTCTGAATGATGAAGACTTGGACTCAGTCCTGGCCTGGAATGTATGAGTGTAGAGAAGACCCATTATTACACCACATTGCTAAAGAGGAAGATCTCCTTATTAGTAATAACTTACTCAATAACACCTACAAAACAGAAAGGGCTCAAATCAGTCATCCCCATTTACACAGAGATTGTGAAACATGAAGAATGGCAGAGGAGGAAATGAACTCACAACCTCGCAATACGGTTCCATGCCGACTGTAACACATCAGCACTCTTCCCCTTGGAGGAGGGCAGGTCAGCCTCCCAAGAGAGCCTCCCGCATCCTCCCCACTACCTCCGGGGCATCATCGTCCACCGGCAATCACCCAGGTGCGTCTGCCTCTCGGCCAGCAAGTGTCAGCATGTGACGTAAAACCTCCAGCCACTGATATGCCCTTCAGCTCTGGGAAAGACGTTTTCTCCTCTTTCCCTCTATTTGTAAATCTAAGGAAATGCTTAGTGAATTCTGAGGATTTGTACATGAAATTTATAAAGTATCAGATTAAAATCCACAATTGAAACATTCTAAGGCATGGGTATCAGAATTGTACCATTACCTGGCATTTGGAATTTACAACCATACATTTCAACTGCCACCACAAATATAGGCATCATGGACCTGTGTTGTGCACGTGCATACACACACACACACACACACACACACACACACACACACACACACACAGTGAGGCTCTGAGCAGGATGCTCTTCTGGTGTTTACCTAGGTCTCACCTGTGGGTGACGGCTGAGGAGCTACCGCTCCTCTAAGGACCCAGGCCCCCATCCTGGATTATTTCACCGCAGGAATGGCCAAAGAAAGAGGAGGTGGGAAGGGTAACAAATCCCACAGCTACCTCTTCCTCCTCCCTCTGCCCTTCCTCCCTGTATGACCAGCATTTTGCAGACATTCCTGACAGCAGGTCCCTCCCTAACCAGCCCAGCAGGGGCCCTGTTCAGATCCCAGGGTGAGAGGCCCAGGCAAGGAAACTCTATTTGATTTCTTCCTGCAAAGTGTGTGAATCATACACCAGTCTTTGGTGCACCAGAAACTGGCCATTGGTATGGATCCACGTTTTCTGTATAGTAAACTCTAGAAAAGTTCAGAGCTAACTCTGCAGGCAACAATCAAGGAAATGTTGTGAAATTTGCCATGATCCTTGATGGGCCAAGAAGGAAAGAGGCCCTGCTTAGAGGTTGGCACATCAAGGCCTAAGGCTAGGGGAAAAAATACAGATGAGACAATCCCAACCTCATCATGTTGCAGAGGACTAACTAATTAAAAAACTTCAGCCCAGACCTCAGTATCCCCACCCCTGTAAACACTCTAGGTCCAGCCCCTCAGCGTTTGCATTCCTCCTCAAAGCCAAAACCAGTTGGATCCCTCACCTGCACCAGCAATTTGACCCAGGTTCTGCATCACTCAGCAGCAGGTAATGTGAGTTCCCTTTCGTGCTAGAAGCACCACTGCACACTGCAGGTACTTTACATGGTACAGTGCACGAATAAGATGCATTACGGGTTCTATAGAATTTTATGGGGTACTTGCATGGAAAAATGTGAATACCAAAAAACCTACTTAAAAAAGGATCTTCCAAAGGTTTGGAAATATCTGTGTAATTCAACAGCTCACAGACTGCTCCTTTTGAAAACAAAAAGTATCTTTACACACCAATCCAGGGCTACATGAAAGAAGTTTACTGCATATGCCTGACCCTGTATCAGCTGTGCTTCTCCATCCAGTGTACAAAGTGTCCAAGTGGGCATGATATGAAAAAAATCTTTTCTAAAAAAGGCTGGTATCTTACTCCTCTCAAACTGAGACAATTGTCTTACTGTTTTTCAGCCAGCCTTTAATTTTTCAGTTTCTCAGCACTAAAGTGAACAGCAAAGTATGTGTTCGTAAACTAATTTTTATTAATACAATATGAATATCACAAAACTTTGAGAAATTACTAAAACCCTTTGCTGTACTAGAATCTTGTTGCATAGTGTGTCATTCCATCAAGAGCCAGTGAGGCACAGGAAAACGCTTCCTTTACAAGTTTGTCACACTAGTGCTTTACATGCAATGGCAGGTCCACATGCCGCAGCACACTGCCACTGAGATGAGACATCACGCTAGAATGGAAGGGAAGACCTGTATTTTGCTGTCATAGGAGAGTATGGTGGCAACAGACACAACGGATCATGATCTTACCTTAGCTTATTAAACAAAACCAGTGCCCTGCTTCATGAAGGGATCTTGGTACCCTCTGATGCTCTGTCTTCCAACACATGGCACCCCTTAGAGCATGAGGCTTGGGAAACATGCTTCCTGTTTTATCACCGGAGTCCTTCATGACTGGGACCCATGCCAGCGCCTGAGCTGTTCACCAGCTGCACCCAAGATCAGGTTTCAAGGCCTCATGATCTGACTCAGGATGGACTGCAGAAATGCTTCATGCCTAGGGCAACGCACAAAACCATGTGCAGGTTGTAGCTATTAGAAAACCGGAGAGCATGACTCCGCAAGGGCAGTCGCCCAACAAGGTCATAATGTCCAGACATCCGCTCCTGGCACTGACCTTGCCCCCTGCCATTCATCAGGAGGCTAAACATCACAAGCTTCTGAGGAACTATCACAGGACGGTGATGGGCACAAGCCAGGAACTACAAGAATAACGTGTGTGTGTGTGTGTGTGTGTGTGTGTGTGTGTGTGCAGAAAATTACATCCTTCAAAAGAAAATAAGTTTTCTTTTTGCTTGAATTTCAATACTACTCTTTTAGAAAGCACTTATAATTATCAATACTTCATAAGCCATAGAAATACAGACCAGGCTATTTTCTCTACTGCATTTCCAATATTTGTAAGGAGACCTAAATTCACTATACTTCCTGTGTTCCAAGGCTTCTAAAAACACTAATTTTTTTCACATAGAAAATATGTAAAACATCAATAAATATAATCGATACCAAAATAGTATTTCAAAACAATCATCATTACTACTTTGCTCCTAGTGAGAAGTGTAGCTAATTAACAGCCTATAAAACACATCCAGGCACTGCAACTCAAGTGGAAAGTATAACAGAAACACACACTGGCCAGGTAAGCTGGTATTCAAAGCAGCACTAAAAATGCATCTCACACCCAGCTTTATCAGTCACCAACCAATCTTACTTTGCATCTTGGCTACCAAAAAAAAAAATAGGCCTTGTTTCCCTGAAGAAATATGTCACTGCTCTGCATGAATTATTAAGCTTTACTATTATAGAGAGAAACAGAGCTGGAAAAAAGACAAAAAGAAAAAGAAAGAAATTTGGACCCAGGTTGCCATCTACAGACTGTTATCACCACTGCTCATTCATTCATACAACATTAGATATCAGCATTATCAGTAAATATCAGCAGTGAAGGACAGAGTGTATGACTACTATCTTTCCTATTTAAAAAAATCAAGATAGCCTACATTTTCTAATTAACATAAGAACAGTTATGTAGGCAAAGAACACTGGATCAAAAATCTGCACAATTTAACATGCTATGAAATAATCATAGATATTCATCCTAACTCCAAAATTTAACACTTTGAAATGAAATTGATTACCTAATTCCAAGTTAAAAATATAATCATAAAAATTTTTTTCATCTCTAAAATCAAATTCTTATTTATAATGTGAAATGATTAGTACAATATGTCTAGTTAGCATCCATCCCCAAACATTTTTCTTGTGATAAAATCTTTTAAGAGCTACTCTCTTAGCAATGTTCAAATATGCAATATGCTAAATTATTGCATATTTTACTCATTATCCCAATTTACCACACACCTTCCCTTTCATTTTGCTTCAAGTCCTTATTCCTTTTACCTTCCTAAAGAAAAAGAGCCCTCTTGAGATATGAATATCCAAAAGCACACACTTGGTTCAAGTACTAAAACAGAGTATCTCAAAGCACAAAGCAACTGCAATAATAAACAAATATGCAGGCTGAGACAAAGAGTAAGAAAAAGAGAAAGAAAGAATTTCTGACACTATAACCTGGAAAATTTTTATAACTAAAGACATCTGGAGGGCAATCTGATAAGAAAAAATAGTTCAACTTTCAAAAGTATGGATTTAGGCTAATACCCTTAAACTGATCAAATGATGATTTAATCTGGTGAGCAGCACAAATTTTTTTTTTCCACGTGGAAATGAAATTGTTTTTGGAAGCCAAGGTTCATTTCCCAAGTAATATGTTCTTTTTATCAAGTTGAAAAGACATAAAATGCTTCATCTGACCTCTTACTAAGATGAGTAGAATAAGACTCTTACTGGGAAAAAATTTTGCTTCCCTAAACCTCCATTTGAAAGACACTGGCACTTGTTCTATGGAACAATGACATCCAGCAGTTATAACCCCATAAACTGCACATTGTAAAACTGCAGTAGAAACTATACACTTAAGAGGGGCAATTATCTAAAACAACCGCATGATTCTCTGAAGACAAGGGAAGGACAGCAGAGGCTTCTGCCTTTTCTTAGTACTTGTAGAACAGGACCTGCTTCAACGGTCAACATGTTTTTGTTATTTTCATCCACCCAGACACAGTTTTTGGAAACTATTTGTGAATTTCTACAAAAGCAAAAATACTGGTAATTCAGTTTTAATAAAGGTCACTTTCCTGTAGAAGAGGGAAATGCTGCTGCAACCTCTATGTTCCCAAGTTTCTACAAATGAGATAACATGGAAATATGGTTTCCTTTCTTCGAGGGACAACTACAAAACCTAAAGACTTTAAAAATACATACTGGAAGTAGGGGTTAGGATTTCTGCAAGCTAGTACGAGCTTTACATAAAATAACCAAGTAACATTTTATAAAGCCTTTAAACAAAGATAATTCATGAAAAGTTAAAATAGGTCCTGTTTCTTAGTGGGTTTTAAAGTATTACAGAGATTTGCCTATTTTGTGACTTCCATTATTCACTCAACAATGTTTACTAAGTGTATCATATCTATCAGACCTGTGCCAGGTGCTGGGGGTAAAAAAACCAAACTATTAAGACATAGCCCATGGCTTTGGGAACATTACAGTCTAGTATATATACTGATTAAGACAAAGTCTCTTTTATTTTTAATGCTCAAGGTGCGGCGTGTTCTTTCAGGCTAGGTTTTTTTCCTTTGGTGACTGCCATTCAGTGAGCATTTACCCTGGCCTCCCTGTATCACGGTCACTGAAAAGGACTGCATAAACTTAACGATAAGCAAAACTTTCCACAATAAATCTTAATATGAGCCCACATTTTGCAGGTAGCTAACGGTGCCCCAGAAAGTTAAGTGACTTTCCCAAGGTCAATAGCAGAGCTGCAACAAGAATCTAGAACAATTGTCCTCCATCATTTACATCTTCAAATATTTAAACTCCCCTCCACTCTTTCTTCTCTTCGTAAAAGCCTATTTTTTCACTTAGTCTCCCACATCTTTCGATTATTTAGTCATCTGTGCAGCATACTCTAAGCCCTACACACGAGCTCATGCTGCACCAGCTGTGAGGCCCACACTGACTATAATTCTAATGGACTCTTCACATCAACCATGAAGTGAGCTGGAGCTGCCAAGTGGAGGATGCAGCTCTGGCTCTGAGTCTGAAACCTTATCCCATCCATCCTCTTCCCGAGCACCCCAGCATGCCCCCCCCACCCCCGCTGAGTATGGGTGAGTGAGGAGATCCCAGGGAAAAAGAGAAGCAGTCACTGCATGTGGCCATGTCCCAGCCGGCCCTCCACTCTGTGCAGCGCTGCTTTCTCGTCAATGTCCTGTCCCACTGACAACACGCTTGGAATGAAACTGAAAAGAGCCTTTCTCCACAAAAACTAACAAGGAAATTCACAATTCTGAGGGTGTATGTCCTTAGTCCATCACCCTTTTATCCTGAAATCTCATACTAATGCAATTTTTTAAGATGTATTTTATACCATCCCTCACCTGTAATGCACGGTACAAACTAATTTTGGTACATACTGCTTATTGGTAAGGTTTTGTGTGTGTGTAGTATTCTCTTGGATATCAGTAAAATTTGTAAAATATCTTTTTTGGGGAAAGTGATCATGACTAAAACTAATTCTCAATGAATGTGGATGGGTTGTGAACACACAAGTAAGGGAGCCATTTTCAACAGCAGTGGGTAAGAATGTTAAGCACTTTCAGTATGAGCACAAAATGGTAAAATTTGCCTTTTCTGATAAAATTACCACAAGAAATATTTCCTCCTTGTAGCACAACCTGTAGTCACAAATAGAAATGAAGCATGAAAAACAGCATCATCTCCCACACAAAACGTCTTCTTTCAATTCTCTCATGTATAACAATTAGGGAAACAAATGGATCTATTTAAAAATTAAAATTGCATCACAGACATAAGATAATAACAATAACAGTAACAGCAACGACAAACTTACCATTGTCTGGGACCACCTGTGATGAACTCTTTGGCTTTACATTTTGTTTCCCTTTCGTGAGTTTTTCCGATTTCACATCTTTTTTCTCTTTCCTCTTTGTGGGCTGAGGAGACGGGTTGTCGCTGGATCCAACTGTAGATTTAGACTGACGATCATTTCCCTATGTGGCAAAAGATCAGACCCTTACTCTTGGCTGCTGAGTGGTTCCCAGTCAGCACAAGTTACCAACTAGTGATGAGCAGGGCAGGGGTGGGATGGAGGCATTGTGCCGATTCCCAGCGGCAGAGGAAAGAGAAGAAAATAATAGCTAACAACCATTGAGTCCTTATTGTGTACAGGTACTCTCCTTACTCCCACTCAGCCCTCATATTCTTGTGAGAAAGGCACTGCATAGAGGATGAAATGAGGCCGTGAGGTCAAATCTCGCCCAAGGTCACACAGACAGCAAGGAGCCAGTCTGCTGCCTTAACCACCAGCCCTACTGCACATTTTTGAGGAATCAGCAGCTACCTATTGGGTGAGGGACACTGACGGCCCTCAGTTCGACCAGTTAATCTAGAAAAATACCTTCTTGACCAGCTGTCCCTGTGAACGGGTAAGAACCACGCAAGCTGACACACACTGTACCGTGGAAAGCCCTCCGCAGGAGCTCTGTGGTGGCTGCCATGGTGTCTGTGAATCCCAAATGCAACACAACATCCAGACCACACGCCCCGCTCCTGCACAGCGGCCACCAATGGTCACACCTCTGGCCTTGCCTCTGGTCTCCACGTGCCTCTCAAAGTGAAGACCTTGCATCTGCAAGTGGGCTCCTCAGGGTAAGGATGAGGTTGAGTTTCAGTGGCTCCCGTCATTGGCCCATATTAACAGCCACTGTGTGGTGTCTGGCTGCTCCAAGGACCCAAGGAGCAGCTGTTCCTTGGCCATTGCTACAGCCAGAAACTCCCTGCTAACAACACAACCTTAGCTCTCAGATGCTCAGGTGAGAGCCTTACCCGAGAGTACAAGGGACGAGAAGAAAGAACCCAAGTTTTAGAAACCCAAAGTACACAGCTCAGAGCCACTGCTCTGCCGCTCAGCACCTATGCGACCTTGAGCTAACTAACTCTTATCTACTTGGAGCCTGTCCCCCCATCTGTTGAGGAGGTTAATGTACCTGCCTTTAGGTCTCCAATGAGGATGAAATGGTAACATTTACAAAGCAACTAGTGTCATGCCTGGTGTGTTGTGCTTGCTCAGCCAGTCAGACTGCTTTCTCCAAGAGCAGAGAGTAATATATTTTTCTTAAAAATCATGCCAACTCATAACACATTGGGTAAAATTTTTATGCACTATCTGTACTATGCTAGCATCTTAAAATAAATGTAGTAATATTAAATAAACAAATCTGCCTAGAAACCTATTATAACTGCTCATTTTGAACATTTATATATTCAGCCATCCAGAAGTATTTAAATAGTTTTAGCTGTCACCCAATTAAGAATAGAAAAATTCACAGTTACAAATGAAGTTATTTATGACATTTTGTCATAGCCTACAAAAAAATGAATTATGCATAGATTTTACGGAATGAAAACTTGTCCAAATCTGCATCACTTTTTGTATAATTCAATTTCCTATTCCAACTGCAATTCAAACATAGTTTCCATTTAATTATTGTATTAACTGCAACCAGAGTTGTTTTTCGATTTCCTCTTCTTCAGTGATTCTTTCTTGCAAAGTCATAAAATACCTGGCAGAAGAAATAGACAATATGATTATAGTAGAGATTCCAAAGCCATCAGCCGGGATCTCAGAATCCAGTCTATTTTCAACTCGGTCTATTTACCCCTACATTTTAAAACTCCAAAAGCCTTGGGTAAGAGGATTAATGCTTCTAGCAAACCTGCTAGAATGTTCAGAGTTGCTGTTGAACTTTTGAGAACTAAAAACCTGAATGAGGAACCCTGGATCTTGGGAAGATAATTTTTTTTACAGCTCCTTAAGAAAAGTCTTATTCACAAAAGGATAGGTATAACAAAAAGGGAGAAACAAGAGCCCTATCCTGGAGTGCTTGGGGATTCAGACCCTTTAAAAATTAGTTCTCCTCTTGAATACACTGGAAAATCTGGTTTACTACATTTCTGATAGAGACACTCAAAAGGGCAATTGTGGAGCATCAAGAAATTCTAGTAACTATGTAAGGCTTTGCTTTGGTAATTGATACTCAATGCATTCTATTATTGATTAATGACCAATCACAGGCACTTGGTAAGAACTAATTAAACTGAGAGAAATGGAAGAATTGTTTTGTAATTAGAAGACTGGAAATAATTTAAATGCTTGTCTTTTTAAAAAAGAAAACATGTTGATTCATCTAAAGTGTTAATACCTAAAAGAAATATATAATAAGTATATACAAGCAAATAAATATAAATTATATATACTCATATTCATTTACATAATTATATAAATTACAGGTAATATATAAATAAATTATATATATGGAGAGAGAGAGAGGAAAGGACAGAGGAATGAAGAGGGGGATTTTCCTTTCTTTTTTGAGACTTCCCCATGTGACTTATAACTTGGACGCACTGTCACTGCTGTTTGTGGAGCATAGGGAACGGGGGGTTCTGCCACCTCACACAGCTGTGCAGGTTGATAACATTTTTGAGTACCTCTTGTGTACTAAATACCTATTAACACAAACATTTACCAAATTTATAGATAGTTATTATCAACACTTTACAGTAAGGGAATAAACTTTCTCCAGCTTAACCAGGTCTGATTTGTCTACCCCAATGGAGCTTCCTAATACCAAGGTACTAGAAGCAGTTATTATACACTATGGTTCCCTAAAAAAACCATCCAGAAACGACAAATTATGGTTTTATCCTCAAATAGAAGGAATCAAGAAGCAGCCTAATTTCCCACTGTGTCCCATGCAGAAACCAGACCCCACACAACAGTCAACCACTGTCCTGCCTTTTGCTTCACACACATATCAGCACATCTGGCAAGAAAAGCAACCTCCTGCTCTGACAAACAAAAAACTAAAAGTTAGTTCGGTCACCTTGCCTCCACTTCAACTACCCCTCACTGGACTGAAATCAGGATTTTTTAATAGTTATCTAGCTCTTTCCAACAAGACCCAGTCTACTCAGGTTTTGTTTATTACCACAGTAAGCCATCCCCAGCCCTGAGGGGCACGTGCTGAAGACGCATGGGCCAAAGGGCATCAGGTTTAAGGTGATTTTGCGAGCAGGCCGCCTCACAGGCACCTTTGCCGTGTGAACTTCAGCAATGAACCCAGAGGCCTTTGAGCAGGAGGGGCCCGGACTCAGGCTGGCACTTCTCACTCAGGCATCTGGTGATGGCAAATGATGGGCCCTTTTACCCATCCTGGACTCGGTTTTCTAAGAGGCCAAGGACTTCCAGGGAGCATTTGGGATTTGTCCTGTTACATGGTGACTTTGCGACACATGGATAATTCCGTTACTTTTTACTAAAACCTTTACCATTATCTGTCACTGCCGGATTGTAAGATACATTGACTGCATGGTAATAAAAACAACAAAAGACCATTTATTCTAGTCTTTGCTTTGAAACTTCAAATATTTCTCTGTTTTTACATCTCTTGTACTAGGGGCACTCTGATTCTGCGAGGTGCAACTTTACAGCAGGAGATCAGCCTTCCCTGGTGCATTTGTTTCTCGAACTCAACGGAACTTAAGGCGGTTCCCTTACTGCCTTGCTTTGTTTTCAAGGCTAGAACCATAACTGACAGTTACTGTCGATTTTCTCACTCCCCTTCAAATGTGATAGAACAATTCCTAAAAAGCTGTATGGGAAATGAATTCCCCAAAAGTCCAGTTCCGTGTCCACAGTCCTCTCTGCTCACACCCCAACTCAGCATCAGGCAGTTAATGATCTTAGAAACATATACACTCTACAGGGAACCAATTAATTAATGGAAAGGAGTCAATTAATTCTCCTATTAAAAATCATGTTTGTGACTTTGGAATTACCAACAGAAGATGCTCTGTCTGAGCAGCTCACTACCATCCATTTACACATCCACTAAACAAGTTCAGTGAGACCTACAGCGTGCCAGGGGGGTTGGCCACCTCTTCTCAAATGTGACCTCTTGGGAGAGGCCTGACCACCAGACAAAACAGCGTCCTCCCTCACTTTCCCTTCCCACATCTTCATGTATTTTGTTTCAAGCTTATCCCTGATTAAAATCAATGTACTGTGAATTTGTCTTTCTCCTCCTCTTGAATGTAAGCTCCATGCATGTTATGTTTTATCTGGAATCTCTGCCTCTCCCTTCCCCAAGCAGTAAAACACTGCCAGGACATAATACGAGCTCAATAAATTGCTGCTGGATGAACCCATCAATTGGTGACAGCAGACGGTCATGATTCCTTGAGGATTTACAGATGTCTGGTTCCCTGCTCCCACCTGCTCATTCAACCGCACCGCACACCCAGACTGCAGCTGCTCTGTTGTCTCCTGCTTCTTTTCTTGCCCCGACCCATTTCTCTGTAGATACCACAGCCAGAAATCTTAAAAATGTAAATCAAATGATATCACTTCCTCTTCCTAACCCTCAAATCCAAACTCCTCACATGGCCTATGTGATGGAGCTCCGCCTGCCTCTGAAATCTGAAGCCACTCTGGCCCCCCTGCTCTCGGCACACACCGAGGTCCTCGCCGAGGGCCTCTGTGTCCGCTCCCTCTGCCGTGGGCTTCTCTTCTCCCCCGCCCCAGCCTTGTATAATTGGCTCCTTTACAACAGTAAGGTCTCAGTCTCAGACAATTTTATATCATTCAGTGCCCTCCCACGTTTCATTTTCCTCATAGAATTTATCGCCATCTGAAATTATTTATGTATTTGTTGAGAAGCTGATGGTCTATCTACCTCCATTCTTCTGCTTCCCATCCCCCCAACACAGAGAGTCACTAAGATGGAAATTCTGCGAGGTCCGAACCTTGTCTGTCTGGTCACCACTATATGCCGGTTGCTTAGAGTTCCTGGCATTTAGTAAGTGCTCAATAAACACATGTTGAGTGGATATCTGGATGACAAATGAATAGATGGATAAATATTGAGAATGTTTTGGCTGCATTAAAAAAGGAGAACAAACCCTTCTATCACTTTGTTTTCATGCAGCATAGCATGAAAATAAAATTTTGAGTCTCTGTTTTCTCTGAGATAGAAACGTATCATAAGCTGAGTCTTTCTTTAAGTTCACTTCCTCAGAGGCCTTTCCTGACACACCTCTCTAAATGAGTTCTCCTTTCATTCTCTCTCACAGGACTCTACACTTTCCTTTCCTTTTCATGACACTTTAATTATGTTTTGACTTCTGGGATTATTTGTTTCACCTTTTCCTCCCCAAGCAGACCATGAGCCAAGAGAGACGGCCCTGCCCTGCTGCTCACCACTGTCTCCCGGGGTCTTAGCTCCATGCCAGATACACAGAAACCTCAGTCAGTCAACATCAGGTGAATGCATATTCAGAGCAGAGGTTCTGAACTTCCAACAAGGAAGCAAGAAAGAAAACTGCACAGATGTCCCTCTTGCACATGAGTTTTAAAGCACGAAACACTTCACACATTTTTAATAAAAAACTTGGAGATTCAAAATTTCAATAGTGAGCACGTAGTTCCAAAGTTCAGTCATTGACTTGCAACTGAATGCAGAGTCGAGTCATGATCTGACCTCACCGCCCCCTGTGGCCTAGGTCAGTTATTCAGCTCCACAGGGTTTCTGTTTAACCACCACTCTTGCAGCTGTACTGTGAAAATGAACAAGCTCATATTTGCCTGATATACAGAAGAGAGTCTGCTCCAAAGTCCCAAAGAAAAATAAGAGGACAAAATTTCCAAACCCTAAATTTGTGGCTTTTTAGTTTAGTGCTACAATGGCTTAAGGATATTTTTCAGCTACTGGAATATTCCCTGTCCCCGTCCTCTCCATGTCCAGGAAGCTCAGATGCCTCCCGCCTGGTCCTCTGCAGCTCTCACTGCACAATCCGGGCTCCCAACTCACCCGTCCTCTCATTGTCCTCGTCAGGCCCCAGTCTCCATTAACTGCTTTCTGAACACTTTCAACTAGATTTTGTGATGAAACTTACAACTCAGTATGTTTGAAATTAAGCAGGTCATGATTTCCTCCAATCGCCCTCTTCCTGGCCATAGTACTACCATTTCCTCAGGCATCAAAGCTCAAAAACATGCAACTGTCCTTGGCTCCAACCTCTCCAGCAGCCCCCTGTATCCAGTCACTGAGAAAGTCTTTCCTTTCTTCATGGAGCAACAGCCGACTCCTGCTACCTCTACCGCCTGCCCAGGCCAGGCTCTCGCCACTCTGTGCTAAGGCCTCTGCTCGTGGTCCCACACGACCACCATCTCATCTGTGGCCCGCACCATCTGGTCTTTCTCCACAGAAAGGATCTGACCTTCCTACAGTGAACTTGGATTAACATCTGCACATCACAGAAGCCTTCAACAGCTGCCTTCTATGCAGGATAAAGACCAGACTCTTGATTCCATATTCAAGGTTATCTAAAACCACCACTACCTCCCATTTCAGGCACATCAGCCTCCATACCATGATGGACTCTCTGTCCCAGTCAGCCTCAGGGATTCATTGTCCCCTGGGTCAGGAATATGTGACAGGTCTTTCTCCCTCCAGGCCATCTGTACTCAATCCCTCCCTGTCATCTGCTCGGTGGGAGCCTCTGGACATGCTACTTCTGGCTGTCTTCTTTTCTTAATTTTAAATGCAGGGAACAGCACCAGCTTCCTGAGGTGAGAATTAAATAAATCAGCCTGCAAAAATGTTGGCATAGTGTTGAGCCCATGAGTGCTGACTAAATACAGCCAACACTGTTGCTTCTCGGAGTGCATCTCTGCTCCTTCTTCACATCGTCCCTTCTATCTTTAACTGCTTTCCCCTCACTGGCCTTTGTCCACATTTGAACAGTCCTCGAGGGCACAGAACAGCTACAGCTTCCTCCACGCATCCTGGCCAACCCACACGGTGCCTTCTGCCTCTCTCACATTTGCTACTCACACCACATTTGGTGCTTAGCTTTAGCTTGTTAGTTGCCTTTCCAAGCCATTGTCTCTACTTGAATCAGCCCGTGCATCTCCTGAGGGCCACAGCCATGTCACTAATGGTGTAAGGGTCTTCCTGCATGAGGGCTAATGAACGCTGTTGGCCATGCTGAGTTCAGCCCTACTCACACAAAGTCATTTTTCCTTTTCTCAAGAATTCCACGTGAGATAACAAAAAAATGCCTAAATCATCATCAGGAAACAGTATCATTGCCCAGCAGCCACTTACTTTACAAAATACCAACGTAAGAGTTTCGATCAGTTAATTCAGAGCAGGAGAAATATCAGATCAGTTCTGATCACTGCTGGTCAGACAATTCAATTGAAAGAGAAAGAAGAAGCCTCAGCCAGAGAAGCCTGTCAAAGGAGTTCTCCAGGTGACATGAGACTCGTCCAGGGGCACAGGCTGAAAGCATAAAAAGTTTAAGAAAGTACCTACTAAGTGGTTGTCACAGTTTCCACACACCAGGCACTTTAACAGACATTTGCTGAATTAAGATATGAATGAAAGGTGGGAAATATTCTGATACGGAGCTATTTTGAATGAGTCTCAATGTCTTGAAGGAATATAACTGAGAATTACCATTTTCTTACAAAAACTTCTTTTAGTCTTTGTCAGAGATAGAAAATAAGACTGGTTGGGCCACTTGATATCTATTTTGAAATCTATATTTTAAAAATGCTAGCTCTGTTTTAAGTTTTTAATTGTAACATTAATGTTCTACTGTTGTTTCATATACTTGTGTTTATATGGCACAGGGTAGCTGCTATATTTCTTAAAATTTAACTGAAACCCAAAGGCCAGTCTCTCTGTATCGTTTAGAAATATAGAACATGAATGAGTAAAGCATCTGATACTTACACTCCCTTTAGACTTTCTGGATGCCACAATAGGAGGTAGTGAAGTAGCTTTCTGACTGTGGAAACAAATTGTAATTTGGAAATCTGAATGTTATTTACAAGTAATATATAATGCAAGACAACTGGCATCCCAACTTGTCATCCCCACCTAGAAGTCAACTGTTTACTGGCATCAGTGTTTCACAAATAGTATCATAACTTCCCCAATTTCACAAAGACCACCATAAAATTTCCAAATTCCATTCAAAGAGATTTTTAGTGTTTTCCTGTATACTATTTTACTAGAGGCTTACAGTAAGCATTTATTTCCCTATTAAATTTTTAATAGCATTTTAACTAAAATCCCCAAATTTTCTATATGCAATTCAAAAGATCGTTTCCCAAGCTGAATAATGATTTTGACAGACTGAGTTAAAAACAATGTATTTCCATTGATTTTGCAATGTCTCTGATGTCTGCCTCTGACGGAAGCTCAGATGGTAAAACACTGGCATTTATATTCAGGGAGTTTCTAAACCAGTCATTCTTATTAAAAAATTAAAAATTAAAAAAAATTTATCTTTGGTTATAAGAACATTATTTTATAGATGTCTACATTATTAGAAAAAGACCTATCATGGAGCCCAAGTGGACCTCTCTGAAAATAAGAGGACACATAGATAAAGGTATCTTAGGGGTCTGTCTGTTAAAGGCCACTGTGAGTTACAGTCTTCTTACTGCCATCAAGTACACACTATAGCTTACAGCAAGATAATTCAATGTTGCTTATCAAGAGACAGTGGAGGATTTGATTCCATGGATGGCTAAGAATGGTTAGCAATAAGTCTGCTGGCAAATAATTCTAAAGTGCTGGAAAACCATGTGCTGTTGCATACTTCAAACACCCCTCTGAAGTTCTATTTCATATATTACTTATTTAGAACCAAGCAGCTAGCCTTTCCATCAAGCTTCACAAACTGCAAATTAACGGAGAGCAAACTGGTGAAATTCTGCTCTATCTCTGCACATATCACCCACCTTAGCAAAGGACAGGCAAAAAAGTCTGTTTCCAATGGCCAAGCAGCCACAGAATGTCTGTGAGAAATAGCAGAGATGGGTCCTGGGCACTAGGAGAAGCTGAGGAGTCCCTGCATCTACCAGGCTAGGGCCTCTCCATGCACATCTCTGCAGTCTAATTACTTGGCTGAAATAAGGCGTTTTTTTTCACAAATATTATGACACTTCAAAAAGAAAAAAGGCTCACAGTGCATGGTGTGTAATTAAAAGTATATTTAAAATGTTGCACATAATAACTGTAAACACAGCTGCTCTACTCATTTGTACAAGTGGAATTATACTGTTTTTATATTGTATTGTTATTATTAAAAGGAATATAAAATATTACGTTTTTTTTAAACACCTGTTGATGTTTCTGTATATACCAAAGGAAAAAATTATCTGGTATAGATCTTTATTTGTAAGTGAGTGGTTAAAAAATACTATATAGTCTTTCATAGATTCCCCAAAATTATAATATTGTGCAGTAGCTTTCAATCTCCAATCATGGCCAAAAAAAAAACCCAACAACAATCAATGCATATAACACGTACTTCCCAAACTAACTGGTAAACAAGATTACATAAGATAAACCAGTGGTCAGCATAAGGCTCAATTCTAATTTCGAGTGATAACTAAAATATGAGAAGTGTAATAAGGATGAAAACTTACCCATAAGACCTCACTGATGACTTGTCAAAAAGTAATTCACTGTAAGGCAATTTCTTAAACTTATCTCGGCCGACAGCCACATAAAACTGCCCATTCTCCAACTCTGCCCCGCTCTCAACCAGTTTTCCTTCTAAAGTGTAAAGTCTGTTAAAATATGAACACCAACAATTACAATTTTAACAAGCATTGAAAGAACTGCTTAAAAATCACAAAGTTGGTACAAACATTCTTTTCTTCAGCTGGCTCATTTGTTACTAGTCTACCTATTGGATTACAAATGCCTTAAAGCCATTACATTCACCTAAATGCCAATGTCACAACACAGATACAGTTACCATCTAGATGTACAGTGTTTCATCCCAGTAATTCTGACAATCTAATGTAAGGACCCCTCCTGCTGCCATAGTAAGACTTTCAAGGGACAGAATTCACTTGTACAGAACATGGTGCTTTAAATGAAGCTTGGCTCCTACTGAAGACTGATTCTTCTATTTATATTTGTGAGCACTTTTAAAATTTATTTTCTTAATGTACTTGTCAGATTGACAAGCCTCTTACCTCATTTTGTACAAGAGCAGCCCTCAGCCAAAATATTAAATGCACACACACACAGACCTGGGTCAGAAAACAAGAGGTGAGAGGTCAGGAGGTAAAGGAGCCCCTTGCCAGGATTAATGATGCAGGCCCAAAGAACATTCCTGCCTCCTACTGTTTTTGCCTTTCCTCATCTTCCCCAAATCAAGAGATTTCACAAGAACCTTCCTTTAATGTAAAACTGCTGCTGTCAACTCCAATTAATATGTTACTTATTAAAAAAAACAGTGATAACTTTACTAAAGTATAAAGTGTTCACAGAATTTTTTTGAAGAACAGGGAAAAGCAGACTATTAGAAAACTACACCAGAAAGACAATGCATATTTTTGAAGGCTGTAAATAAAAGTTAGTGACTGGAAAGATTTCAAGATAATCATTTTAGAAATTCTCAGACTTCCTATATTAAATAATAAAGGTTATTGATGTTTGCCATGAAAGAAAATCCATTGACCTGCCTGCCTGTTTGCTGAATCTGTAAACAGCCATACCCCACGTGGGCAGGAAGAACGATGGAAATGGCCACCAAAACCCTGAAATGGTTTGTTTGTGTTGAGTCATTATAAAGACACTAGAGTCTCTTTCTTTATAGCACTTACTTTTTGTCCCTACACGTCTAAAATATCAACACCTAACCCAGATCTCTGGTTTTTTTTCCTTGACTTCAGCCATGGTTTCTGAACAGCAGCGCTATCTTGGACCTGGTAATTCTTTGTGGGAGAGCTGGGGAGGTGTCCTGGGAATTGCAGGATGTTAACAGCACCTTTGACCTCTACCCACTAGATGGCAGTAGTGGCCATCTCTCCCTTCCAGTGGCGACTACCAACAATGACTCCAGGCACTGCCACTGTCCCCCAGGGGCTCAAGCGCCCTGGTTGAGAACCACTGGCCTAGCCCCAGACATTCTTTTACATTTCCCTTCAAAATAGGAAGATCCGAATCAGTTGTGAACTTTTACAGTTAGAAATTAAAAGGAGGCATAGCTGTGGATCTGGAAACAGCCAAGACTTGACCGGTTTCTTCAGCAAGTGGATAAAAGGGTACTGAATAAATTGCAGCCCATGATTTTAGTGTTCTTTTATTGACCTGCTTCCTGCTCTGTTAAACTCATTTCTTCCTTTGCAACAAAACACAAGAAACATAAATAGGGAGTGGAGACAATGAAATGCTACTGATACATGAACATATTGTTGCACAGGGAGGGTTCAACTGTAGACCTTTTAATGTTCTGTTAAAGAAAAACGGGCATGTCCCAAGTGGGCAGCAATCAAATCTCACTATCTGGCATTACATTAAGAATTAAGTTTTGCCAAGTGTTAAGTGTTTGCAGGACATAAGTTTTCATTTTTGTATTTGTACCTGTGCATATTTTATTCCATGTTTGAATTTGTTCATATCAATTTATGTATGAATAAGGGGATGCAGTTGTATATATATAATCTTTGTGTGCTTTACATTATTTATTGAGTGGGTTTATATTTGTGTATAGGTCAAAAGACAAATCAATATATCTAAAAATAAAATCAATATATAACTACTGAGATCTGCTTTCACTCCTGACACCAAAATAAAATCCAGAAGGATCAAAGGTTTTAATGAAATTTAAAAGTACAAGATGAAAACATGGAAGAATTATTTTTATAATCTTGGAGTGAGGAAGGCCTACCCTAGTCACAGAACTTAATGACCATAAGGAATGACTGAAAATCTGACTCTGTCAAAATTCAACATATCTATATGCAATAGAAACATGAAAGTTATCAAAAATGCAAATTGGAAACATATTGAAAACTCATATGAGAAAGGGCCAATTTCCCTAATATGAAAAGAGTGCCTATAAATCAATAAGATAAACGTACAAAGGCCATGACAGATAGTTCATATATAATGAGAGATAAATATGTGGCATTTATTTAGACAATATTTTAGTAGTTAAGGGCGTAAGCTCTGGAGCCAGACTGCCCACGATCAGGCCCCAGCCCTGCCACTCACCATGTGTGTGATCTTGAGGAAATGACTTTCCCTCTGTGTTTCACATGTCATGTTTATTAAAAGAGAAAAACAGCACTACTTACCTCATAAGGGTGCTCAGTTAATTAGTTAAAAATGTAAAGCACTTGGAAATGGTTTGCACAAAAGAAATTATCAGTATATGTTTTTGTTATTGTACTATATAAAAATCAAGAAATAATGAAATACTATTTTTACCCAACTTTAATGAAAAGACAAAATGTTTGTTAGTTTTTTAGTACAGATGTGAGAATGAAAAGCACGCCCTCTCATGCACTACTGGTGAGAGTACAAATCAGTACAAACTATCTGGAAGGCAGTTGGCAGAATCTATCAAAATTTAAAAGGCATTTACCACTAGACACAGAAATTCAACATCTAGACTTTAGTGTCCTAATAAGCCCGGCTTCTATACAAAAATGTGTACATATGATAGCAAAAGACTGTAAGTGACCTAAATTTCCATCAAGAGGAGACTGTTAAAATAAATTAGGACACACCCATAAAGTGGAATATTATGTAGTCCTTAAAAAGGTAAGATAAAGCTATTTTGGAAATAAATAAGCTGGTAAGAAAAAACTCCAAGATTTTTTTGTTACAGGAAAGTACCAAGGTATATTTATATACCTACTCATGTGTGTGTGTGTATGTTCCCATTTGTATCCTTAAAAAATAAAAGATGTATGTGCTTCCATATATGCGCAGAATATTTCTGGAGTACTGCAAGAGGGCACTGGAGAGAGGGCCTGGGGAGCCTGAGGCAGGAGAAAGACTTTTTATTTATAGTTTTTGTCCCGTTTGAATTTTTTTTTAACCACATGTGAAATACTTCTTTCAATTATATTTATATGTTAAATATATATATATATACACATACATACCTAATTATATTTAAAATCTCAATGGCTGTAAGGCTAGATATTTTAATATGTATGAATATACACGCATGAATCTGTGCACACATTTAACTGACAGATGCAAAATGCAATCATTTGAGACCTTCTATCGTGCATGCCTGCAGAGAGATGCATAGTTGTGAAAACAGGCGCACCAGCTTGAAAGCAGGGGTGCTCTCCACCAGGAGCACATCTGAGACACAAGGTCAACACGGGATTCAGGGAAAACTACCAGAGAACTCTTGACTGGACTTTAAATATTTGTGTGTCACAAGACAATTAAGAGCGAAGAAGCTGGCTCACTCAGAAAAAGTTCTCCTTCAGAAGAATTTTCATAGTTGTCTAATGCTCTAAACCAGAAGAATAAAAAGTCAGTATTTGCTCATGTGCTAGTATGTGCCAAGGACTGCTTTACCTTCTTTATGGGCTTCCTTAATGCTTTACAATACTGAGCTGAGTACGATTATATACCCACTTTACAGATGAAGAAACTGAGGCATGTGCTGCCTAACTGGCAAGCCAAAACTCCAATCTAGTTGCCAGTGAACCCGGAGCCCCTGCGACTGTCTTCAGAAGTTCTGAAACCCACCAATTTACAGCAGATTACTTTGACATACCTGTAGACAGCCCCATTCCTCAGAGTTATTTTTTCTGTGACCATTTGTAGTATATTATCCCACTGATTCAGAGCTTTTCTGGGTATAAGGAGGCGAGAAGCTGGGCTTATGAGGTCTCCATTTGCAATCAAGCTAGAAAAAAACACGACCAGTGAGCCTACCATTGGAAACAGTCATGCCTTTAAAACTGCAAAACAAATTCCAAACGCAAACAAAACCACTGTGCCAACTGCACCTCGAAATGTAAAGGGCTCCAACTTACAAGATCGTGCAGGGCTCCTGAAGTGGTTTCCTAAACCGAGCAGATACATTGATCCTGCTGTGGGTTACTGGCTTTACCTGTGAAAGCAAAGAAATACAAATCACTACGCTTAACTTTTGTTTTATTTTCATGAAATTTTAAGGAAAAACTATAGGTTTCCAGGTTTTCCCTGCCTCTCTCTCGTCCTCCCTGCCTCTCTCCTGCCCTCCCTGCCTTATTTTTTTCATACCACTTACCGTCATCTGACACGTTATAGAGTTCATTGATTTGGTTTTAATTGCATATCCCTACGATTAGCTTTTTGTTACTCTCAATGTTACCTAGTAATGCACTGAGCACATACTTCATACTCTGTAGCTATTTTTTCAAATGTCTTGCCTACCGACCTTGATTGTTTAAGACCTTTTTTTATGGACAGTTGAATTACATGTAATTGCAAATATATAAACAAGTAACTTCAAAAGCTATTGTTGAATTGGCTAAAATATATTATTTTTATTTAGAGCATACATGTCAATAAACAGAAATTCATAAATACACATAGTTTTTGAAATAGATAACTCTACTCTGAGTTTGTGTTACTTGAATTAAATTAAACCACCTGTTTTGATTAGTTGTTTTCCTCATTCAGCATGGCAAGCGCTTTCCCCAAAACGAGCTAAAGATGAATCTTAAATATATATTTCCTTGGGTCATCATAATTAAAATAATTAAATTAGTCTGTTATCAGATATACAAATAAGAGAATCTGAAAAAATGATCCAAATAATGTATCTGAATTTTTAAAAATGTAAAACAATTGTATAAAACAAAAATTCTTGGAAAAGAAGTCTTTTTATTTAAAATGCATTTTTCTAAGTGGCATTTCAAATAACCACTTAAACTGCAAACACACACAAAAATTAAGCCTAATCAACTTATATGAGAGTAGCTTTTCCAAAGCCTTTATCGGGGATGAAGTACTGGTTGCTGGGTACTAATCTAGAGACATTATGGTTTTAGATAATGGGAAATGTAATAGTAAATTTGAATATGTTTTCAAATTGTGTAAATTTTCTTATTAGCCCACACAATTTCCTTTGCCCTTTAAAAGTAAATAGTATTTGAAATGCCGGGGGCTGAGCAGCATTAGCCGTGCGTGCATCTGTGACTATGGAACCCAAACAAACAGGATCAATGCAAAACTCAAGCTTTCGCTGTAGACCCAGCACAGTAGTAAGAGTCCTGACCGACTCTGTCAGTTGGTGAGGGGGCCACAACTGAGCAGAAGCCAGACACACTCTGGCCAGCCTCTTCCTTGGCTCTGCACTGGGAGCAGTACTGTCTTAGAAAACCCAGTTTATTTAGATATCAGGTAGTAGATTAGCCTAGGAAATGAGAAAGAATAGCCATTTCCTGAGTGTAAAATAGATAGGTAGGTAGAGAGATAGACAACTGAATAAATATTTGGCTACATCCTTCTTGGAAATAATTCCCAAGCCAAAGGCAGCGAAGGGGGAAGAGCCGCGTGTGCCCTGTGGGAGGGGCCTGGGCCAGGACGCTGCCCCAGACCTCTGGGTGTAGATCACACGTCCCCACAACATTACCCGCCCCTAGTATCTGACTGACTGTGCTTATGTCACAGACGGCTATATCCAGAAAGAAAAAAGCCCCACAATGCTTCATGTGAACCCAATAAATCAGGTATATAATTCAACTCAGATTTCACAAATTCCACATGACACTTCCTTAGGAGGGTACTATCACAGCTCAGTCAAATTCAAATTAAAACCTGCATGATTCAAAAATAGGAATCTGTTATAAAAGACCAACTCAATGAAACTGAAATCTTTACTCTGAAAATATACATTTGAAATAGTAACATCCAAGTCTACAAATTGAGTGACCGACTAAAAGGTCCAAAATTCTAAACTCTAGGGCTGATTGCCAGAACTTTCTACATAAACCAATTCAATGCCTCACACCTCATTTTCTTCATCTGTAAAAATAGGGATAATCCTGCTAAACCAGCCCAAAGGGATGCTCCACAAACTAATTAATGAAGTGGCAATACCACTCCCTGGGGAGTTAGGCTGAATGCTTCAGAGAATCCACCTGCCTTAAGTCTCAGCAGTCACCACCTCCTGAAACCCTTGGCCATGAAAACCAAACTCAGTCTGAGGACCTGGAGAAATAATACTGTTAAATGGACACCATGACAAAAATCTAATGACCACAAACCTCTTGTGATCCTCATGATACAATTTAGAAAGTCGATTTTAAATCACTTTTTAAAAAAGACATAGGTTTTCAGAATGGTCCATAATGAGATAAAGTTAAGCATTTATAGAGTAAAAAATATCCTGAAGTTTTATATATTGCAAAATATAGGCCAACCTACACAAAGAGATTTTCAACTCTGTGTTCTTTACCATACGGATTTAGGAAAATATATGTTCTCAAAAGGGTAATCTTTGAGAAACTTTGTTACTATTTTGCAAAGAGCATATAGCATCAAAGAGAACAAACTCCTTTACAAAATATTTAATCAATATTCGCCACTTTTAAATGAGAAGAAGAGGGACACAAATTTTTAAGACCCCAGAGTTGAAGATAACTTTTCAAGGAGTCAACATACCAGACACACCCAAACTATAGATTCTAAAGAGACTTTCAAAATAATCACCCATTTTCTTTTCAATATTACTATTTTTTTTTTAACAGAAGAAAGATTGACTAAGATGCCTGATGCCTGCTGATGGAACAATCCACCAGGTTGAGCATGTCTTGTGTTGAGGGCATGCATCATAACTGACAATGGGAAAGTGCCTTCATGGAAATACCCCAGATGCATGTACTGAAAAAGAAATTGAAAAGGAGAGGCTATATAACAAGGGCTAAGAACAATGACCAAACTTCTCAAAATAACAGCTGACTCACTCTCTCCTTGGATTTCTACAGATGTTTGAATCTAAGTAATATGAGTTTTGCCATATCCTGAGACACAAACATTACATAGTTTTATTATCCCCACTTGCCATTTTTTCATATCTAAGGAAATAAACTCTGATATCTAGTATGGTACAAAATTTGAAAAATAAAATGCATTTGCTTTGTTTCTGTCATTAAGACTATTTTTCCATCATTAAATATTTAGTTTTTTTTTTTTTTTCTGTTTTCAAGTAAACTAAGATAGTTCCACTTCTGGTTAGAAGGTAGAAGGCTGAAGGAGACTACTGTTCCCACTATAACAACAATACTGAGAGATAAGCTAAAAATCATAATTTGTATATGAGTATTTCCCATGTCATGTTTATATCAGACATACATGTATGCATGTATACACCCTTAAATGCATAGTAAAATTTTAACAATGTGGTTAGTTCTGGGAAGCAGGCTGAGGTAGGATAAGTAAAGGGGATGTAATGAGGGCATCTCCCTTTTTTTATGCTTGAGTCCTTTTTATATGATTTTTAATTTTTTTTAACTTTATTTTTTCATCCATTTCTCCCAAACCCTACCCCCCACTTTGGGCAACCACCAATCTATTCTCTTCATCTACTAGCTGGTTATTGGGGTTTTTTTTAGACTCAACATAGAGAAATCATACAGTATTTCTCTTTTTCTGTCAGATTTATGTCACTGAGTATAATGACCTCAAGGTCCGGCCACACTGTCAAGAATGGCAAGAATTAATTCTTTTTTTATGGCTTATATATATATATTTCAAAATTATTTATCCATTCATCCATTGATGAACACTTACTTTGTTTACACCAATACCATACTGTTTTAATCACTACAGCTTGCAATATAGTTTGAAATTAGGGAGCAGAATGCCCTCCAGCTTTGTTCTTCTTACTCAAGATTTGACTATTCAGGGTTTTACGTGTATGCTTCCATGCATATCTTAGGACTATGTCTTTGAAAAATGTCATTGGCATGAATCTATTTCCACTTATTTGTATCTTCTTCAATTTCTCACTAATGTTTCATTGTTTTCAACATAAAAGTTGTCTACCTCCTTGGTTAATTGTATTAATCTCCAAGGTATTTTATTCTTTTTGATGCAATTGTAGATGGGATTGTTTTCTTAATTCCTCTTTCTGAAAGTCTGTTATTAGCAAATGGAAATGCAGCAATTGTTCTATCTTGCTGATCAACCCCTTTATCATTATCTAATGCCCATCTTTGTCTTCTATTACAGTCTTTATTTTAAAGTTTATTCCGTCTGGTGTATGTGTAGCTACTCCAGCTTTCTTCTCATCCACCCCAGCTGTTCTTTCATTTGCAGGTAGTCTTTTCCCATCCCTTTACTCTCAGCCTGTGTGCACCCTTACATCTGAGGGGAATCTCTCGCAGGCAGCATGTAAATGGGTCTTGTTGTTTTATCCACTCAGCCATTCTCTGACTTTTGTTTGGAGAATTTAATCCATTTATGCATTAAGTAATTGTTGATAGGTATGTACATATCACCATTTTATTACTTACTTTCTAGCTGTTTTGTAATTCCTTTGTTCCTTTCTTCTCTCACTCTCTTCCCTTGCGGTTTGATGCCTCTCTTCAGTGCTATGTTTAGATTTCCATTCTCATTATCTTTGGTGTATCTACTACAGATTTTTTCTGTTGCTACAAAGATTATATATGTCAGCCTATATGTACATACATATACACCAGTCTATTTTAACTTGATGGCATGTTAAGTCTGAACACATTCTAAAATTCTACACTTTACTCTCCCCCTGCCACCAGATTTTTATTTTTTATGTCATATTTAACTTTTTATGTGTTTATCCCTAAACTTATTATTGTCATTATGTTTCTACTACTTTTGTCTTTCAGCCTTCATGCTAGCTTTATAAATGATTAGTCCACTGTCATTGCTATGCATTTACCTTTCCCAGTGAGATGTTTACTTTCATATGTTTTCTTGTTAATCACTAATCAGTGCCCTTTCTTTTCAAGTTAAAGAAGTCCCTTTAACATTCTTGTAAGGCCAGTTTAGTAGAGGTAAGCAACTTTAGTTTTTGCTTGTCTAGAAAACTCTCTCTCTCCTTCAGTTCTAAATGATAATCTTGCCAGATTATCTTGGTTGGAAGATTTTTGCTTTCAGTATTTTGAAAATATCATATCCCTCCCTTCTTGCCTGTAAAGTTTCTGCTGAAAAATCTGCTGACAGGAACCAAGATAGAGGCACGAACAGAGCAGACCTCACGAAACAGGGTAACATACAAAAGCCTTGATCCGGCGGGACCCGAGCCCTTCCTCCACCCCAGCTCACCGGTGGGAGGAAGAGAAACGGAGCGAGGTAAGGGGTGGAAGCCTGGGACTGCTGAACACCTAGCCCTGGAGGTCTGCTTTGCGAGCAGAAACCTACACTGTGTGGTGCTCTGGAGGATGGGGAGCTGGGAAAGGCAGAGTGCTTGAGAGACAGATTCTGGCCGTTTGTGGAGGACTAAGGAAAGGTGCATATAGCAGATACACAAAAGATACAACCGGCCGCTCTGGGACTAAGGAAAGGCGAGCAATCTGACAGGCTCCCTAGCAGTGAGAGGGCTGCTGAAGGGGCGGGGTTTGCACGGACCTTGCTGAGCGGGAGAAGTGATAGGGGCACAAGGTTGTCTGAGCGTACTCTGCCCAGCAGACTGGGAACTTTGAGGAGCTTCAGGCACTCTAACTCCCTAGCTGGCTGCTCAGCTCCAAGGCCCCCCACTGTGACACACAGCCTGCCAAGCCTTCCTCCTGGCCTGACAGCATAAGCTCACAAACTGGCAGTCACTGTGCTGGCATCAGGCCAGACAGAGGGAGGCCCCGCCTACAACAGCTAGAGACGCAGAGCACAGAGGCTTACACCTGTGTGCTCGGCCCACTGGCTCTCATACGGGAGAAAGGCACAGCAGACGGGAATCAGGAAACAGATCTTTCCTCCCCCCAGGCACCAGCCCCGCTCCCCTACGACACCCAACCTCACTCTAGGAGCTGAGCAGCTCCAGAGACTGGAACTTCTGGGCACTAGAGTGCACCATACAGAAAAATGAAACATCAAAAGAA
Source organism: Smutsia gigantea (assembly GCA_032199065.1). NCBI lineage: Eukaryota > Metazoa > Chordata > Mammalia > Pholidota > Manidae > Smutsia > Smutsia gigantea. The sequence continues at coordinate 227,235 of JAVSCE010006531.1, forward strand.
CATGGTTCAGACCAAAATCTCACAAACCCCATAAAAAGTGCCAAATGAAACTGAACTTACCAATCTTTCTGAAAGAGAGTTCAAAATAAAAATCATGAACATGCTTATGGATATACAGAAAAATGTTCAAGAACTCAGGAATGAATTTAAGATGGAGATTCAATCATTAAGAAATTCCTTATCTGAAATGAATCATACAATGGGGGGATTTAAAAGCAGATTAGATGTAATAGAAGAGATGGTAAATGGAATAGAAATTAGAGAAGAGGAATACAAAAAAGCTGAGCCACAGAGAGAAAAAAGAATCTCTAAGAATGAAAGAATATTGAGAGAACTGTGTGACAAATCCAAATGGAACATTATTTGCATAATCGGGGTACCAGAAGAAAAAGAGAGAGAAAAAGGGATAGAAAGTGTCATTGAGGAGGTAATTGTTGAAAACTGCCCCAATCTGGGGAAGGAGATAATCTCTCAGGCCATGGAGATGCACAGATCTCCCAACACAAGGCACCCAAGGAAGACAACATCAATACATATAATTTAAAAAATGGCAAAGATCAAGGATAAAGACAGACTTTTAAAAGCAGCTACAGAGAGAAAAAAGATCACATACAAAGGAAAACCATCAGGCTATCATCAGATTTCTCAGCAGAAACCTTACTGGCCAGAAGGGAGTGGCATGATATATTTAATGTAATGAAGCAGAAGGCCTCGAACCAAGAATACTCTACCCAGCAAGCTTATCATTTAAATTTGAAGGAGGGATTAAACAATTTTCAGATAAGCAAAACCTAGAGAATTTACCTCCGACAAACCACCTCTACAGTGCATTTTGGAGGAACTGCTATAGATTGAAGTATTCCTAAGGCTAAATAAATTTCACCCAAGGGATAGACAAAAGTACAGAATATGATTAATAACATACAAAGAATGGAGGAGGAAGAAAAAGGAGGAAAAAAAAAGAATCTTCAGGTTGTGTTTGTAATAGCATACAAAGTGAGTTAAATTAGACTGTTAGATAATAAAGGAATTACCCTTGAACCTTTGGTAACCACGAATCTAAAGCCGGCAATGGCAATAAGTACATACCTATAGATAATCATCCTAAATGTAAATGGTCTGAATGCACCAATCAAAAGATGCAGAGTCACTGAATGGATAAAAAAACAAGAGCTGTCTATATGCAGCCAACAACAGACTCACTTCAAACCCAAAGACATACACGGACTGAAAGTAAAGGGATGGAAAAAGATATTTCATGCAACTAATATGGAGAAAAAGCAGGAGTTGCAGTACTTGTATCAGACAAAATAGACTTCAAAACAAAGAAAGTCACAAGAGACAAAGAAGGACATTACATAATGATTAAGGGGTCAGTTCAACAAGAGGATATAACTATTATAAATATCTATGCACGCAACAGGATTACCGACATATGTGAAACAAATACTAACAGAATTAAAGGGAGAAATAGAATGCAATGCATTCATTTTAGTAGACTTCAACACACCACTCACTCCAAAGGACGTATCAACCAGACAGAAAATAAATAAAAAGACAGAGGCACTGAATAACGTATTAGAACAGATGCACCTAACAAACATCTACAGAACACTCCATCCAAAAGCAACAGTATACACATTCTTCTCAAGTGCACATGAAACACTTTCAAGAATAGATCATATACTAGATCACAAAAAGAACCTCAGTAAATTCAAAAAGACTGAAATGGTACCAACCAGCTTCTCAGATGACAAAAGTATGAAATTAGAAATAAATTACTCAAAGAAATGAAAAATGCAACAAACACACGGAGGCTTAATAACAGGCTCCTAAATAATCAATGGATCAATGACCAAATAAAAACAGAGATCAAGCAATATATGGAGACAAATGACAACAATAATTCAACACCACAAAATCTGTGGGACGCAGCGAAGTCTGTGCTAAGAGGGAAATATATTCCAACACAGGCCTACCTCAGGAAAGAAGAACAATCCCAGCTGAACAGTCTGAACTCACAATTAATGAAATTAGAAAAGGAAGAAAAAATGAGGCCCACAGTACTAGGAGGGACATAATAAAGATTAAAGCAGAAATAAATACAATTGAGAATAAAACAATAGAAAGAATCAATGAAAGCAGGAGCTTTTTCTTCAACAAAATAAACAAAATAGATAAACCCCTAGTGAGATTTATCATAAAAAAAGAGAGTTTACACACATAAACAGAATCAGAAATGAAAAAGGAAAAATCACTACAGACATGATGAAATACAAAGAATTATGAGAGAATACTATGAAAAACTATATGCTAACAAACTGGAAAACCTAGAATAAATGGACAACTTTCCAGAAAAATACAACCTTCCAACGCTGACCCAGGAAGAAACAGAAAATCTGAATAGACCAATTACCAGCAAAGAAGAGGAGAGAACACTCCCAAACTCATTCTATGAGGCCAAAATCACTCTAATACCAAAACCAGGCAAAGACACTACAAAAAAAGAAAACTACACACCAATATCCCTGATGAACATAGATGCAAAAATACTCAACAAAATATTAGCAAACCAAATTCAACGTCAATCAAAAAGATCATCCATCATGATCAAGTGGGATTCAGCCCAGGGATGCAAGGATGCTACAACATTCGAAAATCCATAAACATCATCGAGTACATCTACAAAAAGAAGGATAAAAACCCCATGATCATCTCCATAGATGCCGAAAAAGCATTTGACAAAATTCAACATCCATTCATGATAAAAAGTCTCAGCAAAATGGGTATAGAGGGCAAGAACCTCAACATAATAGAGACCATATGTGACAAACCCACAGCCAACATTATACTTAACAGTGAGGAGCTGAAAGCTTATCCTTTAAGTTCAGGAACAAGACAAGGATGACCAGTCTCCCCACTTTTATTCGACATAGTTCTAGAGGTCTTAGCCATGGCAATCAGACAACACAAAGAAATAAAAGGCATCCAGATTGGTAAGGAAGAAGTCAAACTTTCCCTGTTGGCAGATGACATGATATTGTAAATAAAAAACCCTAAAGAATCCACTCCAAAACTACTAAATCTACTATCTGAATTCAGTAAAGTTGCAGGATACAAAATTAATACACAGATATGTTGCATTCCTATACACTAATGATGAACTAGCAGAAAGAGAAATCAGGAGAACAATTCCATTCCCAATTGTACCCAAAAGAATAAAATACCTAGGAATAGAGGAGAAATGTGTGAAGATGGCGGCATGAGCAGGACGGCGGAAATCTCCTCTCAAAACCATATATATTTGTGAAAATACAACAAATATAACTATTCCTAAAAGAAAGACTAGAAGATACAGTACGACAGCCAGGCTACAGCTACATCTGCGAGAACTCAGTGCCTCATGAAGCGGTAAGATAAAAAGCCGCAACTGAGCAGGACCCAAACACTCCCCCACCCCAGCGCACAGGCGGGTGGAAAAGAATCAGAGTGGGGAGCGAGTGGAAGCACACAACTGCTAAATAACCAGCCCTGGTGATCTGCATCAGGAGCACAGACACACAGCGCAAGGTGTATTGGAGATTAGAGAAACAGAAGAGCAGGATCCGAGATGGAGACTGAGAGCGGGTCCTGAGAGCTGGCTCCCCTGGGACAAAACAAAACCAGGCGCTTTTTTAAAAAAAAGTCATAAAGAGACAAGGGCCCAACAGCGGAACAAAATTGTCCCAGCGCACTCAGCCCAGCAGGCTGGGAATCTTGAGGAATTTTGGGCCCCCTAACCAGCTGCCAGATAAAGCAGCCCTGCCGAAGCCCCTCACAGCGATAAGCAGCCTGCCATTCATTCCCCCCCGGCCGGCGCTGCAAACAGAATGGCGGATCTGCCACAGCTGTGGAGCAGTGGGAGAGCGGCCCCTCCCACAGCAACCACATGGAATCTCCTCCCGGCGGGTGTGCAGCTTACCGGGAAGGGCCGCGGAAGTGCAGAATGCAACAGGCATGACTGCAAACCCCCGCAGTGCTCTAGGCTAGCCTGCGAGTGGTCTCGCACACAGCAGCTCAGGGGATAATCCTAGAGACTGCTTCCCAGTGTGTGGGTAACCAGCACAGGCTCCTGCAAAGGGCAAAGAGAACAACAACCAGGAAGGGGCTTTGTTCTCCCAGCTGACACACATGGCACTGCTGACGACCACTTCTATCATCATGAAAAGACAGAAGAATATGGTCCAGACAAGGAACACCCAGACAACCCCTGAGAGAAGGCCTGATGGGATAGATTTAAACAATCTTCCTGAAAAAGAATTCAGAATAAAAGTCATAACCATGCTGATGGACCTACACAGAAATATGCGGGAGCTAAGGGAGGAGGTCAGGAGAGACATTACAGAACTGAAACAATCGATTGACGGGCTCAAGAGCAGACTGGACGAGGTGCAAGAGACTGTTAATGGAATAGAAATCAGAGAAGAGGAGTACAGAGAAGCTGAGGCAGAGAGAGATACAAGGATCCCTAGGAATGAAAGAATATTAAGAGAACTCTGTGACCAATCCAAATGGAACAATATTTGCATTATACGAGTGCCAGAGGAAGAAGAGAGAGAAAAAGGGATAAAAGTATCTTTGAAGACATAAGTGAGGAAAACATCCCCAAGCTGGGAAAGGAAATAGTCTCTCAGACGATGGAAGCCCATAGATCTCCCAACACAAGGGACCAAGGAAGACACATAATAATTGAAATAGCAAAGATCAAAGACAAGGACAGAGTATTAAAGGCAGCCAGAGAGAGAAAAAAGATGACCTACAAAGGAAGACCCATCAGACTATCATCAGACTTCTCAACAGAAACCATACATGACAGAAGAGAATGCCATGATATATTTAATGCAATGAACAGAAGAGCCTTGAACCAAGATTACTGTATCCATATGATTATCATTTAAAATTGGGGGAGGGATTAAACAATTTCCAGACTAGCGAAAGTTGACGGTTTTTGCCACCCACAAACCAAATCTACAGGATATCTTAAAGGGACTGCTCTAGATGGAAGCACTCCTAAGGCTAAAAAGATGTCACCAGAGAAAATAAAATCACACCAAAGAAAGCAGACCATCCAAATACTAAATGAAGGCAAAAAATATCAACTATCCACCAAAACAGTCAAAGGAAACATAAAAGAGTACAGAATAAAACACCTAGCATATAATGAATGGAGGAGGTATATGGTGGGGACTTGATAATAGGGGGAGTCTAGTAACCATAATATTGCTCATGTAATTGTATATTAATAATAGTGAAATAAAAAAAAGAATGGAGGAGGAAGAATAAGAAGGTAGATAAATAAAGAATCATCAGACTATGTTTATAATAGCTTAACAACAAAGTTAAGTTAGACTGTTACATAGTAAAGAAGCTACCCTGGAACCTTTGGTAACCACGAATTGAAAGCCGGCAATGGCAATAAGTACATATCTATCAATAATGACCCTAAATGTAAATGGACTGAATGCACCAATCAAAAGAGACAGAGTAATAGAATGGATAAAAAAGAAAGACTCATCTATATGCTGCTTACAAGAGACTCACCTCAAACCCAAAGATATACACAGACTAAAAGTGAAGGGATGGAAAAAGATATTTCATGCAAACAACAAGGAGAAAAAAGCAGGTGTTGCAGTACTTGTATCAGACAAAATAGACTTCAAAACGAAGAAAGTAGCAAGAGATAAAGAAGGACATTACATAATGATAAAGGGGTCATTCCAACAAGAGGATATAACCATTATAAATATATATGCACCCAACACAGGAGCACCTACATATGTGAAACAAATACTAACACAATTAAAGGAGGAAATAGACAGCAATGCATTCATTTTAGGAGACTTCCACACACCACTCACTCCAAAGGACAGATCAACCAGACAGAAAATAAGTAAAGACACAGAGGCACTGAACAACACACTAGAACAGATGGACCTAACAGACATCTACAGAACTCTACACCCAAAAGTAGCAGGATACACATTCTTCTCAAGTGCACATGGAACATTTTCCAGAAAAGATCACATACTAGCCCCCAAAAAAAACCTCAGTAAATTAAAAAATATTGAAATTCTACCAATCAACTTCTCAGATCACAAAGGTATAAAACTAGAAGTAAATTGTACAAAGAAAACAAAAAGGCTCACAAATACATGGAAGCTTAACAACATGCTCCTAAATAATCAATGGATCAATGACGAAATTAAAACACAGATCAAACAATATATGGAGACAGCCTCTTCAACAGCTGGTGTTGGCAAACTGGACAGCTACATGTAAGAGAATGAAACTGGATTACTGTCTAACCCCATACACAAAAGTAAACTCAAAATGGATCAAAGACCTAAATGCAAATCATGAAACCATAAAACTCTTAGAAAAAAACATAGGCAAAAATCTCTTGGCCATAAACATGAGCGACTTCTTCATGAATATATCTCCCCAGGCAAGGGAAACAAAAGCAAAAATGAACAAGTGGGACTATATCAAGCTGAAAAGCTTCTGTATAGCAAAGGACACGATCAGTGGAACAAAAAGACATCCTACAGTATGGAAGAATATATTCCTAAATGACATATCTGATAAGGGGTTGACATCCAAAATATATAAAGAATTCACACACCGCAACAAACAAAAAGCAAATAATCCAATTAAAAAATGGGCAGAGGAGCTGAATAGACACGTCTCCAAAGAAGAAATTCAGATGGCCAACAGGCACATGAAAAGATGCCCCATATCGCTAATCATCAGAAAAATGCCAATTAAAACCACAATGTGATAACACCTCACACCAGTAAGGATGGCCAACATCCAAAACACAACAACAACAAATGTTGGCAAGGATGTGGAGGAAGGGTAACCCTCCTACACTGCTGGTGGGAATGCAAATTAGTTCAACCATTGTGAAAGCAGTATGGGGGTTCCTCAAAAAACTGAAAAAAGAAATACCATTTGACCCAGGTATTCTACTCCTAGGAATTTACCCTAAGAATGCAGCAGCCCAGCTTGAAAAAGACTTATGCACCCCTATGTTTATCGCAGCACTATTTACAATAGCCAAGAAATGGAAGCAACCTAAGTGTCCATAACTAGATGAATGGATAAAGAAGAGGTGGGACATATACACAATGGAATATTATTCAGCCATAAGAAGAAAACAAATCCTACCATTTGCAACAACATGGATGGAGCTAGAGGGTATTATGCTCAGTGAAATAAGCCAAACCGAAAAAGACAAGTATCAAATGATTTCACTCATATGTGGAGTATAAGAACAAAGGAAAAAAACTGAAGGAACAAAACAGCAGCAGACTCACAGACCCCAAGAATGGACTAACAGTTACCAAAGGGAAAGGGACTGGGGAGGATGGGTGGGAAGGGAGGGACAAGGGGGAAAAGGGGCATTACGATTAGCAGACATAAAGTAGGAAGGGGCTCAGGGAGGGCTGTACAACTCAAAGAAGACAAGTAGTGATTCTATAACATCTCACTACCTGATGTACAGTGACTGTAATGGAGTATGTCGGGGGGGGGGACTTGGTGAACGGGGAAGTTTAGTTACCATAATGTTGCACATGTAATTGTAGATAAACGATACCAAAAAAAAAAACCTAGGTATAAACCTATCCAAGGAAGTGAAATACCTATACTCTGAAAACTACAAGACTCTCATGAGAGATATTAAAGAAGATACCAATAAATGGAAACACATCCCGTGCTCATGGATAGGAAGATTTAATATTGTCAAAATGAGCATCCTGCCTAAAGCAATCTACAGATTCAATGCAATCCCTATCAAAATACAAACAGCATTCTTCAATGAACTAGAGCAAATAGTTCTAAAATTCATATGGAACCACAAAAGACCCCAAATAGCCAAAGCAATCCTGAGAAGGAAGAATAAAACAGGGGGAATTATGCTCCCTGACTTCAAGCTGTACTACAAAGCCACAGTTATCAAGACAATTTGGTACTGGCACAAGAACAGACCCATAGACCAATGGAATAAACTAGAGAGCCCAGATATAAACCCAGGCATATATGGTCAATTAACAGACAATAAAGGAGCCATGGATATACAATGGGGAAATGACAGCCTCTTCAACAGCTGGTGTTGGCAAAACTGGACAGCTAAATGTAAGAGAATGAAACTGGATTACTGTCTAACCCATACACAAAAGTAAACTCAAAATGGATCAAAGACGTGAATTAAATCATGAAACCATAAAACTCTTAGAAAAAAAGAAAGGCGAAAATCCCTTGGACATAAACACGAGCAACTTCTTCATGAACACATCTCCCTGGGAAAGGGAAACAAAAGCAAAAATGAACAACTGGGACTATATCAAACTAAAAAGCTTCTGTACAGCAAAGGACACCATCAGTAGAACAAAAAGACTTCCTACAGTATGGGAGAATATATTCATAAATGTTATATCCGATAAGGGGTTGACATCCAAATTATATAGAGTTCATGCACCTGAACGAACAAAAAGCAAATAAGCCAATTAAAAAATAGGCAGAGGAGCTGAACAGACACTTTCCAAAGAAGAAATTCAGATTACCACCAGGCACATGAAAAGATGCTCCACATCACTAATCATCAGAAAAATGCCAATTAAAACCACAATGAGATATCACCTCACACCAGTTAGGATGGCCAACATCCAAAACACAAACAACAACTAATGTTGGCAAGGATGTGGAGAAAGGGGAACCCTCCTACACTGCTGGTGGGAATGCAAATTAGTTCAACCATTGTGGAAAGAAGTATGGAGGTTCCTCAAAAAAATCTAAAAACAGAAATACCACTGGACCCAGGAATTCCACTCCTAGGAATTTACCCTAAGAATGCAGGAGCCCAGTTTGAAAAAGACATATGCACCCCTATGTTTATCGCAACACTATTTACAATAGCCAAGAAATGGAAGCAACCTAAGTGTCCATCAGTAGATGAATGGATAAAGAAGAGGTGGGACAAATACACAATGGAATATTATTCAGCCATAAGAAAACAAATCCTACCATTTTCAACAACATGGATGGAGCTAGAGAGTATTATGCTCAGTGAAATAAGCCAGGCGGAGAAAGACAAGTATCAAATGATTTCCCTCATCTGTGGAATATAAGAAGAAATAAAAAACTGAAAGAACAAAACAGCAGCAGACTTACAGAACCCAAGAATGGACTAACAGTTACCAAAGGGAAAGGGACTGGGGAAGATGGGTGGGAAGGGCAGGATAAGGGGAAAAAGGGGTATTATGATTAGCACACATAATGTAGCGGGCGGGAGGAGTATATGGGGAAGGCAGTATAAGACAGAGAAGACAAGTAGTGATTCTATAGCATCTTACTACGCTGATGGACAGTGACTGCAATGGGGTATGTGGTGGGGACTTGATAATTGGGGGAGTCTAGTAACTATAATATTTCTCATGTAATTGTACATTAATAATTCCAAAGTAAGAAAAAAAAATCTGCTGACAGTCTTATGGGATTCCTTTGTACCTAACTAACAAGTTAGTTTAATCTACTGTTCTTAAGAGTCTCTCCTTGTCTTTAACTTTTGACATTTTAATATATTGTGTCTTGGTGTGGATTTCCTTGGATACATCTTTTTTGGGAATTCTCTGGGCTTCTTGGACCTGGATGTCTGTTTCCTTCTCCAGGTTAGGGAAGTTTTTAGCCATTATTTCTTCATAAGTTTTCGGTCCCTTTCTCTCTCCTCCTTCTGGGGACCCTATTATGCAAATCGTGTTCCAATTGATGTTGTTGCATAGACCCCTTAAGCTATCTTCACTTTTCTTTCTTTACTTTTTTGCTGCTCTGTTTAGGTGAGTCCTTGCCCTATGTTCCAGGTCTGATCCTTTCTTCTGCTTCCTTTAGTCTGCTATTGAAATTTCTAGTCTAATTTTCACTCTAGTTATTATATTCTTCAGGTCTATGACCTCTGTTTGGCACTTCCTTATACTTCCTATCTCTTTGTTGAAGTTTTCTCTGTTTTCATTCATTCTTCTCCCTGGGTTGGTGAGCATCTTTACAACCATTACTGAGAACTCCTTATCAGGTAAATTACTTATATCCACTTAATTAAGGGATTTTTTTTTCTGGGGTTTTATCTTGCTCTTTCAGTTGGAACATATTCCTGTTTCCTCATTTTTGTTTAACTTTGTTTGTTTCTATGTATTAGTTGAAATAGCTACCTTCCCCCGTCTTAAAGGACTGATCACAGGAGGACTGGAGGTGTGTGTCAGTCTGCTGTCTGTGTGGTGCCCTGCAGGTGGTAGCCTGCCAAGAACTGTCTTTCTAAATGTTACAGTCCTTTGGGACATGAGAATAAAAGCCCCCCTTTGTACCAGAGCCAGGCATTCCTGGGACATTCCCTGTGCGGACCGCACACACCTGACAACTTTGGAAAAGCCAAAAGCCAGTCAGCCTGGATGTGTGGCAGGGCGGGGCCAGGTGGAGTGCAGAAGCAGGGCAAGCTGTGCTAGCAAGGAAGAGTGAGAGTGCAAAACGGGCACCTACCAGCACCAGCATAAACAGGGTAGAAAGAGAGTGCAAAAGTGGCTTCTGGCAGTGCCTCCACCCATGGAGAGAGTTCCAGCAGACCCCTGACACTCCAGCAGACTTTTTAAGCTTAGCCAGTGGATCTCCTTCACGTATGGTCAAGGAACTTTTCAACCTGCTACTTTTGTTCTGGGTTCAGGGGCAAGTGAGTCTGTGCATAAGCCCTTAAAGAACAGTTTCAGTTTTCTGCAGCCCTTTGGGTCTCCTAGACACCAGCCCTTGTGGTTTTCAAAGTCAGATGTTTTGGGGGCTCATCTCTCTGGTGAAAATCCCAAGGGTGCCAGATGTGGTGCTTGAACCCTAACTCTTCAGAGATACACACCATATTTCTGAGATCCCTTCTGCGTGTGACGATCCCTCTCTCCATGGGTGGATTTTTTGGCAAGACTGGGTCTCTGCCTTTTCTATCCATCTCAATGTGGTCTTTTATCCTGTGTTGTGGATGAGCTGTTCAGCTAGTTTTCAGGTCTTTTTCAGAAAGAATTGTTCTCTATGTAGCTATAGATTTGGCGTATCCATGGGAGGAGGTTAAGTTCAGGGTTTTTCTACACTGCCATCTTGAACCATCTCCTCCAGATTTTTTGATCAATGCAAAAGTACAAGAAATACATAATACACAATTGCTCTACTAAATTGCAAGGAGATTTATATTAAGGGCTTTTTAAGCAAGTACATATGTTAAACCTCGGTATTTCTTACAAAACATATCCTTTACAATATCTGACATACAAAAATATCTTTTTCTAATATTGTGGTCTTTTGGACTTTGGAAAAATTTGCTTCAGAAATATTGTTAATCTGTAGTAGTATAGCTTCCACATACTTGAAGTATATGATCTTCTTAGGAAAAAGAAACAAACAAGAAATGTATAGCAGGAAACTCCATCATAATTCAACAATATGTTGGCAAACTCCATCCTTCTGTGACCATTCTCAGGCCTATGCTAATAACTACTCTTCTAACCACATCTACATTTTGGGACATCCCCCAGAGTTGCATCCCTGCCCTCTTCTCTTTGTAACTCAAACATTCTCCCTGGTCAAATTTATCCAACCTGATGTTATTTATTATCAATGTCCTATCATTTTGCTGATGACAATCAAATCTCTTATCTTTCATGCAGATCTTTCTCCTGATACCAACCCAAGTTTCTGAGCACATACCATGCCCAAAAATGTACCAAACATTTTCCACATGTTAACCTTGACTTTTCCTATCTTCAAAAGACAGTTATTTTCAAATAAGTTTACAGTGTTAAGGCACACCAGAATTTATAAAATGTTTTCATTTATAGTGATGTTTGTTCCTCAAAATAACATTATGAGGTCAGTACTATTCCAACTGTATAGATGGAAAAAATGAACCTCATCACCCATCAAGGTCACAGAGTAAGCCAAGAAGCAGTCACACGAACCCACTTCTTATCATTCCCAGTCCAGGGTTCATTCCCACTGCTAACTACTCAAGATAGAAACTGGCCAGTAGCAGAAATAGTACATACATATTTACACCCATTGATCTTTTTTGAATTATATATGACTAAATATACCCAAATATTTATAACTGGCATATCTAGACTGCCCTATTCATTGGCTCATGTATCTTCTCAAGACCACTCAAGTCTCTTTCCTCTTGGATACTGTCTTCAAATATTTGTTACATGATTAATAAATCAGTATAATTTATGGAGCCCAGCGGAGTGGAAATTGAAATCCTTTAATCCCCAAATTTCTAGAAATTCCAGAAAGTCTTGGTAGCAAAATCAGCCCAGAGACTAAAATACTTTAAAGAGAATATTTTCATCACATTGTTACATAATATTAAAAAATTCCAACCATTCTAACTTCAGTGCAAACCTAGTTATAGAAGATGTCTCTAATTATAATGAACAAGCTGTTTAGCCCATTCCCAGAAGGATGCAATTAGTTTCTATGAGCTGATGAAACCACTCGTCTCTACCTGGGCCCTCTACAGGTCCCCAGTCCAGGGTCTGATTCCCAGAGGAACAGCCCAGGATCCATCGGTCAGGTGCAGATTATTATCTCTTATTCAGAGGGTTGTTTTTCAGCCAGTAATGGACATCTTAGCATCAGTTTGCAGATTTGTCTTTCAAACTATTCTCTAAATGAATGACTTCTTCACTGAAGCAGGAAAACAACTCAAAACAAATTCATAAACAAATGACATAATATTCAAAGCACAGCAAGGTAAAGATTTTCTTTTTAGCTTAAATTAAGAGTGACCCAAAAGTGACGTGTCATTAAAAATTTGTCCAAATACACAGAATGTACCGCAGAGTAAACCCTAATGTAAAGTATGGACCTTGGGTGATTATGATGTATCAGTGTAGGTTCATCAGTTATAACAAATGTCCCACTCTACTGGGGTATGTTGATAATGGGAAGGCCATGCATGTGTATGGGATAGATAGGAGGGCACATGGAAAATCTCTGTACCTTCCACTCAATTCTGCTGTGAACCTAAAATTGCTCTAAAAAATAATGTCTGACTAAAAAAACTACTAAAAAAAGTGACCCAAAGTGTAAGATACCCACCATAAGTAACACCTTGCTTGGGAAACTCTTAAGAATAAACATGTATTTAAATAAAATGTCCATATTGCCAAATCTTCTTGTCTTAAAAAACAAAATGCCCATCAAGTCTCATCAAATTCTGACCATCGAATCAATTTCCCAGCATACTGCAAATCTTTAAGGTATTAGCATTCTGGTTTAATTTTCTCTTTATTTTAATTGTAAAATGTTTCTAAAAATTAGACAATCCTAAGCATTCTGAACATATAATGTTAAACTTCACAGTTCTTAACTTTATTCTGAAATAATTATTTGCAATGGACCCTTTATCTTACAGGCTGAAAGAGATTTGAATCATTTTTAAGGCATTCATGAGTAAACCTGCATGTGTTTCCCTAATGCTATGCTAAAGAGAATAATATGACCCACACGGAGTTAAAAAATAACCAATTAACCAAACCCAAGATTACTCTTAGAAATTACAGGAATGACCACTAACCAAGCACTGAAGAAAAAAAATTTTTAATTTGTCTTTCTTCTGTATTCCTTGTTAACTTTTAATATACCATGCTTACTATTTCACTATTGTCATTTTTGTTCATTTAGTTTTCCAAAATGGGTTTTAGTTACTAAACTAATCCAGGCAATGGAATGTAAAATTTCCAGTAAGAATGCAGAACAGCTCGAGGTGTGTGCATACTAATGCAAGATGAAAGTCAGCAATCCCGAGTATGCAGGGGCAGTCCATGTGAGCAGAGGGCAGCTTCCACTAGTATTTAAATAAGTCATTAACTCCCTAGGACTCCCACTGAAGGATGGGCCAGCGAGTACATGATCTACATTCAGTCTTTCATAAATACTAAGATGCTATGAGCCCACTTAGAGATGGCAAGGTAAGGGCCACTAATATTTTTAGTGACTATTAGTTTGCACCCACACGCACTGGCTCTGTGCTCCATGCTGAGGATCCTGTGCTGAAGAGGATAGATGGTGACCTCCACTCCCACTGAGCTTACGTGTGGGTAGGATGCAGGGTGAGAGGCAGTAAAGAGAAAAGGGAGGAATAAAGCAACACAGCATTACTCAGCAGCACTTGATTGTGAGTCAGCTTCAAGCTCTAGAAGCTCGCCTCCTCACTGACTTACCTGAGGCAGGTCACTTCACCAACCTGCACAGCCTCATATACTCCACTCCAGGGTAAGAGAACTGAATTTTTATAATCTCCAAGCTCCCTTCAAAATTTCACATTCTCCAAAAGTAGTAAAGTGTTTTTAAAGTGCAACTTGAACAAAAATAAAAGCTTTTAAAACGACTAAAATTATCTTGCTAACCCTAAATGTCAAAGACTTGCTAAGGCAATTGGGATCTTTATCATTTGGAACACAATATTATTATGTACATCAAATGGGATCCAGTACAGGAATCCTCTCATAACTGTTAGAAAAATAATATAAGATTGACTCGGTCAACTAGATTTTTTTACAAAATCAGATATAAACTTCAGTATCAAGTGCTTACTAAGGTGCCACATCTGCAACCACACACCTCGCAAGGCAAATACGATAGTAATTAAATTTGATTAACAAGAGCCAATGTTCTTAAAAAGCCCCATAGACCAGAAACACTCCCTAACATGGTTACAACACTTTATACTGTTCATGCTGACTCACACTGTTCTAAAGGGCTTAAAGGCAGTTCCCACATATGGCAACCTTAACGAAAACTACTGAGCATGCTAGTGCAAAGTGCTTGAGACTTTTCAAAAAAATTTTTTTTTTCTTGTAGTAGAACTAAAAGCTAAATTTTAAAATTCAGGCATGTTTCCCTCTCAAGAAATCCAGCCTCAAAAGCTCATGTCCTCTTTTCCCATTTTTGTATAACACTTATACTACTCTGATAGAAATACTGGTGAAATACACTTTAAGGCCAGGGTTTCAAAATATAAAATAGTACATATCTATCTATGCTTCTTCCAAATACCCAACCCCACAAATAATCCTGGATGTTTTTGTAGTTTCTTAGTAAAGTACTTTGGAATAAAGGAATTGCCCAGGAATCAAAACACCTCACCAGCCACCAGCAATCATTGCAGCAGTTGAGGACACACACATGCACCCCAATGCAAAGAAGAAAACAAGAGTTTCATGGGTGACACTCCTCCAAAGGTAAAGGCAGGTCCTAAGATGCACCCCACATTCTGAAATCTGAACCTTTCTGCAGTAAAATCCTATACACATCTCAGAGGTTGTTCACGTTGAGAGCACAGAGGGTACACTCATTCAATGACAATCTATCAGTTGTCATTGATCTACTATGTACCAGGCACTGGGGTAAGCGTTGAGTATTTACTGGTAAACAGTCAATATCTCTGCCCCCACAAAGCCCGGAGAATAAGAGAGAGAGTCAAAATTAAGAAATCAATCCCCCAAAATACATAATTACAAATTATGAAAAGTGGTCTGAAGAAACTGAACCTGTTGTGAGATAAGACAGATGAGCAAAGCCTATAGAGAAAAACCGAGCCAGGCATGCCTCAGACTGGAAAGGACAACGGGACAGCTGCAGGCTGAGCAGGTGAGAGGCAAGAACTAGCTGGCAGGCATAGTGCAGGGACCTCATAAGTCAGGGAAGGAAGCTGGATTTGAGCCTAAGTAAAATTAAACTCCACTGCAGATTTTTGCAAAGATCATTCTGGCTGCTCTATGGAGAATAGATTGGAGAAAGCAAGCCTGGAAGCAAGAGGCCCGAAAAGGAAGCCACTGAGTTACCCAAGTGAGAGATGTCTGTGGCTCTTCCTAGGGGATGAAAGAGGAGAAAGAGAAAAGCAGATAGAGCTGAGATGTATATTAGAGACAGAAATTAGAACTCACTAGAAGAAAGAGCTCGAGGAGTCAGGCAAAGGGCAGTGCTACTTATGAGAAGAGATGAAAAGAGAAGCTTGTACTGGCTGTACAATCAAGAGTTTAGCTGTGGACAATGCATGTGAGATGCCTATGAGACCTCCAGGTAGAGCTGTCATCCAAGCAGGCAGGCTGCAGCTCATGGGAGAAGTCAGGGCTAGTGATACAAATCTGGGGGGTAATCAGCATACAAATGGTACTTAAAGCCTGAGACTGAATGAACACACAAAAAGAAGGGAGCAGAAAGCAAAGAGAAGGGCTCAGGACCAACCCTTGGGGTTGAATAATGGAGGAGAAAAAATTCCAGAGCTGATGGGAGAAAACAGGACAGAGAAGTAAGAGGTAAACCAAGAGAGTGCAGTGTTCCAGAAGCTGAGAGAGAAGGATCAGCTGCTGGGAAACAGATTAAGGTGAGGGCAGGAAAAACCCTGTTGAATCGGTCGACCCTTGGAGAGCTTGAGGAGAGCACTGTGAGGGGAACGTGGGGATGGAGCCCCCTGGAAGGGAGTTATGGACTGGATAAGGAGGTACAGAGATGGAGAGGGCTCTTTCTGCTTAGTATTATTCATCTCTGTAGGAAAGCCAGAATAAGTTTAGGATAAGCCCCTAACTATACATATGCTAAAGCAGGACATGCAAGGCATTTAGGACAGGGATGAGGAGGATTTCCAGCCTCCTGTGCATCAGAGAAGCAGCTAAAGTCAAGGCACTAAGCAAAGGCAGACCTTCAAGGTCACACAATTACATGTATGGTGTCAAATAGGAGGGGGTGGACCCTAACCCACAAGAGGATTCCCATAGGACTCTGTGGGCCAGGAGGGGCACAGAGTAGGTCAATGGGGCAAAGGAGAGGGAAGAATGAACCCGAAGAAAGCAAAGCACCTCACCTGCAGCAGGGCATCAGGCTGGGGCATCTGGTATGCGTGGTGACCTATAAAATCTGTATCCAGTAATACCCTGCTCTTGTTTCCAGAGAGACTGTTTGAACTACTCCAAAAAACAAGAGAAGCACACACCAAAGCAGTGCCAAATACAGAGTGGTTTAAGAAAAGCTGAACTTCCACATTTTCTTGAGAATATTAAAAAAGACATTCTTCCAATCTAGGAACTTTGGGGCCAAACTAAATTACTGGTATCATTTTAAATTAATATTTTATTCAAAACCCTGTAGAATTACGTATACAGAGGCATAAAATGTGCTATGTAGGTCCTTTGACAAAGAATCTCTCACCAATTTATCCTGGCAAATTACTCCAAAAGTAGAAAAAAGCTACATACCTAAAGATGTTGACTAGCATGTCAAAAACAATGGAAATTACACAATTACAAATATATTAAATAATATATGGCATCAACTAAATAAAACAGCATGTATTTACTATCAAAAATGATCACAAAGACTATGGAAATGTAAAAAAAATAAATAAATAAGAGAAACATAAGTGAAACTGAAAAACCTTTGTATAAAATATGTATTCTATGTGGGGGGGCACGGGGAGGGCTGTACAACTCAGAGAAGACAAGTAGTGATTCTATAGCATCTCACTACGGTGATGGACAGTGACTGTAATGGGGTACGTGGGGGGGACTTGATGGTGTGGGGAGTCTAGTAACCATAATGTTGCACATGTAATTGTAGATTAATGATACCAAAATAAAAAAAATTTTTAAGTCCTTTTTCTATAGCAAAAATACCACATATATACACACACATATACAGACAAACATATAGATGGAGAAAAAGTGGAAGAGAGTTTATAAAAATGATAAAAATGAAATGATTGAATGATGGACTTAGGCACAAAATTTTTTATTTTGCTTATTCTAAACTATTATGTTGATAATTAGTTTTTAAAGTATAATTTTAAGAACTAATTTTAGCAGGGTGGTATTGGTCATAAATAAACAAATAGACCAGTGCACAGGCTAAAAAGCCAGAAATAGACACAAGTAATGAGATGAGCGATTTAATACATGATCTCAAATAAATGGGTCAAATGATACTGAGACAACTAGGTAGCCTTAGTATCTTTGGAAAAAGATAAAATTAGATCTGTATCTCACACCACAGACAAGAAAGAATAAACTCCAAAGAGAAAAGTGATATAAAAGTGAAAATGAATCACACAAGTACTAAAAGAAAACATGGGTGAATTCCTTTTTAACATTGGTGTAGAAAAAGTGGTGTGTAATTATATAATAATTCTAATAAAAACTGTTAGGCTTGACTAGACAAAAATTTAAAAAATCATTTTCTGTAGCAAAATTAAAAAACAACTAGGGGAAAATATTTGTAAGATACACTACAAAGCACTATCTTTAATATGTAAAGAACTATAAAAAAAATTAAAAACAGGACCACAAACCTGAAAGAAAAATGGAGAAAAGACATGAACAGGGAATTCACAAAAACAAACAAAAAACCTAAAAATAAAGCTTGAACATATGAAAAATATTCAAAGTTATAATTAGACAAATGCAAAGTAAATGATGAGATATGATTTCTTACCTACTAGATCATAAGAAAATTTAAAAGCATGACAATACATTTTCTTTTCCAGGTTGTGGAGCCAGGTCCTCTCATACAGTGATGATGGGAATGCAAGCTGGTCCAGGACTTCCAGAGGGGAATTTGGAAGTATTTAACAAAACTAAACACTCCCTTATCTTTTGACATAGCAGTTCTACTTCTAAGAATCTACTCTGAACATATGCCTCCAACAATACAGAAATACATATGTACAAGGTTATTTACTGTAGTGTTGTTTGTATGCAAATTATTAGCGACAGCCTGAATGAACCACGTGTGGGAGAATGCTTGAGGAAAGTATGATGTAGCCATCCAGTGACGTGCTCTGAAGCTGAAATAAAGGATGAGAAAGATCATTACCAATATGGACATATTGTTAAGTGGAAAATAGCAAAATGACAAAGTATACCTATAGTGTGGACCCTTCATGTAGGAAAGAAAGGAATAAAAAATATGTGTGTATCTGGTCATTTATGGAAGAGGGTAAGAAAAGAAGAGGAAAGATAAACCAGAAGCTAGAAAGAATGGTTTCTTATTATGGAATGGAGAGTAACTGAGTGGAAAGAATGAAGGACTAGAAACTAAGTAGTAGGGAAGGAGGTGCGGGACACTTCTCTCAGTATACCTTTCTGTACACCTTACAACTTCTAGGGCCATGGCAAATTACTAAAATCAACCCTGATATGGGGGAACCCAAAATAGACCACAAACAGCAACACTTAAGTCTAACTGTATTACAAACACCTAACACAACCACCTGAAGGGGTGAGGAAGGAAGGAAGTAACTTGAAATATAATATTCTTACTCCATACAGGATGAATAAGGATAAAAAGAGCTACACAAATACTGACTCTCCTTAATTGTCTCATAGGAGTATGGTTTAGCAATTCTAAAACTATTTTATGCTTACATTAAAATTGAAAAACTACACAGATGCACTGTAAATAAAGAGAGTGAGGATGTTCACTGTTAGAGAAAGAAGTTACAATAAGGAATGAGGAAGGCTTGAATGAACCCTGTGGTGCTGACATACAGCTGGAGGTATCAGTATGAACTCAGTTGTTTACATACACATTTGAACATATACACAGATGGATAGATTAAGAAATAATATAGATGGATGTATTTGCATACATACATATTCTTTCAACCTTTATCTATTGAGAGGGCCTAAAAGCCATGAGATCTCAGTAGCAAAGAGCGCCTCTAATGCCCAGATGTTGGTTTCTATATACCATTCTCCAGTAAAAGGGATTAGCATTCTTTGAAGAAACAATTGATCGAAATGCTAGAGAAGGAAAAATAGAAAATGAGACTGGAACATCTTGTGGTGCTAGAAAGTAATGAAATGCTCAAAAAATGGCAACGCCATGTCAAAAGGACACAAAATCTACTTGAAAGAGTCCCCAGTGGCCAAAACAGGGAAAATTTAATGAATAATGATGGTATTGATTTTAACCCAGAGAATATCCTCTATGAGTCTATACTGATACAATGAATGAATGTATGGATAGATGGAAGAGAAAAGATAACTATTCTGGTACAGGAGAATTCCAATTTATCATGTAGAAGGAAGAATGGAAACAGATCATCACTAGGCAAACACCATAGTAAGTAGCTGTTACAGTCAAGAACCACCCATGGATGATAAGATTTGCGGGTGAAACCTTGAATGAGGAGAAACAGTATATTTGCAGTCTCAAAGTATCTCCCTGCAACATAGTTAATCACAAAGAAAAAAAAACAGTGACTTTCCAGTGGAGAAATGTGGCAGACACAAAAGTGACCAAAGCTAGTATCATGGTAAGAAAACTTATCAATACCATGTCCTCTAGGGAAAAACACAAGTTAAAGGGATTCATTCTCCCTGATGAAATTAAGAGATTTTCCTCCCTACCCTTTAATTAGAACATTTACTTAAAAAAAAAACTTGCATTACAAAGTAATTTCTCTTCTCTTTGAAATATATGTGAAGTGTTTTTGAAGATCAGATACCCTCTTGTTAGCTTTACAACATCTTTTTCAAGGACCTAGAATATAAATAACAAGGAGACAGGACCCCTACTTCCCAACGTCTGTGGGGTGACAGGAGCCTAACTTCTGTGGGCACGTTCCTCCAAGCTGCAAAACTACTTTCATAGTTCATTTACCTTATGGATAAAGCCAAATAGCAAACAGAATGGCTACCCAATTACCAACTGAATTTAGGATGAATTATGTGTGATGAATGGGGCTCTCAAGTCCTGTCTGAAGACTAGTTACTTTTTATCTTGGAAACGTGTATGTAGTGGCTGCATCTTCCTGGCTATATAAAAGAGGTAAATTTCCTTCTGTCTTTGCAGTCTTTTAGGGGATGCCAGTAATGTGCATCATATTCTTGTTTAATACTTACTCAATAATAAAAGTGCTTTCCATCTACTGCCTTTGAGGAGAGGATTTATGGAGGGGGAGAAGATTGTGTTTTCTATTACATTTCCCCTACAGAGCCTTCCCACACAGTGTGCTGTGTAACACAGGATATCATTTCCTGATATTCTTTTTTTTTTATATATACATATTTTTTATTTTGGTATCATTAATCTACAATTACATGTGCAACATTATGCTTACTAGACTCCCACATCAACAAGTCCCCACCACATACCCCATTACAGTCACTGTCCATCAGCGTAGTGAGATGCTATAGAATCACTACTTGTCTTCTCTGAGTTGTACAGCCCTCCCCGTGCCCCCCCCACACATTATGTCTGCTAATTGTAATGCTGCTTTTTCCCTCCTATCCCTCCCTTCCCACCCATTTTCCCCAGTCCCTTTCCCTTTGGTAACTATTAGTCCGTTCTTGGGTTCTGTGAGTCTGCTGCTATTTTGTTTCTTCAGTATTTTTCCTTTGTTCTTATACTCCACATATGAGTGAAATCATTTGATACTTGTCTTTTTCGGCTTGGCTTATTTCACTGAGCATAATACCCTCTAGCTCCATCCATGTTGTTGCAAATGGTAGGATTTGTTTTCTTCTTATGGCTGAATAATATTCCATTGTGTATATGTCCCACCTCTTCTTTATCCATTCATCTAGTTATGGACACTTAGGTTGCTTCCATTTCTTGGCTATTGTAAATAGTGCTGTGATAAACATAGGGGTGCATATGTCTTTTTCAAACTGGGCTCCTGCATTCTTACGGTAAAGTCCTAGGAGTGAAATTCCTGGGTCAAATGGTATTTCTATTCTCAGTTTTTTGAGAACCTCCATACTGCTTTCCACAATGGTTGAACTAATTTACATTCCCACCAGCAGTGTAGGAGGGTTCCCTTTTCTCCACATCCTCACCAACATTTGTTGTTGTTTGTGTTTTGGATGTTGGCCATCCTAACTGGTGTGAGGTGATATCTCATTGTGATTTTAATTTGCATTTCTCTGATGATTAGCGATGTGGAGCATCTTTTCATGTGCCTGTTGGCCATCTGAATTTCTTCTTTGGAGAAGCGTCTATACATGTCTTCTGTCCATTTCTTAATTGGATTATTTCCTTTTTGTTTGTTGAGGTGCATGAGCTCTTTATATATTTTAGATGTCAACCCCTTATCGGATATGTCATTTATGAATATATTCTCCATACTGTAGGATATCTTTTTGTTCTACTGATGGTGTCCTTTGCTATACAGAAGCTTTTCAGCTTGATATAGTCCCACTTGTTCATTTTTGCTTTTGTTTCCCTTGCCTGGGGAGATATGTTCATGAAGAAGTCGCTCATATTTATGTCCAAGAGATTTTTGTCTATGTTTTTTTCTAAGAGTTTTATGGTTTTTTGACTTACGTTCAGGTCTTTGATCCATTTTGAGTTTACTTTTGTGTATGGGGTTAGACAGTAATCCAGTTTCATTCTCTTACATGTAGCTGTCCAGTTTTGCCAACGCCAGCTGTTGAAGAGACTGTCATTTCCCCACTCTATATCCATGGATCCTTTATCGTATATTAATTGACCGTATGTGTTTGGGTTAATATCTGGCCTCTCTATTCTGTTCCACTGATCTGTTGGTCTTTTCTTCTGCCAGTACCAAATTGTCTTGATTACTGTGGCTTTGTAGTTGAATTCAGGGAGCATAATTCCCCCTGTTTTATTCTTCCTTCTAAGGATTCCTTTTGCTATTCGGGATCTTTTGTGGTTCCATATGAATTTTAGAACTATTTGTTCCAGTACACTGAAGAATGCTGTTGGTATTTTGATAGGGATTGCATTGAATCTGTAGATTGCTTTAGGTAGTATAGCCATTTTGACAATATTGATTCTTCCTAGCTAAGAGCAGGGGACGAAGTTTTATTTGTTAGTATCCTCTTTAATTTCTCTTAGGAGTGTCTTGTAGTTTTCAGGGTATAGGTCTTTCACATCCTTGGTTAGGTTTATTCTTAGGTATTTTATTCTTTTTGATGCAATTGTGAATGGAATTGTTTTCCTGATTTCTCTTTCTGTTACTTCATCATTAGTGTATAGGAAAGCAACAGATTTCTGTGTATTAATTTTGTATTCTGCAACTTTGTTGAATTCAGATATTAGTTCTAGTAGTTCTGGAGTGGAGTCTAGGTTTTTTATGTACAATATCATGTCATCTGCAAATAGTGACAGTTTGACTTCTTCTTTACCAATCTGGATGCCTTGTATTTCTTTGTTTTGTCTGATTGCCGTGGCTAGGAACTCTAGTACTATGTTGAATAACAGTGGGGAGAGTGGGCATCCCTGTCTTGTTCCCAATCTTAGGTGAAAAGCTTTCAGCTTCTCGCTGTTAAGTATGATGTTGGCGGTGGGTTTGTCATATTTGGCCTTTATTATGTTGAGGTACTTGCCCTCTATACCCATTTTGTGGAGAGTTTTTATCAGGAATAGGTGTTGAATTTTGTCAAATGCTTTTTCAGCATCTATGGAGATGATCATGTGGTTTTTGTCCTTCTTTTTGTTGATGTGGTGGATGATGTTGATGGATTTTATAATGTACCATCCTTGCATCCCTGAGATGAATCCCACTTGATCATGGTGTATGATGCCCTTGATGTATTTTTGAATTCGGTTTGCTAATATTTTGTTGAGTATTTTTACATCTACGTTCATCAGGGATGGATATTGGTCTGTAATTTTCTTTTTCTGGGTTGTCTTTGCCTGGTTTTGGTATTAGAGTGATGCTGGCTTCATAGAATGAGTTTGGAAGTATTCCCTCGTCTTCTATTTTTGGAAAACTTTAAGGAGAATGGGTATTATTCCTTCTCTATAAGTCGGATGAAATTCAGCAGTGAATCCATCTGGCCCATGGGTTTTGTTCTTCGGTAGTTTTCTGATTACCGATTCAATTTCGTTGCTGGTAATTGGTCTGTTTAGATTTTCTGTTTCTTGCTTCGTCAGTCTTGGAAGGTTGTATTTTTCTAAGAAGTTGCCCATTTCTTCTAGGTTTTCTAGCTTGTTAGCATAAAGAGTCTCATAATATTCTCTTATAATTCTTTGTATTTCTGTGGGGTCCGTCGTGATTTTTCCTTTCTCATTTCTGATTCTGTTTATGTGTATAGATTTTCTTTTTCTCTTAATGAGTCTGGCTAGGGATTTATCTATTTTGTTTATTTTTTCAAAGAACCAGCTCTTGGTTTCATTGATTTTTTCTATTGTTTTATTCTTCTCAACTTTATTTATTTCTTCTCTAATCTTTATTATGTCCCTCCTTCTGGTGACTTTGGGGCTCATTTGTTCTTCTTTTTCCAATTTCAATAATTGTGACTTTAGACTATTCATTTGGGATTGTTCTTCCTTCTTTAAATAGGCCTGGATTTCAATATACTTTCCTATTAGAACTGCCTTTGATGCGTCCCACAGAAGTTGAGGCTTTGTGCTGTTGTTGTCATTTGTCTCCATATATTGTTTGATCTGTGTTTTAATTTGGTTGTTGATCCATTGATTATTTAGGAGCATGTTGTTAAGCCTCCATGTGTTTGTGAGCCTTTTTGTTTTCTTTGTACAATTTACTTCTAGTTTTATACCTTTGTGATCTGAGATTTTGGTTGGTAGAATTTCAATCATTTTGAATTTACTGAGGTTCTTTTTGTGGCCTAGTATGTGGTCTATTATGGAAAATGTTCCATGTGCACTTGAGAAGAATGTGTAACCTGCTGCTTTTGGGTGTAGAGTCCTGTAGATTTCTGTTAGGTCCATCTGTTCTAGTGTGTTGTTCAGTGCCTCTGTGTCATTACTTATTTTCTGTGTGGTTGATCTGTCCTTTGGAGTGAGTGGTGTGTGGAAGTCTCCTAAAATGAATGCATTGCTTTCTATATCTTCCTTTAATTCTGTTAGTATCTGTTTCACATATGTCGGTGCTCCTGTGTTGGGTGCATATATATTTATAATGTTTATATCTTCTTGTTGGACTGACCCCTTTATCATTATTTAATGTCCTTCTTTATCTCTTGCTACTTTCTTTGTTTTGAAGTCTATTTTGTCTGATACAAGTACTGCAACACCTGCTTTTTTCTCCTTGTTGTTTGCATGAAATATCTTTTTCCATCCCTTCACTTTTAGTCTGTGTATATCTTTGGGTTTGAAGTGAGTCTCTTGTAAGCAGCATATAGATGAGTCTTTCTTTTTTATCCATTCTATTACTCTGTGTCTTTTGATTGGTGCATTCAGTCCATTTACATTTAGGGTCATTATTGATAGATATGTACTTATTGCCATTGCCGGCTTTAGATTCGTGGTTACCAAAGGTTCAAGAGTAGCTTCTTTACTATCTAACAGTCTAACTTAACTCTCTTGTTAAGCTATTGTAAACATAGTCTCATGATTCTTTATTTCTTTCCCTTCTTATTTTTCCTCCTCCATTCTTTGTTAGGTGTTTTATTCTGTACTTTTTGTGTTTCTTTTGTTTTTGTGGACAGTTGATTTTATTTTTTGCCTTCATTTAGTATTTGGATGGTCTGCTTTCTTTGCTATGATTTTATTTTCTCTGGTGACATCTTTTTAGCCTTAGGAGTGCTTCCATCTAGAGCAGTCCCTTTAAGATATCCTGTAGAGGTGGTTTGTGGGAGGCAAATTCCCTCAACTTTTGCTTGTCTGGGAATTGTTTAATGCCTCCCTCAAATTTAAATGATAATCTTGCTGGATACAGTATTCTTGATTCAAGGCTCTTCTGTTTCATTACATTAAATATATCATGCCATTCTCTTCTGTCCTGTAAGGTTTCTGTTCAGAAGTCTGATGATAGCCTGATTAGTTTTCCTTTGCAGGTGATCTTTTTTCTCTCTCTCGCTGCCTTTAATACTCTGTCCTTGTCTTTGAAATTTGCCATTTTAATTATTATATGTCTTGGTGTTGTCTTCCTTGGGTCCCTTGTGTTGGGGGATCTGTGGGCTTCCATCGTCTGAGAAACTATTTCCTTTCCCAGCTTGGGGAAGTTTACATCAATTATGTCTTCAAAGACACTTTCTATCCTTTTTTCACTCTCTTCTTCTTCTGGTACTCCTATAATGTGAATATTGTTCCGTTTGGATTGGTCACACAGTTCTCTTAATATTCTTTCATTACTAGAGATCCTTGTATCTCTCTCTGCCTGAGCTTCTCTGTATTCCTGTTCTCTGATTTCTATTCCATTAACAGTCTCTTGCATCTCATCCAGTCTGCTGTTAAGCCCATCAATCAATTGTTTCATTTCTGTAATGTCCCTCCTGACTTCATCCCTTAGCTCTTGCATATTTCTCTGTAGGTCCATCAGCAGGGTTATGATTTTTATTCTGAATTCTTTTTCAGGAAGATTGTTTAAATCTATCCCACCAGGTCCTCTCTCTGAGGTTGTCTGGGTGATTTTTGACTGCACCAGATTCTTCTGTTTTTTTCATGGCGATAGAAGTGTGACACGTGTGGCAGCAGGGAGAACAAATTCCCTTAATGCTTGTTGTTCTCCTTGCCCTTCTCCACAGCCTGTGCCGGTTACCTGCACACCAGGAGGCTGTCTCTGGGATAATCCCCTCAGCTGCCATGGGCAGGGCCGCCCTCAGACTAGCCTAGAGCACTGCGGGGGTTTGCAGTCACACTGGGTGCTTTCTGCAGCAAATCTGGTGCCCCTTCGTGCCTTCCAGACCTTGCTCTGGCTTCTGCGGCCTTCCCGGTTAGCTGCATGCCCACTGGGAGGAGATTCTGTGTGGTTGCTGTGGATGGGGCTGCTCTCCTGTTGTTCCACAGCTGTGGCAGATCCACTGGTCAGTTTTGCTGTGCCAGCCGGTGGGAGAACGAATGGTGAGGTGCTTTGGCAGGGCTGCTTTACCCAGCAGCCAGTTAGGGGCCCGAAATGCCTCAAGATTCCCAGCCTGCTGGGCTGCCTGTGCTGGGACGATTTTGTTCAGCTGTTGGGCCCTTTTCTCTTTAAGACTTATAAAAAAGCACCTGCTTTTCTTTTGTCCCAGGGTATCCAGCTGTGGGGACCTGCTCGCAGTCTCCGTCTCCGATCCTGCCCTTCCATTTCTCTAATCTCCAATACACCATACGATGTGTGTCTGTGCTCTCGGTGCAGAACACCAGGGCTGGTTATTTAACAGTCCTGTGCTTCCTCTCCCTCCCCATGATGATTCTTTTCCTCCCACCAGTGAGCTGGGGTGGGGGTAGTTCTCGGGTCCCACCAGGTCATGGCTTTGTATCTTACCCGCTTCATGAGGCACTGAGTTCTCGCAGATGTAGCTGTAGCCTGGCTGTCGTACTGTATCTTCTAGTCTTTTTTTTAGGAATAGTTATATTTGTTGTATTTTCACAAATATATATGGTTTTGAGAGGAGATTTCTGCCGTCCTGCTCATGCTGCCATCTTGCCAGTTCTCTGATCTATCTCCTGATATTCTTGACAAAAAATAAATAACCTCAATGCAACCACAAGAAAGCATCATGAAAACCAAAGTGGAAGGACATTTTACAAAATAAATCAGCTCCAAAATTGTCAAGGTCATGAAAATCTGAGGAACGGTAGCAGGTTAGTAGAGACTAAGGAGCCATGACAATTGAATGCTGTGGGAGACCCTGTACTGGATCTGGGACAAGAAAAAAGACATTAGTGGGAAAACCAGCAAAATCTGGGTAAGACTTGTAACTTAGGTGATGGCATCAATTTTTATTTCCTGTTTGGTTACTACACTATGGTCATATTAGAGGTTAACACGAAGCTGGGGGAAGTAAAGTATACAAGGAATTCTATTATTTGGCAACGTTTGTCTAAAATTATTTCAAAATAAAAAGTTGAGCATAATGTTTGATACCCCTCATAACAACTAAAAATAGTAACAATAGGCCTCCCTGCCTTGTCATCACATGCCTTGCCCTATCTTCTCCCAACAACAAGCCACAACTTAAAATGTAATAAAAAAGAAAAACATGCTTCCTGAGAAAACCAACAAGTCTCCATCTGTAAGCGGATTGAGCTTAAGTGCTGTATCATTTGACTGCATTTTTGTTTGTTCAGTTTCAAAGAAACTTGACTCTCTATTACTGTTAAGCCAAGAGACAAGCTGAAAAATAAAATCATCAAGCCAAATTTGACAGTAAATTATTACTTGTGCCACTAAAACAGAGAAGAAAACAGTTCTCTCTCCAAGCTCAGTCATGGGTTTTATCATTAATACGCAAAGCAGGGAGTCTTTTTTCACATGCCAGGCTTATTACCTCAGAATAATGAGAAACAATGGTTTTTTGTTAACCAGTGAACCTAGCCTAATTGGGAAAATATTTGCATTCCCTTAGGGTAGAACTAGGTCCAAAAAAAAACAACCTTCATATCAAGACTGCACCATCCAGGAGGTCAAAGCACATGATGTAGATAGAGAAGAATGTTCAAGGTTCAGTGAGGTTTTTTTCCCTTACTTAGAAGCACAAGAAAACCTCAAAAAGTAACAGTTCAATACTGGATGGCACAGCGACCCACCCTCCTACCCACCTTAAGTCATTGGCCTGCTGTGCGCTGGTCTCCAGCCCACCTGCTTGAAATGTGTGCGCTGGTTTCCAGCCTACCTGTATGAAACACACACAACTGAGAACAGCAGATACAATGGGAGTACAGCCCTTTAAGGAAAACACATTAAGAAATGAAACCTGTTCCTGTTCAGTCCACTAAGGTCAAATAGCTGCAAAAACAAACACCTTACAGCATTTGGTCTCTAATTTGTAAACAACTGTTAGCAGGAAAATCAGTTTGTTTCCTCTTAGTCCCACTTCTTCCTATTTCTATTCTTTCACTATCTGGGTTACTTGGGTCAGAGTAGCTCATGAAAGAGCCTTGAAACTTTCGCATCTCAAGTGTTTAGAGTAAATCAAAGATGACATATCAAATGCTGGAATTTCACATTAAATGCAGTTCATTTTGCTCCCAGTCTACCTTTCACAGAGAAAGTCTCAGCATTAGGAGGACCCTTAAGACAATCTCCCCTCTGGGAATAACCCAAAACCAGAATCTCCATAGCCACCTGGTTCAAATTCAAACACTCCGGGAGCAAGAGGACCACTTCTTCACCTAAGACCCTTTTCTTTTCAAATGAAAGCACGCACTTGCAGGCCACTGTCCTTAATTACCCCATGAACCTTTCTGCATTACAGTAAATAGGCAGACCATAAAGCCCTTCCGGCAATGGCAAAAGCAGCATGGCATGCAGGTCATGGCCTGTGGGAGAATTCTGAAACTCTGAGGCCTCAATCAACCATCCACCTTGGAAGGATAACAGACCTTGGCTCCCACTTGCAAAGACAGTGAGATTCTGCCCTACTCTGAGACTGGATGTCCCTCATACCCTGAAAATATCATAAGGGAGTCCTGTTGTTCCCACTTCTACAAGATGATTTCGCAAAGAATGAACCAAAGATTTCATTTACATTAGCAACATGTCCCAGTACAGGAGTTTCAACACATGTGCTCTGCAAAATTTTCTCTAATTCCAAACTACATTTAGCAGGTGGAGCGGATTTTTATTATTTTTTAAAATAAGTTACTAGAGAAAATTCAGGATATTTTTCTCACTCTGTCTCATGTTCTTTGTCACAGCATTCATATCTCAGCCTATGGTAGGGTTTACCTTTTATCATCATAATAGCAAGACCTATTTACAAAAACCAAATGCCCACAGCAAGTGTGAGATGAGGCACACTTACTGTGCCATGTGTCTGATTTTTAAATAAAATTAAGAGAACTGAAAACTGTCTTTCAGTCTCAGAAGCTCCTTATACCTACTTCCATAATATTTACTTGTCATTATTCCAGACCTCCCTTCCCCCTCCCATGTTGAATCACAGACCACAGACCAGTATTTTTGGTCAAATTTCACATAAAATTCTAAAACCAGGAAAAAAAGGGGGGGTCGGGGAGAGGAGGGAGGAAGAGAGGAAGGAAGGAAGGGAAGAAAATTTCTGCTCTGGTCCCCTACAGGAGCTGAAGATGCATATTTACCTATGCATAACTGCAATTTTGTTAGTATGCACATCAGCAGAAATTTCCAAGTCTCCCTGTTGATGGAAAAGAGAATGGATAAGGATAATCAAAATACACTGGCTAGTCCAGAAGTCATTTAAAATCAAAATTCATTAAATCAGCATTTTGTCAATATATTTACTATCTTCCTTTTCAACTCAAGCTAATGTTAAAACAGGTCTTCATCTTTAGAACACATCAACCAACAAAAAGACATCCCCTTGTTGCTCCCAGGATAGCAGAAAATCAGCACAAATTTTTTAATTTACTATAGATGATCCATAAAATTAGAAATTACACAAAGATTAAGAGCTGGCTAGCATGTATCTTAGCTATACAGAAAACAGAAGATACAGAAAAAAAGCCAAAGTTTATCTAGCAGAGGAAAAAAAGCCCCATTATTATTAATATCAATAAAAAGTAAGAATGAGAAAAAAACAAAGAAACCAAGAATATATGAAGCACTTTTACCTACAGCCTCATTTAAGCCATACTTTGCTGTCCTTGGGTTTTAGTATTTGTTGACTGCTGTCTCCCCAGATAGATGGTTTGCTCTGTGAGCCCAGGCTGTGTTGCAGCCTACCCCCATTCCTCCAGTGCAGCCCAGGGCATTGCACACTGCACACGACCACAAAACATGTGTGGAGCCCTCCATACGACCATGAGCAAGTCAGCCGGGGCTCCTGGAGTATCAGAGCTTGCAAGTAACTGGAGTCTGAAGAGCTGAAATGAATGGCATTGGACTCCAAAGGAAACCTAGGTGAGGATACGGTATTATTGTCATCACCAATTCACAGCTGGGGAAACTGAGGCCATAAGGAAACACAACCCAGGATTTTGGACTATAAATTCTGAGATCTTTCTTTCTACTATACATAAACATTTTATTTTAACTTCTATTGACACTTTCTGTACTAACCTATCTATGTAAAACTCATCATTTCTAATAGCTTCAGTCTTTAGCAACTGGCAGTATATGATGTGTCTGAATTTCACATTTATATAATCAGTTTTCACTGCTGCAATCCACTTTTAATCAATCTCTTAACATAAACTTACAATGAAGAAATGGGCTGTTACTAACAAAAATAATATTCTTTAAATAAAATCATTTTTTAAAGCCTAGCGAATGTGTTAATTTTTCTTTCCCTTTGCATATATTGGTCTCTGCTTAGTATATACTTACCTTATTTTCACACTTTAATGCCCAAGATTCATTAGTCTCCAACAGATGGCTAAAATGGCAAGCACAAAGAAATGGGGTCTAGTCCAGGTTAATGTGCTTCCATTTCCAAGGAATAAATAAAGACTACTTTCTGAGTGAAGTATAAATTATCTGATAATGAGCAAGAATAGTTTGTGTGCCTAAAGATGTGTGATAAATGCTATCTGTTCAAGAACCAAAAAGAAATATTTCTCCCAGAGCAGACATATCCATATACACAGAAACTGGGCAAGCTCTCTTGCTCAGGTGACAGAGTAACTCTAAATCCCTTGCCTATTGGTACTAAGCTGTCAACAACTGAGGATTTTAAGATGGATTCCCCTGTGTAGATTTACCTTCACAGTTATTAGATCTCAAGGTAATAAAGAGTTTAGATTCCTGTAGAATACACTATATGGGATATTAAACTGGCTGTGCTTTGGACATCTGATCAAGCAATGTTCTGAATTCAACTAAGACCTTAACTTGTATCTGAGTTATCTTTGTGCAGAGAGGGAATCTGTATAGTTTAAACGTTCCAAGAATTGAGAATCCATGCTTTGGGGTCTTGATACAGCCAAAGGGAATTTCTGTCAAGTTTGGAGCCCACAGCCTCTCACAGTCGAGAGGTCAGCTGCCCAATCTAGTGTCCGCCACAGCCATGACATTTGATGCTTGTATGTCCTTGTTCATGGCATTCTCACTTCATCCTCAATATGCCTACTGACCTACTGATTTCTCAAGACCCATCTCCTCTCCGAAGTATCCTTTCTCTGGTTCCCTTGTCATGTAATATTAATTGCATTCTCCTTGGCACATTCATTAACATTGGGCTTAAACACTCTGGAGCACCTATCCTATTTTACCACTACTATTTGTATGTGTATCTATCATCCTTGCTAGACAACAAGCTAATCCCTAGATAGGTAAGGGCCACATATTTCTAATTTTTCACCCCAATCAGCCAGTTCAGCATCTGACACATGGTAGATATTTACTTTATATTTCTTGATAACTACCACACCAAGACAGATACAACTTTTTCCAGTTTCCAATGTACTTTAGGTCCCAGAACCAGGAGTAAAACTCAAGCCTATTTAAGCTCCAAAATCCATGTTCTTTCTAGTATGGCATGAGGTCTCTCCATGGTAAACACTGCTAAACAGAGGAATTCAAATAAAAACAGAGGGGCATTCCCTACTGATGGAAGTACATAAATTAAGGTTTGAAGAGATAATTCAGGCTAAATAGGCTTAGTTACCCAGGATGTATGTAGATGTGTAGTAAGCAGGAAGACATATACAGAAATTACACAATTTAAGGACAAAGTTTACCATCATTCCCTCTGCATATAAGATAGGCTTCTTGGAAAGCCTTTACCAAGTTTGTTTGTTTTTCTTAGCATGAAGTGTCATATTAAGAAGAAAAACAAGTTTAATGAAATCTTTTATCAACTTAGGTTTGTTAAAAACATCGGTTGGAAAAAATACCACTGCATTTCAACTTGATTTCAACTCCTCGTTTCTACCCTGCAATCTCAAAATTATAAAGGTAAGGTAAAGAGAATGTGATAACCTGGAACTAAGGATACGCTGGATGGAGACAGACAGACAACCTAGGCAAAACCTGTCACTATCACCTACTGTTCTAAACAGAATGGGAAATGGGAGAGGGAGTCCTTCTATCACCCCCAAAATTGGAACCAATCCATTTCCATGATTAATCTAGGTTTTATTACAAGTGACTTAGCTTATTTTGTGCCTTAATTACATTCAATACAAATAATGCAAGGAATCCATAAGATGACACAAAATCAATCCCACATTGAGTCTTCCCTGCACTATGTTCTATTCTACCTGCATTTATATTTATAATGCGAAAATGAACATGTGAATTAATAAAATGTGTGGGAGCTTGTTCGTGTTCACATTTTCATGCTGCTCCTTCCCAAGTAATTGTAGTGCTCACATAATATGAAATACAGAAGGAAGAAAAGCTAATTTATTTAAGAAAGCAAGTCTCTTACAGTCTCCTGGATATGGAGGAAAAAACGGCTACTTTAACCTTCAAATGGAAAAGAAGGACACTTCATCTTGTGTTAGTCCCTCCCAACTAAAGCCTTAGTGAACACACTGCCAAGGACTGAAATCATTATTCTTTTTAAATTCCACTAAGCATCTTCAGAATGCCCACCCCAGTCAGCAATGACCATGAGCTGGAGGCCCACTCTGTCTGCAAGGCCATTAAGCTGGTTCCAGGCTGGGTCCTCCTGGCACCGCTTTCACTACCAGCAATCAGAAGAGTGACCGTGTTTGTATGGCTGGTTGCTGCAATTAGGTTTCCAGGTTACCAACTACCAAACAACATTGGGCTGAATGTAATTTTTGGACATACTGCTCCAAAGCCTCTAAAACCTGCCCTACAAATAAAAAGGTAAATTGCAGTCTTCACACTCATGGAGTGTACAATAATCAAAATAAAAGGCCACCGTGTATAAACAGTATTGTTTTGGTAAACCTGCCCTAAAAAGTCCTCTTTTCTAGCTTAAAAGGAGGAGGAATTTGGCATCCTCAGGTACCTGAAAATTTGGCCTTTTAAAATGGACCACCACAAACAACACTTAAGAATTTTTATCTCATAAAGTGGCTTTGCTAGTGTGTAAGGCAGCCTATTTACTTGATTCAACACTGGTCCACCTCCTTCTAGATTACTGTGGGCAGACAGGATCCCACAACCCAAGAGGGACAGGAAGAATTTGTGAGGAAACATTAGACAGCCACAGCCAGTGAAGGGCAAGGAAAACAGGATCCACAAGGAAGGATGTTTTAAATGGTAACAGGTCAGTGTGGATAAAAGAAAGCTAGACTGTGCATTAATCTTATTTTTCTACCCATGACAAACCCTTTCCCTGCACAAAGGTGCCTGGTTGTGTTCCAAAAAGGCTTAAAATGCAGTTTTATAAACTAGGTATTTATCATTAAAATGAATTACAATGAAAAGCAATGGGGGCACTTTCTCTGCAAATGCAGTATTTGGAGACATAAGGAATGCTGACATAGATGGAAAACACTGGACTTTCCTTGTTCTTTCTGGTGTGATACAGACATATATTGGCAAACACCAGATGACCTTCTTGTTAGCCCAGCTCTTTTGATGTCTCCCCTTCTTTTACTCAAATCACTACTGTGATCTCACCCATTCTATAAATCTTTCCCACCTGAGGACAGGAAGAGCGTTCTCTCTGGTAACATGTAATTCCCAGGGCTCTCCCTTCACTCACAGCCTTATAACAAGCACTGCTTGTATGCAATGTTAATAAATCCAAGCCTTAGTTTAATGGTTTCCAACTTGTCTTGCACCTTTACAGCACCACATGTCACACATTACATGCCTCCTCTCTTGATGAGCAACCTGGCACAGTAGCACAATGACTTTATAACAAAAGAAAACAGCAGACCTGCCCTCAGGCAGTACAGATGACTGGTACAAACAGATATATTTTCTAACTCCATGAGGAGGCTTTATTAACTGCTTTAAATAACAGTTGACAGGTATCTGCTTCTGCAAAAGAAAATTACCTCAGAAGAATTAGAAAAAAATCCTTATGTGGTTTTAATAACAAATGAAACTGCACATATTCTTGTTTGAATAAATATATGCAGACTTTTAATTTTTATTAACTTCTAAATCATATACATCATCTATCCTATTTGAAGGAAACAGGAATTACTTTTGCCAAATTACTAGGGAATTCTCTTTCTACATGTCTTCTATTAGATAGGAAAAGTTTATATCTTATTTTTCTCCATAACCCCAAGTAATTTATCAAATCAGTCTTCAAAAACTGGCAACAGAAATCTCTATTGCCTTTAATTAGAATGGATGATATATATAAAATAGCAATATTTTAAATCCAATCCTTTATTTGATAACAATCACTATAATAACCTAAATATGTTGCAGATTCAGGGACATCCAGATGACATTCAAATCATCATGGAATGATAAAGAGTTAGCTAATCACGTATTCACTCATTCATTCATTCATTAAGCAGTCCCTTCATTTATTAAATTTTGCTAACTGTAATTTGTTTTTGTCTGACTCGACTCCCTGGTGTTTCATTCCTTTTTATTCTCTAATCATTATTTCATATCGGCTACAGAAATATTTGCTGAAATGATCTGACGTATTTTTTGCCAAAATTAACAAATTAATAAGAACATTACCAAGAAATGAAAGTCACTGGGGGAGAGGGGTCCAACCATTCCTTACCTAAAAATTCTGCATTTTATGAAGCCATCACAGCACACATACTTTTAACTTTGAATATAAGATTTAAACACACTGGAAAAAGATGAAATGAGAAGCTGGCTGCTGAAATGTGTTTTTATAAAATCATGTTTAATAAGCACAGTACAGGCTATAAGAGGAACATGCAAAGATTAATGAATAAAGTAAGATGATAAAGAAATTAAGACAGGAGAAATTAAGAGAGGTAGGATGGAGATTACCAAAATGCTGAATCTATGATATCAAGAAAGAGGAGAAAAAATATTTGGAAAAAATGTGAGCGTGAACTCCAAAAAAAATTGAGCATATTAGATGGAAGTATGCATAAGGCAAAATAGCTGTCACCAGAGAAAATAAAACCACAGCAAAGAAAGTAAGCCAAACAAATACTAACTAAAGGCAAAATAAAATCAGCTATCCATAAAATCAGTCAAAGGAAACACAAAGAGTACAGAATAAAACACGTAACATAGAAAGAGTGGAGGAGGAAGAAAAAGAATCATCAGACTGTGTTTACAACAGCATAATAAGTGAGTTAAGTTAGATGGTTAGATAGTAAAGAAGCTACCCTGGAACCTTTGGTAACCCCGAATCCAAAGCCTGCAATAGCAATAAGAACGTATCTATCAATAACCACCCTAAATGTAAATGGACTGAATGCACCAATCAAAAGACAGAGTAATAGAATGGATAAAAAAGAAAGACCCATCTATATGCTGCTTACAAGAGACTCATCTCAAACCCAAAGACATACACAGACTAAAAGTGAAGGGATGGAAAAAGATTTCATGCAAACAATAGGGAGAAAAAAGCAAGTGTTGCAGTACTTGTATCAGACAAAATACACTTCAGAACAAAGAAAGTAATAAAAGACAAAGAAGAACAATACATAATGATAAAGGGGTCAGTCCAACAAGAGGCTATAACCATTATAAATATTTATGCACCCAACACAGGAGCATCAACATATGTGAAACAAATACTAACACAATTAAAGGAGGAAATATAATACAATGCATTCATTTTAGGACACATCAACACACCACTCACTCCAAAGGACAGATCAACCAGACAGAAAATAAGTAAGGACACAGAGGCACTGAACAACACACTAGAACAGATGGACCTAACAGACATCTACAGAACTCTACACTCAAAAGCAGCAGGATACACATTCTTCTCAAGGGCACAGGGAACATTTTCCAGAATAGACCACATACTAGGCCACAAAAAGAGCCTCAGTAAATTAAAAAAGACTGAAATTCTACCAAACAACTTCTCAGATCCAAAGGTATAAAACTAGAAATAATTTGTACAAAGAAAACAAAAAGGCTCACAAACACATGAAGGCTTAACAACATGCTCCTAAATAATCAATGGATCAATGACCAAATTAAAACAGAGATCAAGCAATATATGGAGACAAATGAAAACAACAGCACAACGCCCCAACTTCTGTGGGTTGCAGCAAAGGCAGTTCTAAAAGGAAAGTATACAGCAATCCAGGCCAATTTAAAGAAGGAAGAACAATCTCAAATGAATAGTCTAAAGTCACAATTATTGAAACTAGAAAAGAAGAACAAATGAGACCCAAAGTGAACAGAAGGAGGGTCATAATAAAGATCAAAGAAGAAATAAATAAATTTGAGAAGAGTAAAACAATAGAAAAAAATCAATGAAACCAAGAGCTGGTTCTTTGAAAAAATAAACAAAATACATAAACCCCTAGCCAGACTTATTAAGAGAAAAAGAGAATCTATACACATAAACAGAATCAGAAATGAGAAAGGAAAAATCACAACTGACCCCACAGAAATACAAAGAATTATAAGGAATATTATGAGACTCTATATGCTAACAAGTTGGAAAACCTAGAAGAAATGGGTAACTTCTTAGAAAAATACAACCTTCCAAGACTGACCAAGCAAGAAACAGAAAACCTAAACAGACCAATTACCAGCAACGAAATCGGTAATCAGAAAACTACCCAAGAACAAAACCCGTGGGTCAGATGGATTCACTGCTGAATTTCATCCGACTTATAGAGAAGGAATAATATCCATTCTCCTTAAAGTGTTCCAAAAAATAGAAGAGGAGGGAATACTTCCAAACTCATTCTATGAAGCCAGCATCACTCTAATACCAAAACCAGGCAAAGACAACCCAGAAAAAGAAAATTACAGACCAATATCCCTCCCTGATGAACATAGATGTAAAAATACTCAACAAAATATTAGCAAACCAAATTCAAAAATAC
Organism: Smutsia gigantea; assembly: GCA_032199065.1. NCBI lineage: Eukaryota > Metazoa > Chordata > Mammalia > Pholidota > Manidae > Smutsia > Smutsia gigantea. Next base: position 265,023 of record JAVSCE010006531.1, read on the forward strand.
ATCAAGGGGATCATACACCATGATCAAGTGGGATTCATCTCAGGGATGCAAGGATGGTATAACATTCGAAAATCCATCAACATCATCCACCACATCAACAACAAGAAGAACAAAAGCCACATGATCATCTCCATAGATGGTAAAAAAGGATTCAACAAAATTCAACATCCACTCATTAAAAAAATCTCAACAAAATGGGTATAGAGGGAAGTAAGTACCTCAACATAATAAAGGCCATGTATGACAAACCCACAGCCAGCACCATACTTAAAAGAAAGAAGGTGAAAGCTTTTCCCTTAAGATTGGGAACAAGACAAAGATGCCCACTCTCTCCACTTTTATTCAGCATAGTACTGGAGGTCTAGCCATTGCAATCAGACAACACAAAGAAACACAAGGCATCCAGATTGGTAAGGAAGAAGTCAAACTGTCCCTGTTTGTAGATGACATGACACTGTACATAAAAAACCCTAAGGAATCCACTCCAAGACTACTACAACTAATATCTGAATTCAGCAAAGTTGTTGGATACAAAATTAATACACAGAAATCTGTTGCATTCCTATACACTAACAATGAACTAGCAGAAAGAGAAATCTGGAAAACAATTCCATCCACAATTACATCAAAAAGAATAAAATATCTAAGAATAAACCTAACTAAGGAAGGGAAAGACCTATACCCTGAAAACTACAAGACACTCTAAAGAGAAATTAAAGAGGACACTAAGAAATGGAAATGTGTCCATGCTCTTGGGTAGGAAAAATTAATATTGTCAAAATGGCCATCCTGCCTAAAGCAATCTACAGATTCAATGCAATCCCTATCAAAATACCAACAGCATTCTTCAACAAACTGAAACAAATAGTTCTAAGTTTCATATGGAACCACAAAAGACCACGAATAGCCAGAGCAATCCTGAGAAGGAAGAATAAAGCAGGGAGGATCTCACCTCCAAACTTCAAGCTCTACTACAAAGCCACAGTAATAAAGACAATTTGGTACTGGCACAAGAATAGACCCACAGACCAGTGGAACAGAATAGAGAGTCGAGACATTAACCTAAGCATATATGGTCAATTAATATACGATAAAGGAACCAAGGATATACAATGGGGAAATGACAGCCTCGTCAACAGCTGGTGTTGGCAAAATTGGACAGCTACATGCAAGAGAATGAAAATGGATGATTGTCTAAGCCCATACTCAAAAGTAAACTCAAAATGGATCAAAGACCTGAATGTAAGTCATGAAACCGTAAAACTCATAGAAGAAAACACACGCAAAAGTCTCTTGGACATAAACACGAGCAACTTCTTCATGAACATATCTCTCCGGGCAAGGGAAACAAAAGCAAAAATGAACAAGTGGGACTATATCAAACTAAAAGCTTCTGTACAGTAAAGGACACCATCAGTAGAACAAAAAGGCATCCTACAAAATGGGAGAATATATTCACAAATGACATATCCGGTAAGGGGTTGATACCCAAATTATATGAAGAGCTCACACACCTCAACAAACAAAAAGCAAATAATCGAATTAAAAAATGGGCAGTGGATCTGTACAGACGCTTCTCCAAAGAAGAAATTCAGATGGCCAACAGGCACATGAAAAGATGCTCCACATCGCTAATCATCAGAGAAATGCAAATTAAAACCACAATGTGATATCATCTCACACCAGTTAGGATGGCCGCCATCCAAAAGACAAACCACAACAAGTGTTGGCGAAGATGTGGAGAAAGGGGAGCCCTCCTACACTGCTGGTGGGAATGTAAATTAGTTCAACCATTTGTGGAAAGCAATGTGGAAAACTCAAAATAGAAATACCATTTGACCCAGGAATTTTACTCCTAGGAATTTACCCTAAGAATGCAGCAACCCAGTTTCAAAGACATATGCACCCCTATGTTTATCGCAGAGCTTTTTACAATAGCCAAGAAACGGAAGCAACCTAAGTGTCCATCAGTAGATGAATAAAGAGGTGGTACATATACACAGTGGAATATTATTCAGCCACAAGAAGAAAACAAATCCTACCGCTTGCAACATGGATGGAGCTAGAGGGAATTATTCTCAGTGATAGAAGCCAGGTGGAGAAAGACAAGTATCAAATGATTTCACTCATATGTGGAGTATAAGAACAAAGCAAAAACTGAAGGAACAAAACAGCAGCAGACTCACAGAACCCAGAAATGGACTAACAATTACCAAAGGCAAAGGGACTGGGGAGGGTGGGTGGGAATGGAGGGAAAAGGGGTTTAAGGGGCATTATGATTAGCACACATAATGCTGGTGGGGCATAGGGAAGGAAGCATAACACAGAGAAGACAAGTAGTGATTCTATAGCATCTTACTATGCTGATGGACAGTGACTGTAATGGGGTATGTGGTGGGGACTTGATAATTGGGGGAGTCTAGTATGCATAATGTTGCTCATGTAACTGTACATTAATGATACCAAAAAAAATTGAACATGCAAGTTATTAAATGATTGTATTTAGAATTAATCTCTCTATATTAAATCTAAATATATATATTTAGACATAATATTTAGACATATCTAGAAATATCTAAATGTAAAATATTTAGCCATATCTGGACATATGTAAATGGTTTTCAGTATTTTTATCATAATTATATGAAGTCTTTCTTTTAGATTATCTACATCTTGAGTGTTCAATTTTATTAAGACTAAGTGTTACATGTTAGTAATATGTTTCTATTGAGTCCAAGTGACAAATTATATTGCGGAAGATCAATTAAATGTCTCCTTCTTGTTGTTTTCCTTGTATTGGCAATATTCTGCAGGAAAAACTTCTCAGAGCAGAGTGGTGCTTCCTCAGCAACCAGAAAACCAAGAATGAGAAAATGTTTATGGATTAGAATGAACCATTTAATTATATAGTGTACTTAAATCTGAAAGCAATTTAGTGAAAAATCAGTTCTTCATTCTGGGATGCTAAAAGATAAGATACAGAAAGGAGGAGAGCCTTTGTGCTAAACCAAAAAGTCATCATCAGATATAACCACTCCTGAAGGTATGCAAAAACCGGATCTAGATGCTGGAAGTGAAACAAATTCCTGGTGTAGAAGACTGTATTTTCTAAAAATGGCCACAGCAGTTTTTCTGACCCACTTCCTTCTCCAGAGTCTTGCCACCTGCCCCACTCCCTCCACCCACCCTCTCTTTCACTCACTCACTCATCACTCATCCTGGGAAGCCACCACCATTCTGTAAAGAAGCCCGATCTGGTTCCCCAGAGGGAGAGACCCCACAGGACAGAGCAGCAGAGGAGGAACTGAGGCACAGCTGACAGCACAGATCAGCCACCAGCACCCACGTGAGCGAACAAGCCCTCAACAGATCCCAGCCTGCAGCTCTCAAAGCTGCATCTTGGGCTCCAGGCATCACGGAGGAGAGAAAAAACATCCCTGCTATGCCCTCCCTGAATTCCGGCCACATAGCATCCACAAGCAAAATAAATCATTGCCTTATGCTACTAGGTTTGGGGTAATTTATTGTGCATCCTGAATAACTGGAATCCCTTGTTTAAAAAAAATCTTAAAAAGTTAAACATGAAGGAAATGGAAGTATTTAAAGCAAAAACTGACTGCAGCCATTTTCATATACCAAGAAAGTATCATGATTACTTTTCATTAAATAAATAATTCTGTGTGCCAGGCACTGAGTTTGATGCCTGGGGTGGTACAAAGAGGAGTATAATCAGGCATGACACCTGACCTCCTAGAGTTCACAGTCTAAGGGGAGAGATAGATTTAAATCAATTACTCCACCTCACAAAGGTGAGTTCATCCATAAGAAGCGCTAAAAAAGAGAAAGGCCCCATGTGCACCAACAGTTGTGGATGAGGTCTAGTCAGGACAGTCAGAAAGGCCGTGCCTGCAGAAGTAACATTTGGCTGGGGTAAGTATGAGCTAAAGAGGCAGAGGGAGGAATGGGGAAGAATGGGCCAAAGGCAGTGAACAGCGAAAGGCAAAAGCCCCAATATGAGAACCCCAAGAGGTGCACTGTGAGTCAAAGGCCAGCAGTCCTGCAGCACCCTCTCCACTGCATTCTTTTCTTCCAGGCAGTCCAAAGTCTCATCCAGGTTCATGTGAGAGAAAAACAGACTCCACCTCTTACTGTGGTAGTGGCAAGGGCAGAGAAAATAAAGCAAAGGAAGTGGTGGAAGAGTGGGTCTGGAAGGATATAAGGCACAGGAAGGCATCTTTCAGACTTTTACTGACACCACTCAAAGCAAGGACTACATCTTATACTGCAACCTGATTCACACACACATACACAAACACACTTATTCAAAATCACCATTTCACAAAACAGTACATAATCAAATTGCAATCTAATATTGACTATTTTATTTTTGTATATATTTGTCACAACTAAATTGATTTTCAACATACTAAAGCATCATGACCTAATGTTTGGAAAATACCAACCTACGGCATTATGGGCTATTTTAAGGCATTTATCTCTATGTCAAGAAAAATAGGAAGTCACTAAAGAATTTAAAACCCTTAGTATTTGAAGAACAAGTCAAAGATTTAATCACACAAAAAAGTTCATGTTATGCTATTTTACTTACTGATATGTTTCCTTTTTCATGTATTTATGTAATGATGATCTCAACCATTTATAAAACACCTACTCTACAGTCACTCCAGGGGGAAGGAGTGATAAGTATCACCTCGCATCTGCAGAGGGCTTTACAGTCAATCAGGCACTTACATGTGTGCATCCTCTCCTTTCAGCCATGGTTTGCAAAAGCAGCCGGTATGTCTAATTCCATTCACCAGCTACTCGATTCACATGGGCCTTATTACCATCAGAAGCAATGTGGTAAAACATCCATTCATTGAGTTCCACCTATATATGTGGCACAGTGTCAGGAACAGTATATATACATCTACGTGTTTTTAATCTTCACAATAGTTCTTTAAAGAATGTATTATTATTTTCATATTGCAGATGAAGAATGTGAAGTCCATAGAGATCAAGTGACTTATACTCTGAGATACTGGGGGGGTGGGGGAGGAAATGCAGTTTGTCTCCAACACATGATGCATTCCCTCTTCCCTTCCTCCAATCCTACAAAATTGCTTTGTTTGCCTAGTAACTTGGTAGATGTTACTCAAACCATCTGGTCAGAAATAGCTAAAGAAACAAAACGGCCTTTTGACAGTAAACATCATGAAAATAAAAATAAATAATTCATGATTCTTGGCTCAATATCTCTTCCTCTAATCTCTTTGCACTCTGTAGTAAATTTCCATGTAAAAATATCTTTAGTTTCCTATGGGAGTCCTTTTATAAGCAGACACGTAAAAACCACTTCAAGTGCTGTATTGGAAACATTCAGCAGAAATACCCTGTCCTATGGGTAATATTAGCAAAGGCAAAAAGGTCAATAGAAAATACAACTAAAATAACTCTAGGCAAGGACGGCTTGTTAAAGAAGGATATTAAGGAAAATGAAAGAAAACTGTGCCCCTTTTTTGGATTCAATTCCTAATCTTAGTCTTCCTTTATATATCTTCTTCCTATCATCATTCAATCAAAGCATAAATAAAACCCTTCACCCTAAAAATGCCCTTTCAAGAACAAGACGACATCCAATGATCATCTCCATTTAATTCTGTTAGCTCAGTAGAAAATGCGTCTCTCTGCACTAATTCAGAATATACTAACACACAGTCCCTCCTGACTGTGAAGTTTGCAAGACCATGTCTTAGTCACCGATTTCCTCCTCTGTAAAATGGGATGAAAACAATCCCTACTTCATAAGGTTGTTGTGAAGATTAAATCAGGTAACATTTGTAAAGTTCATAAACCCTACTAAGCACACAGTAAAGAAATACACAGTCACAAAAAGTAAGAGCCATAAATTTGTGATTAGTGACATTCCCTTGAGCTCCAAACCCTCCCACATAGAAAGCATGCCTAAAATAAGAGCAGAGACAGAGCAATTCACCTCCAGACTCCCCTTTCCCAGATACTGCAAACAAAGCCATCTACTATAATCCTTTAGGACCACCTAAATGGTAGAGGAAGACTGTGATTGTGATTTCTAATTCTGTCTATATGCTCAGAGTAATCACATGGTGCCTGGGACACACAAGCTAAACTAACATTGCTACAGATTAAAATGCAGACCTCTAACGAAGGCTGTATTTCTAGGAATTAACATATTTACAATAACCATTGGACAGGAACTCTTGACACCTGATTTAGTGCACATCACTCCACTAACTTGATACTTGTAACATAGAGCACAAGGAATTCCCAAACTGATGGGAAACCACAATTTGAACATGATGTATATAAGCAATTGAATTAGGGAAGTGGAGGAAGGGAAGGGAGTTTAGAAATAAGTAAGAGTCACTAAGTAAAAATGCTGAAAATCCTGAGTGGCAGATCACATTGCCTATACTTCATCACATACATATACACCCACGCGAACGCGTTTAGATGGACAGATAGATGAGAAGAACCAAAGTTAATCAATATAATTGATAAAATAATTGAAACAATAACACAAGGGAATAGCAATCTGATTAGTAGAAGTGCCAGCTACAAGAAAGGTAATTTAATCCAATTTCTGTACACTATTTGACTAAATTAAATATTAGTCAACTGAGCATTTGTGAAAAATAAGCTATATATTTGCATATATTTGCAAAAGCCATACTAAAAGAATCTATTTGCTACATCTATGACTTAAAGATTGATATTTCAAACCACTTTTTTTAATCTACATTTTAAAAACCAGCTGCGGAAAATTCCATATTAGCTAATGCAAAACTTGTAGTGCTTGAAATTGAGTTAATTTTTTCACTTCTAGGAAAATAGTCTGTGAATACAGAATTTTATCAGTTAACAGATAGTTTATAAAGTGCAATTTGGATAATATTAATGGCTCATTTTATAAAATTTCTAAGATTTGGCAGCTCAGTTATATTAGGGTGTATATCTGAAATAGCAAAGATGGACAAGGAGGCTCATAAATCTCTGAAACTCAGGAAGTCTGCATTTACTTCTAGAAGGTGAGAGGAAAACAACAAAGCTGCCTAGGGTGCCATCAGAAATTCCCTGGAGAGAAATGTTCCAGGTTAAACATTAGACACTGAAAGTACACCCAGTCAGCTTGGTATCCTCCCTTCCACAATCCTTCACCACTTAGTTTTGCCCCCAGCTAACAGGTGGGCTGAAATCGACCTTATTTAAAAAATTCAAACGTCCAAACTATGTAATCATGGGGTGACTTCTGAGCTTGATCTGTCTGGCTGCTTATAAAGGAGTCTTTTATAATGATACATGAGAATTCTCAATGCTGACCAGGCCAGACGCTAGGCTCGGTCTGCATAGGCCAGGCTGAGACCAACCAAATGCCAATACAGCCCTCCCTTAAAAGGACCTCCACCCATCCATTTTAAGTGTGCTGAAATTCATTTTATTTAGTACCTACAGGTAAGACTGTTGACCTGCTATCTGTAAACAGAGACCACTGTTGTTTTTCCAGGGTGCTGATAGATGTAAATAAGCTAAATTACACAAACACTCTCACCAGCCAGTGACTTACCCATCACCGCACTTGAGAGGACAGCTGGATGATTGGAGGTCAGACGGGTCTGCGTCCTAGCAGAACTAAGAGGCCTGTGGAATGAGCCCAAATCCTCCTTCCTTAGCAAGGTGTTCTTAACATGCTTTCCCAAGGAAATATCTAAGGATTTATTGATACTCTGTGCTACTCTGGATCTTTGAAACAGTGTCCACAAGTTAGGAACACATACACACACACAGAATTTGTTCTAAATTAAAGAGAAATAAAACTTAAAGTGCCTAAACTGACAAGTTTTTACATCCTGATAAAAAATCATGTTATAACAAATGACTTTATATGCTTGTTTCTTATTACTGAAACTCCTCTGAGTTTCACTTCCCTTATTCCTTTTATGTATCACCCTGTTGGGTTTTCTTTTCTGGACATACAATGAGCAAGAAAAACTGCAACAGCTCTTCGAACAGTTGCCAGATGTGCACCAGGGCTAGGCTGCCAAAAGTTGTAGATGCAAAAGTCATACTCCAAAACAGGAAGAGCCTCCAAATTCATCACTTTCATGGTATTGCTTCAATTGTTGTTGCTCTTTAAAAATTCTGACTGGAAATGCCAGCAAATCACAGCAGCATCATTTATTTATACTGAAGTACTCTGTAACTGGAGAAATCACAGGAGGAAGCGCCCACACAGGGGCTGCGGCCCTCCAGCAGGTTTGCCCCACTCACCGCCTCCCTGAAAGAAGGTGGCGGCCTTGCACCAGTCCTTCGGGCTACTCAGGAAGGCTCTCACAGCAATCCTACCCACAGAGCCTTAGACTACCGGGCACTTTGGAATTCAAGTCGATCTCAGTTCAGCTTCGCCATCTTGGTATACAACTGAAATATGCATGTCAGAAGAATCTATTTATGTTTAGAAATAGAAAGGAGATGTGGCACTTTCTTTCAATAAATGTTTAGTAGTTCCACCAATTAAAAAAGGTTTTTTTTTTCAATCTGACCTAAATTCTTCAACCTTCACACCACAGCTTAATGTTTTTCCTCCTCTTTGGTACCCAGCTCTGACAGAAAAGAGCTAGTCCCCATTTTCTTTATAAGCACTGAAGCCAATTATTAATTAAGTCTATAATTTTCTTCCCTTGGACTAACAATCTCTGTTTTTCAATCTTCTTATTCTTCTTTGTGTATCTTATCACTCAAACCTCTTTCCAGAGTCCTCCTACAATTACCTTGTTGTCATTTCTGATAGACACATAGTATCTTTTTATATCTGTATGGCTAGAATGTAGCCCACTGCCTGGCATACAGCAGGCTCATGAGAAATATTCTTGAGAAAATGTGAAATCATACATGAGCATCATTCAATAAATGGTTGAGCATAATTTATTTGTCTTCATTGGCTACACTTGCTATTAATTTAGCACATTTTCCTACTATTCCTACTATGTGGAAATAATCATTTTTCCATCATGAACAGTCCCTTTGACCTCACCAGAAAACTCAATAAGTTCATTCTAATGATTATCCTAAATATGTATTTATTTTATAGTAGGTGCACAAATATCCATCAACCAAAACCTTGCTACACCTTGGCAGAACTTCAAATCATGTTTCATTCTTAAAATTTCATCTTTTATATTTAAAATCCCATGCAGTATGAGTTCCCTGTTCATAGATTTTGCTATTTGGGTTGCTAGAGGACTTTTAGTGGGTACTTAAGTGAAATTTCCTATTGAGAACGGTTTGATACTTCATTTAAGTAGGATTCTTAATCATACAGATTTAGTTAGCAACTTGTTTTATTAGATACTTTTTTCTATTTTTTTCTTAAAAGGTTTTTTCTTATTATATTTCTATGTTTGCTTAGAACAGCTTTTTACTATAAAAATCTAATATACATGTCTTACAATTTCATAAATTTTCAATTTCCTAAATTGACGTTTAAATGACAAATAAAGAATACAAGATGTTTAGAACAAATGCCATGGCACATGTTAATGGACAAACTAAAATCAACCTTTTTGCTTTTGATCAGAGCTGATTAGGATTATCAATGGATATTCTTCATTACACCAATAGTTCCCAGGCTAACATGAATACTTGTTTCTCATTCTTCAAACACACACACACACACACACGGCTCAATACTGAGAAACAGGTCAAATAAGAAAGTGTGAGTGAGAAATGAAATACATCCAGTTGTTCTCTAACAGGAAGCTCTGTCTTCACAGGGCTTTGGCAGGGTCACACTCGTGTTGGACCCACCACGACAACTGATGTGAACTGGCTGTCCTTAAAAGAATGCTTCTTATTAGTTACTTTAGAGAGGAGGGGGAAAGGTAGAAAATAAAGATCAGGGATGGTCTTCAATTATTGTTGGAAGAATTCACAAAAGTTGAGTTTTATTTTCTTTCTTTCTTCAGTAAACTATTAAAACTGACTAACATAATCTGGTAATTGCCCCTTAAATTAAGAAAGAAATATTTAGCAGTTTAACTATTTAAGTAGTTGCCCCCTTGAGCCCAGAATTCCCAGGCTAAAGATTAGTGAGTTAAACTACACAGCCCAATGCCTTCCTGCAGGAAGGTTAATAATTATACCCAATTTAAAGTCTAGAATCCTACCCTAAACCAAAAGCCTTTAGGCAGCAAATCCCATGGTATGTTTCATTAGAGACTATGCCTAATGATTAAGCTGAAATATGAATCTTTATCATGATATTCAAAACCATAAAGACACTCGCCAGAGTCACCGACCTGGAGCACAACCCGGGCTCCCACAGACTTACCAGGCATGGCAAAAATGTGAGGTTTCAAAAGCCCTCTTCCTTTCTCTCCTCCTCCCCAAGACACTCCTGCTGTGCTCCCCCACTAAGAAGAAAGCCAGTTTATCCAAATTCTCATAAATGAACACATAAAGTGAGGAAGGCATAATCGAGAGGATTCAGCGTGATGGCTCATCCAGCCAGAGGCTCCCGCTGCTCAGGAAGGAACTGACTGGGCTCTCGCCTCGCAGCTCCCTCAGCCAGCACGTGCGCAAAGCAGAGAGCAGTCATCACAGCAGCCCCTTGGAGGCAGGAAGGCCTGGCCATCTGCCTCCCGCCACGTACCATTGCACTCGCCCCCTCAGGCACATGAGGGACAGAGAAGGAAGGGGAAAACCAAACAGATTCTTGACTTTTTAAAGTATAAATGGAAGGGAGGGGGTAAAAAATATCTTTTCTGATCACCCTGAGAACACAGGTTAGCAAGAGTCAAGGAAACAAAATAAAGCTCTAAAGTGTTCTTTGTTAGAAATCAATGCAGTCTTGGAGCAGAGGTAGAGCATAGCCTGACAGAGGGGGATAAAGAGAAAGGAGGTAAGAAGCAAGGCCAGAGGCTGGGCATGAACCGGCATACCAGGCCACTGTGTCTGACAGTAAGTTCTAGGCTGCTGAACCTTGTACATAACCTACAAATTGTGCTCCATGTTTACAAATCATGGGTGAACTTCACCACACACACACTTATGTGAATGGAGTATTTGGGTGGACATGAGTGAAAGGATTTCACCTCAGAGTTGACAGAGTCTTAGACACAGCCTGTAGAACAAGACAGTCGATAACACACCAAATACTTTGGAAGTGGAAGATCAGAAGTGAGCATGAAATAACAGTCGCTGCAGGAATTCACAGAAATTTTGGAAAGAAGGTGGATATTAAAAAGGCAAAGCAATATAGCTCAAGCCAAATATCGTAATCATAAAGAAATGGATAAGGTGTTCATAACTCCAGGAAATACAACTAATTTTTCCAGGAAGTAGGTGTTTATTATCTTCAAAAATCAGTCCCATTATTCCCTGACCCATTATGGATAATAAAGTTCAAAAACTGTTTAGCCCTGAATAGGAGGGCTCTTGAAGTCAGAAATCTACATATTCTACACAAAGATCAGTGTTCACAGAGTCAATACAGAGGCACAGATGCCAGGCAGGGTGATAGGCAGAGACTCCATGAGGAGAGGGCCATGCTGTGCATTTCTCAGGTGGTGGCACGATGTCTGGCCCAGAGCAGGCACACAGTAAGTCCTTGTGAGTGAAAACATCCATCTAATACAGTTCCAAACTATCCTAGATGGACAATAAATGTATCACACAAAGGTTTAACCACAACTAATTTTATCCCTGAAACAAACTTAAATAGGCAGTGGCCATGAAGACATTTAAGTTATTTGAGACAAATGTGCAATGTAGAATAACCAGGCATGCATGAGGCAAACAGACATCTACCTTAACTGTCAGTAAGGAACATTCAAAATGGCAGAGAACTACAACTATTAGCAGTCTGATAATGCTAGAATTAGCAGGCCTCCTAGAGACTCGTGGTGTGAGATTGCTCTGCTGCACATGTTAAGCCCCATCAGCCGAAGGCTGCCAGGACCTGGAACAATCCTGGAGTCCAACAGAAGCAGATGGACTGGCTTGGCTGCAGCAAGGTGACACCTGCTGAGAAGGAGGGAAGAGGGACTCGTCGTTTGAAAGGCTTGGGTTCTCTCTGAAGGATTCCGAGGGGCTAAGGGAAGCAGATTCAGTTCTGGATGGACTGGAATTTGAAATGAGATTAGGAGAGTAAGTGGGGATTAACTAAGGCTTGTTCTGAGGTGAGAGCAGTTTAGTAAAATAAGGGAACAGCAAAGCAGGTCTGGGTATCTGGAGGAAGAAAGCAACAATCACTGAAGAGGTGCCCTACAGCACGTGACAGCTGCTGTGACTAGGAGAAGCATCACTCTCTGAACTCTGTAGCTGACTCATGGCAAGGCTGTCTCTGCCTTTTCCATCCAAGCTGATTTTCACTCTCTGTCAGAGACTCTTACAGAGAGTTAAGTATTAAATAATCCCCCTTAATTAAGTTGTAGAAAGGGACATTCTCAAAACCCTAATCAAGGAGAAAGAGGCCAAAAATAAAATATTCTATTATATTTAAAATCATTTCAAACTGGCTGACCCACAACTCTAACCCCTTCTGCAGTTCCTCGGACCTCCAAGCATACCTCTGGCCCAGCCCATGTGCCCTGGATAATGGTATTTCCCATCTCCGCCCCTAGATCCTAAACTCCTGGAGAGAAAGAGCCGTGAATTATTCACCTACGTCTGGTGCCCCACCAATGGCCAGCACATCCTAAGCGCTCTGTAGCCAAGCTAACTGCTTGTCCCTTCTGTATATGCATACCAAGGCCTCTTACCCAGTCAAACAGACTTTGAACTCTAAATAACTATTTAAGAAAGTCATAATCTGAAGGATTCACTACACTAATGAGATGAGGGCACATGAGTGATCAAAGAGATCTACAACTCAAGGTCAAAGAGGAAACATCCACTTGAAGATGGCTTTGCCTCAACATGATAAAGCCAAAGGCACTTGAAATGAGCAACTCAACACAAACGGAAACGAATCCCACCAAATCAAATCATTCATTACGTGGTCCTGAAGAAACTTATGCATCTGTCTGTCTTTTCAGCCAGATCGCAACTCCTCAAGGAGAGGTTATGCACATCCTGTTCATTTTTAAACTCCAGCACTCTGCCTCGAGCTGCACAGTGTAGGTGCTCAATCACATGGAAGCCAAGTGGATAAGGTGGGGAAACAAGGAGGACTCATTCAGTGAGAGCGCACTGCCCGCTGGGAAGGAAGACGAGAGGTACACCACAAGCAGATCAGAGGTGCCCAGGGCATGAGAACAGAAGACTCTCACAGATTGTCACCACAGAGGGAGGAAAGAAGCAGGTGAGTCAACGTGGAAAACAGAAGCACAGAAGGAGATCTGAAACTGGCCTGAGAGGTGGGGGGGATGGAAGCAGAGAGGCCCAGGAAGACGTAAGTAAGGAGATGAGTTGCCAGGGTCAGAAGGCAAGACACTGTCTTCATGAAAACCACCACTGATGTGGGGAGGGCAGGAAGAGATGAAAACAGCTGCCCCAACTGACTGAGGAGAGGCTCAAGCACCAGGGGCATCTGGGAGGCTTCTGCCTGGTCATCTGTGAAAACAAGACCTGGGTGTGAGGCAAGGAAGTCAGCTCTGAGACCCTAGCATGGCCCAACTCTGGAGCAGGTACAAACTACCAGACTCAGGTTTTCATCTTTTTGTTTCCTGCCTCCTTCTCCTTGTCCTGGTTCTTCCTGCTCCCCCCACTTTCCTTCTGCTGCCCATAGTTTCGGCCAGGTAAGACCATGTGTTTCCTTCAGGTTGGTGGAAGAGATCCATTAGGGTTCTGGGTCCCCATGATATGACCACAGACAGCAGCAGAAACAAGACTGGCTGCCTCTTCAAACACGAGCCTCGTGGAATAATAAAGCAATTACAGAGACCAGAACTTCCAGCCCCAAGGCGACCTTCTCTCAGCAAGTGGAAACCACTGTTTCTGGATTATTAACTATCTAAAGAGCATCCAGGTAATATGATGGACTTGAGTGAAGTGCTCTTGGAAAAGTAAATTTGCCAGAATCCCAGCACCTCCTGGCTGGGTTTCCTATCATGTGTGAAAACAGCCACAGTGGTGAGGACCTGATGCTACATAGTCTACACAACCCCGGCACCCTGCAAAAATCTTTCTATACTAACATGTACTGGGGAAAATCAGAATCGACCTATTTCAAGCAGTTAGGGTAACCAAATCATGTGCACTGATGTGGTGGCTTTTATATGTAGCCCAACACTGAAAACTCCCAACAGTATGAAATGAGCTCAGATTCAAGGGAATGCCCCCAATTTTGATGAAGAAGTCATATTACTTATCCTTCTGACTGAAGCATCTTTAAATAAATGATGTTTGTGCTACTACCACACTGAAACCTTTCCTTGAGACAACTCTAAGCCCTCCAATTCTGTATTCATGTCCTAAATCCACTTCAAAATTAATTCTGTTAGGAGACTTTCAGGAAGATGGCGGCATGAGCAGGCCGGCAGAAATCTCCTCCCAACACTATATTTATCTACGAAAATACAGCAAATACAACTATTCCTAAAAGACAGACCAGAATATACAGGAAAGCGCACAGCGTGCAGCTACACCCGAGAGGACTCGGCACCCCAAGAGGCAGGTAAGATACGGAGCCGCGACCCGGCGGGACCCGAGCACTACCCCACCCCAGCGCACCGGTGGGAGGAGAGGAGTCAGAGCCGGGAGGGAGTGTAAGTACACCCCGCGAAATAACCAGCCCCGGTGATCTGCGGGGGAGCGCTGAACCACATTGCGCAGTGTAGCGGAGATTGGAGAGACAGAGGGGCAGGATCTGAGCGGGGAACGCGCCAGGGTGTTTGCAGCCCACTCCAGGGACGGAAAAAAAAAAAAAGCGTGCGCTTTCCTCAGCGGTCTTAAAGAGACAGGAGCCCAGCAGAGGAGCCGGATCGCCCCGGCACACTCAGCCCAGCAGGCTGGGAGTCCTGGGGAGGTTCAGACGCCTTAGCTGGCGACTGGGGAAGGGTGGCCGTACTTACACTTCTCACTGAGAATAACAGCCTCCCATTCATTCCCACCTCGGCCAGAGCAATAAAGGGCCTTGCGGAGAGGCACGGCCACGGCTGCAGAAAGTGGGGCAACAGCGCCACCTACAGCATCCCCACAGAATCTATTCCTGGTGGGCGTTTCTTTGGTTGGTTTGCTTTTCGTTTTTCTTTTCTTTCTTTTTTTTCGTTTTTTTTCTCTTTTTAAAGTCTTAAACAGCCCCGCATACGGGGGAACTACTATAGCCATGAAAAGACAGAGGAATATGGTTCAGACCAAAATTAACCAGACAACACCAGAGAGGGAGCCTGAAGGGATGGAAATGCACAGCCTTCCTGAAAAAGAATTCAGAATAAAAGTCATAACCATGCTGATGGACCTACAGAGAAATGTGCAAGAGCTGAGGGAAGAAGTGAGGGAAGTAAGGAAAGACAATGCAGAAATCAGACAAGTGACTGACGGGCTTAACAGCAGACTGGATGAGATGCAAGAGACTGTTAATGGAACAGAAATCAGAGAACAGGAATACAGAGAAGCTGAGCAGAGAGAGATAAAAGGATTTCTAGGAATGAAAGAATATTAAGAGAACTGTATGACCAATCCAAACGGAACAATATTCGCATTATAGGAGTACCAGAGGAAGAAGAGAGAGAAAGAGGGAATAGAAAGTGTCTTTGAAGAAATAATTGCTGAAAACTTTCCCTCGCTGGGGAAGGAAATAGTCTCGCAGTCCACCGAAGCCCACAGATCTCCCAACACAAGGGACCCAAGGAAGACAACACCAAGACACATAATAATTAAGATGGCAAAGATCAAAGATAAAGACAGGGTATTAAAGGCAGCTAGAGAGAGAAAAAAGATCACCTACAAAGGAAAACCCATCAGACTATCATCAGACTTCTCAACAGAAACCTTACAGGCCAGAAGAGAATGGCATGATATATTTAACATTATGAAACAGAAGGGCCTCGAACAAAGAATATTGTATCCAGCACAATTATCATTTAAATATGACGGAGGGATTAAACAATTTCCAGACAAACGAAAGTTGAGAGAGTTTGCCTCTCCTAAACCACCACTACAGGATATCTTAAATGGACTGCTCTAGATGGAAGCACTCCTAAGGCTAAAAAGATGTCACCAGAGAAAATAAAATCATAGCAAACAAAGCAGACCATCCAAATACTAACTAAAGGCAAAGAATAAAACACCTAGTATATAAAGAATGGAGAAGGAAGAGTAAGAAGGGAGAGAAATAAAGAAACATCAGACAGTGCTTACAATTACTTAACAAGAAAGTTAAGTTAGATTGTTAGATAGTAAAGAAGCAACCCTTGTACCTTTGGTAACCACAAATCTAACGCCAGCAATAGCAATAAGTACATATCTATCAATAATCACCCTGAATGTAAATGGACTGAATGCACCAATCAAAAGACACAGAGTAACAGAATGGATAAAAAAGCAAGACCCATCTATATGCTGCTTACAAGAGACTCACCTCAAACCCAAAGATATACACAGACTAAAAGTGAAGGGCTGGAAAAAGATATTTCATGCAAACAACAAGGAGAAAAAAGCAGGTGTTTCAGTTCTTGTATCAGACAAAATAGACATCAAAACAAAGAAAGTAGCAAGAGATAAAGAAGGACATTACATAATGATAAACGGGTCAGTCCAACAAGAAGACATAACCATTATAAACATATATGCACCCAACACAGGAGCGCCAGCATATGTGAAACAAATACTAACAGAATTAAAGGAGGAAATAGACAGCAATGCAGTCATTTTAGGAGACTTCAACACACCACTCACTCCAAAGGACAGATCAACCAGACAGAAAATAAGTAAAGACACAGAGGCACTGAACAACACACTAGAACAGATGGACCTAACAGACATGTACAGAACTCTACACCCAAAAGTAGCAGGATACACACTCTTCTCAAGTGCACATGGAACATTTTCCAGAATAGACCACATACTAGGCCATAAAAAGAACCTCAGTAATTACAAAAATATTGAAATCCTACCAACCAACTTCTCAGATCACCAAGGTATAAAACTAGAATTAAATTTTAGAAAGAAATCAAAAAGGCTCACAAATACATGGAGACTTAACAACATTCTCCTAATTAATCAATGGGTTAATGACCAAATCAAAACAGAAATCAAAGAATATAGGGAGACTAATGCCAACAACAACACAAAGCCACAACTTCTGTGGGACGCAGCAAAGGCAGTTCTAAGACGAAAGTATATTGCAATCCAGGCCTATTTAAAGAAGGAAGAACATTCCCAAATGAATAGTCTAAAGACACAATTACTGAAATTGGAAAAAGAAGAACAAATGAGGCCCAAAGTCACCAGAAGGAAGGACATAATAAAGATAAGAGAAGAAATAATTAAAACTGAGAAGAATAAAACAAAAGAAAAAAATCAATGAAACCAAGAGCTGGTTCTTTGAAAAAATAAACAAAATAGATAAACCCCTAGCCAGACTCATTAAAAGAAAAAGAGAATCTACACACATAAACAGAATCAGAAACGAGAAAGGAAAAATGACGACGGAACCCACAGAAATACAAAGAATTATAAGAAAATATTATGAGAATCTATATGCTAACAAGCTGGAAAACATAGAAGAAATGGACAACTTCTTAGAAAAATACAACCTTCCAAGAGTTACCAAGCAAGAAACAGAAAAACTAAACAGAACAATCACCAGCAACGAAATTGAATCGGTAATCAAAAAACTAACCAAGAACAAAACCCCCGGACCTGATGGATTCACATCTGAATTATACCAGACATATAGAGAAGAAATAACACCCATTCTCCTTAAAGTTTTCCAAAAAATAGAAGAGGAGGGAATACTTCCAAACTCATTCTATGAAGCCAGCATCACTCTTATACTAAAACCGGGCAAAGACTTCACCAAAAAAGAAAATTACAGACCAATATCCCTGATGAACGTAGATGCAAAAATACTCAACAAAATATTAGCAAACCGAATCCAAAAATACATCAAGAGGATCATACACCATGATCTAGTGGGGTTCATCCCAGGGGTGCAAGGATGGTACAACATTCGAAAATCCATCAACATCATCCACCACATCAATAAAAAGAAGAACAAAAACCACATGATCATCTCCATAGATGCTGAAAAAGCATTTGACAAAATTCAGCATTCATTCATGATTAAAACTCTCAACAAAATGGGTATAGATGGCAAGTACCTCAACATCATAAAGGTTATATATGACAAACCCACAGCTAACATCATACTTAACGACAAGACGCTGAAAGCTTTTTATCTAAGATTGGGAACAAGACAGGGATGCCCACTCTCTCCACTGTTATTCAACATAGTACTGGAGGTCCTAGCCACAGCAATCAGACAAAACAAAGACATACAAGGCATCCAGATTGGTAAAGAAGAAGTCAAATTGTCACTATTTGCAGATGACATGATACTGTACATAAAAAACCCTAAAAGACTCCATTCCAAAACTACTAGAACTAATATCTGAATTCAGCAAAGTTGCAGGATACAAAATTAACACACAGAAATCTGTTGCTTTCCTATACACTAATGAGGAACTAACAGAAAGAGAAATCAGAAAAACAATGCCATTCACAATTGCATCAAAAACAATAAAATACCTAGGAATAAACCCAATGAAGGAAGTGAAAGACCTGTACTCTGAAAACTACAAGACACTCCTAAGAGAAATTAAAGAGGACACTTACAAATGGAAATGCATCCCATGCTCTTGGCTGGAAGAATAAATATTGTCAAAATGGCTATACTACCTAATGCAATCTACATATTCAATGCAATCCCTATCAAACTACCAACAGCTTTCTTCAATGAACTGGAACAAATAATTCTAAAATGCATATGGAACCACAAAAGACCCCAAATAGCCAAAGCAATCCTGAGAAGGAGGAATAAAACAGGGGGAATTACGCTCCCTGACTTCAAGCTCTACTACAAAGCCACAGTAATCAAGACAATTTGGTATTGGCACAAAAACAGACCCACACACCAGTGGAACAGAATAGAAAATCCAAAAATTAACCCAAACATATACAGTCAATTAATATTTGATGAAGGAGCCTTGGATATACAATGGGGAGATGAGAGCCTCTTCAGCAGCTGGTGTTGGAAAAACTAGACAGCTACATGTAAGAGAATGAAACTGGACTACTGTCTAGCCCCATACACAAAGGTAAACTCAAGGTGGATCAAAGACCTGAATGTAAGTCAAAAAACCATAAAACTCTTAGAAAAAAACATAGGCAAAAATCTCTTGGACATAAACATGAGCGACTTCTTCATGAACACATCTCCCCAGGCAAGGGAAACAAAAGCAAAAATGAACAAGTGGGACTATGTCAAGCTGAAAAGCTTCTGTACAGCAAAGGACATCATCAGTAGAACAAAAAGACATCCTACAGTATGGGAGAATATATTCATAAATGACATATCTGATAGAGGGTTGACATCCAAAATATATAAAGAACTCACGCACCTTAACAAACAAAAAGCAAATACTCCAATTAAGAAATGGGCAGAGGACATGAATAGACACTTCTCTAAAGAAGAAATTCAGATGGCCAACAGGCACATGAAAAGATGCTCCAGATCGCTAATCATCAGAGAAATGCAGATTAAAACCACAATGACATATCACCTCACACCATTGACGATGGCCACCATCCAAAACACAAACAACAACAAATGTTGGTGAGGATGTGGAGAAAAGGGAACCCTCCTACACTGCAGGTGGGACTACAAATTAGTTCAACCATTGAGGAAAGCAGTATGGAGGTTCCTCAAAAAACTCAAAATAGAAATACCATTTGACCCAGGAATTCCACTCCTAGGAATTTACCCTAAGAATGCAGCAGCCCAATTTGAAAAAGACAGATGCACCCCTATGTTTATCGCAGCACTATTTACAATAGCCAAGAAATGGAAGCAACCTAAGTGTCCATCAGTAGATGAATGGATAAAGAAGATGTGGTACATATACACAATGGAATATTATTCAGCCATAAGAAGAAAACAAATCCTACCATTTGCAACAACATGGATGGAGCTAGAGGGTATTATGCTCAGTGAAATAAGCCAAGCTGAAAAAGACAAGTATCAAATGATTTCACTCATATGTGGAGTATAAGAACAAAGAAAAAAACTGAAGGAGCACAACAGCCGCAGACTCACAGAACCCACGAACGGACTAATAGTTACCAAAGGGAAAGGGACTGGGGAAAATGGGCGGGAAGGGAGGGATAAGAGGGAAAAAGGGGCATTACGATTAGCAGATGTAATGTTGGGGGGCCACGGGGAGGGCTGTACAACTCAGAGAAGACAAGTAGTGACTCTATAGCATCTCACTAGGTTGATGGACAGTGACTGTAATGCGGTTGGTGGGGGGGACTTGATGAAGGGAGTAGTTTAATAATCATAATATTGCACATGTAATTGTAGATTAATGATACCAAAATAAATCATATTAAAAAAATTAATTCTGTGACGTCCAAAAATATGTTCTCTATGAAGAATGGCAGTCACAGACAGTAAGTATCTAACTGGTGGAATTCTAACTACACTTGAAAGGTGACAGTAAATCACCACCTCATATCAAGAAACTAGCATCTGTGATTTTTCTGAGAGGCCAGTATCCACACGTCTGTTCTCAAATTTTGAACATAGTCCTCTGACTTACAAACATGTTGGAATTCTACAAGTTTGATTGTAAATCAGTTGTGGAAAGGGAAGAGGTATTTCTCCACAGTAAAAATTACACACGCAATAGTTAGGTTCTCAGGGCAGCCCTCCAAAACATTTTTAACTTGTGCTATACCTAAAACAACAGCAATAATACTGTAGAACCAACAGTTAAAGAGGTATCTCCACAGGGAAGTACATTCAGATTCCCTTTTTTATGCCAGGAACCCAAAACTCCCCCTTTCTGGCAATGAGAGTAGGGGCTACCTTTGCTCAAAGCAGGCTTCACATGTAGTCACGGTGTGCACTTTGAGGAGGAGGGTCTCTTTGTTGAAGGTCAAGGGAAGTGAATTCACTTCTTGTCTAGACTGAGAGGGAAGGTTGGGGAGGCAAAAAGTAGGAGAGATGGCTTCAGGGAACAGGTGGGAGAGGAGCTTTGGTGGGTGAGGGAAGTGCTGAAGAGCATTGACAAGCAGTCCCTTACCACCTCCTCACATCTCCTTTGCATCCCCAAATTTTCTCTACTTCTTTCTTTTTAATCCCCTTTGAAAGGCTTTGTGGGGAAGGACTGAGAAGAAATGAAAGGCTATAGCAGGGTCTATGCAGTAACAGGAGAAGATAACAGGAGGGAATCACCAGTAAGAAACAAAGTGGGAGAGATGCAGCCCTCTAGCTGCAGTGAAGGGACAGGTTTTTCACATGTAAGATGTGCATTTATATGCCATATATCAGAACTTTGTGTGGCTCCTGCAGAGGCCTCAAGTAAAGAGAAAACAATAGCTACTGCTCCAAGGTGGAATTAAAATACCAAATTAAATTAACTGGAGTTCTTGTGAATGCTTCCTTTATTAAAGATAATCTTAATGAAAGAAAAAAGCAATCTGAGAAACTTATTGCACACCTGTTGCACTTTGCTAAGCACAATGTCTTCATCAAAAACACCAGAATCCAAAGTAAATATGTTCATATTCTTTAGGAATTTACACATCTCAAATTCTATCACAGAAAGTCAGTTTCAACCACAAATTTCAAGTAAGGTGGCCAGCTTCAAACAGTTGTGTATCCTTCAAATAAAACTGTTATCCAGAACTAATTCACTAATGTCCTTTTTTACTATTTGCTCTAGATATTAACCAGTGGTTATAATTTAGCTGAAACATAAGCACCACCTGAAACATTCATACCTTTGCCTACGTTAAGCTATAAATCTTAGCACCTTCATGAATAATCAATTTGACACACATTGAAAATAAAAAATACAAACAAGAATATCAATTATTTTAAATAGCTGGGATTACCACCTCTTCCCACGAATTATCTGAATGAAGAATTTGACCTCACAGTCTTCAAAATACTGCACAATTCTTACATAGTTTTTTTCTAGAGACACCTATTTGGTCCTATTGGGAATAAACACAATGCAGGAGAGTTGAGTGGTCTCTCTGCAGCTGTGCCCTCCAAATAAGGAAAAAAGTCTTTTCTGCCAGCCGTTTCTTAACTGGCAGAACACACCCATTTGTTTATGGGGGGGTCAAAATGGGGAGAAGGGAGTCTGGGCTGGTGAACACAACCCCAGTCTGAGTTAACTATGATGTTTCCGTCTCACTGGCTCATGTCCAGTGACTGCCTTAACTTTATTCTTGTCTATTTTTCAGCCACAAACTATATGTCCTGCAGAAAATCTGAAAATTCCACTAGGGATTCAGAAGCTATGTGGAATGAAGTGTTCTGAATATCCACTCCCAATCTTCACACATGCTTTTGGGACTGTGTTCAGGTGAGCTTCAGTGCCAGTTAAACTGGAGGTACTGTCCTGACATCACATGGAAAGTGCAACAGGCTCCTCTGCAGGCCTCAGGGGCAGATACTGTGAGCCTGGCTATTCTAAACACTGTGCTGTCAGAGGCAATAAGTTAGGAAAGGGATTGGTTTTGGTAAAGATTGGTGTCACAGGACCCAGAATCTCTTCCCACTTGACAGGAAAAATTCCTATGGATTTCAACCAGGGCACTAGAAAATAGGAAAGTAGGAACATACTGTGTCTAATTCCTACATGTCTTAAGACACCTGCTCAGTCTCTGTTTCTGATAATGATGAAAAGAAAGGGTTATCTTTGCCTCAAAACCTATAATGTCCCATTTGTATATTAACAACTTATCTCACGATTACAATGTCATCCAAATCTCTAAGACACACCATAAGAAACACCAAAACAGCACTGTTATTTATTTGAACCTTCAAAGAATTATTTGCATTACCTCTGTATTGACTTCCATTGGTCTCTTCTTCATTTCTCCTATGTCCAAGTAACTGGGAGAAAACAAAACAAAATAAAAAAACTGTGAGGGTTTCTTTTACTGCTTTTGAGTTAGTCATATAAATATTTTTCAAAAGTATTAAAAAGTAAAGTAAGCCATAGTAAGTACTTAAGCTTAAAACTAAACATCAATAGCTAGTAGTTAAAAGCAATTACAGTAGAAACTGCTTCCAGCATCACCAAGAGCTGGCACATCTGCTCTAAACTTCAATGACCCTAAAATCATAAACATTATTCTATTGGGGAACATTTCCCCCCCACCAATGGTTAACACATACTGTAAGGTATTTCTACTTCTTATGTCAATTTTGAAGTAAGGAGTAGTTTATCACTAAAGATACTTAACAGCTCAATTAATCACAGGCTTCAGGTCAAACAAAGTCCTGAGCACGTGCATTAGAATAACAACTGTGAAAGGCTGGGAGATCTTTTCCCCTATGAGAGCACTTTAATGATACAGAAATGCAGAAATGCTCAGCCATGTGGGATAGTTAAGGCATCAGTTCAGCTGAGCCAGATGGGGTGAACTAGTTAACCTCTGGAGACCCCTATTATTCCATCATTAATTGCTACAGATGTTAACTAGTGATCGTTCTTTAGCTGTAGTATAAGCACAGCCTGAAAACTTTATACCTCTGTCAACTTCAACCTGTAAGTCCATCACTGTGATTTGGTTCCACTGTGCTTCATACACAGAAGATGCTAAATAAATGTTTTAATATAAAAAAGAAGTATAAATGTAGCACTTAAATTACAACCATGAATATAATGGTCTCTAGAATTCTCTGCTATAAAATAAAGGTTTAATAGCTACCTGTGGCTTAATCGTGGTTTCAAACTATTAGAAAAAGGCTGAGCAAAAAAAATTGAAGAAATTGATCATTTTCATTTGAAAAATATTTTTCACCATTTCTATCTTCCCCAACATCATTTAGGTTCTAAAGGACATGAATTACCCTCAATATCTTTTCGGCTTTCTTTTGTTTTTGCCAGTTGCTTCATCTGTTACATAGCGAAACTTAGAACTGCTAAGCTCAGATACATTCAGCATTTAAATTTTCATGGCTTCCATCACTATAACAGTAATACTACTACTTTAACACAAATAAACTGTTCATCTGTCAGCATGGAAAACTAACCATGGAAACTAATAATTTTTTGTGTGTGAAAATTCAAACAAAAATAGCCATGCAAATCTCTCATATATAAGGAGTGATTTCAAGTGTACTTTCTGTTTGGTTTGGAACTGTACCTGTTTATTTTCTTTCAAATTGATAGTGCTAAATAAACAAAAGGGAAAACGAATTCCTAAATTAAGTGAGCCTACAATTTTGGAGTCATTAATAGTCTCTGAGGCAGGTTTCCATTCCCATGAATTAGCTTTATATGAAAATTAGTCAATAAAAAAATGAATAAAGCAAATGATGAAAGGAACCGGACACAGAGATGCTTTCCATTCATATAACATTTTGTTGTTTACAGAACACGTTCACATCCATAGCATTTACTTTCTACAGCACTGTGAGGCAGGAATTTCTGTAGTAAGAAACTAACTAGCTGAGTCAAACGCTGGTGCAAGGATAGGGAGCTAATAAACAGTGCTGCTGTAAGAAAGTTTCAAGTCTCTTGGTTTTCAGTTTTCAGTTCTAAGCTTCTCTGAAGTACACCTTTTCATTTAGTTCCTTTCTAAAATTAGACAACTCACGCTAAACAAATTTAAGCGAAGGGAAAAATAAATCCAAATCCAGCCCTCACCTCCCACAAAAGGAATGCCTGGCGTAGCAAAAAGCAAGACGACTAGAACTCAGCTTAAATTTAAGAAAGTAAAGTGATATTTGGGAAAATTTTTTCTATGTAGTTAAAATCGGAATTCACAGGCGTAGATTTTATGGTGAAGATATTTTTTGCTATCCTGAGGCCCAAGCTGAGTTTTAATTAAACTATTATATTCAAAACCATGGAATACTGAGTTACCACAGGATCCAGCAATTCCCTCCTAAGTATACACCCAAGAAAATGAAAAGCTACACACAGTTGCTCACAGCAGCATTATTCACAATGGCCAAGGTGAAACAGGCCAGACACCCACCCACTGGAAGTGGTACGTCTGCAGGAGCACGATTAGCACTGAACGCGGGGCACTGACCTCCCAGCTACCACACGGCCCGGCCTGGGACACGCTACACTAAGTGGAAGAAGCCGGAGACACAGCAGACCACACGTTGTAGGATTCCACGCCGGCCAGTGTCTCAGATCCATGGACCGCGGGTGAGCGGTCAGCTGGGGCGGGAGAAGGGGAAGTGGGAGGCACCGCGTCCTTTTGGAGGGTAAATGTTCTCATGATAGCTTGTGGTGATGGCTGCACAGCTCTGCGAATACACTAAAACCACTGAAATGGGTGAGGTTCTATTATGGGAAGTACACCTGGGTAAAGCTGTTAAACAACCCTGCGGAATATTAAATTCCACCTGCCTTACTGCCCCCGTCCAGAAGTATCTCCGACTGAGCTCCCCCTAACCTCCGCGGTCTGCAGCTGAACTGCTCCTTTGCACCCTGAGTTACCCGGGGGCGAGCACCGCGTTGCCGCCCGACGGAGTCCCGTCTGCTCTCCTCTTTTCCCGCGGTGGCCTGCGAGCTCACGAGGCCCGCGGGCAGCGCCCGGAGGGACGGGGCGACGCGCAGACACAGGCCCCCGTCCCGCGCGCCTCCGAGCGCCACTCGGGGGAGGCCGGGGGCTGCGGCGCGACCGAGGCCCGGGGGAAGCCGGGACTCCGAGGCGCTTCAGCCCGCCGGTCGGCCAGTCCCTCCGCTGAGCGCGCTCTGGGCGGCGGGGCCAGCGCTCACCTGAGCTTCTTGAAGGCCTCCCGGCCCCCGGCTACGTAGCTGGCCCCGCTCTGGACCTGCTCCAGCCTCCGGACGCGGTGCCCGGCCCGCGGGGTGTAGAGGTTCCTCACGGCCCCGAAGGGCGCCCTGACGCCGCGCGTCACCTCCCGCAGCAGGGCGTCGAAGCTGCAGCCCTTCTCACGAAGCACAACGCGGCGCCCGGCGAAGAACGGGTCCCCGTTGCGGTACACCAGCACGCTTTTCACAGCCGGCTGCGCCCGCAGGCTGGGTCTGGCGCCGGCGTCACTCATCCTCCCTGCGGGCCAAGGACGCCTCCAGCACCGACCTGAGGAGCCAGCCCCCGGGAGAAGCCGGGCATCGGCCGCCGCCACGGAGACCGGCATGCAGGGCCCGCCCTTCCCGGTGGCTCCGCCCGCGCAGCCAATCAGCGTTCTGGGCGTGGCAGGGCGCCGGGGGGCTCAAAGCGCGGGGACTGCGGGCGCGGGGCTTGCGCGGGGGGCGCTGCGCTCGGGCCGGTGCGCCTGGCCCTTGCGCGCGCCAAGGGTTAAGAGAGTGAAACGTGAGATTCTCACGTCACAGTTGGGTCAGTCTTTCCAAACCTTGATTCCTTTCCCTCCTCCCCGAATTAAAGCAATGAAGGTTCTGGTTGGCATTGCCCAGGTTATGCTCTTCTGAAAGATCACAGCCTAAGAAACAGACGGGGCACCCGAGCGTCAGGGCCCCGAGCCCTCCCCGAGCCCTGCTGTGCGGGCTCCGCCGGCGGGCCGGGTCCCTGGGCTTTGCCCGCCCCGCCCCGGGACCGGCGGCGGGGAGGCTGAGGCGCCTTGGAGCGCTGCCGGGGGGAGGGAGCCGGAGAAGGTCGGAGAGACGCGGAGCGCTCGGGCGCACGCTTCGCTCTTTCCTCCGACTGGGAAACCGAGAGCAGAGAAACCACAGAACGTGCCCTGGGGCACAGGCGAAAATTCCCACCTGGTTCTCAGTGATTCCAGGACCGGCTTCACCACCACGTGCACCCGTCTGAAGGACATTGCCATCTGGGGCAGAGCCATTTTTATTAAGTTTACTTATTAATTCATCAGTGCCTTGAAATGTAAGCTTTCAGAAAAGATGACCAAAGAGAAGAGAATAATACAGACGGAAGAGTGAAAGGGGAAATTTTGTGAGCCCATTGTGAAGAGCACACAGGCCAGGGCATGGATGGGGAAAAAAACTGTAGCAAATACGCCACCCGGTAGTTGAGCCAGAGTTTCTGTTTTGAAGGGTGGAAGGCAGAAAATCAAGCCGTCCCCAGACCACCCAACTCCCCTGCCTCCTATGCCGGCCCAGTGCAGAATGAAAACGCGTGGCTCCTTGCTCAGAAATTAGGAGTATCAGGATGGCGACCGCAGAGCGTTAAACCAAACGTGGGGACCTGAGTGAGGGGCCCTGTTGCCAGCCCGCGAAGCTGCGCCGCCCCGTTTCTTCTGATGCCTCCCACCACAGATCTCCAGCCGGGATCTTATTCCGTCGTCCAGTAGTCTCTAGCGGGCGCACTAGCATGGCGTTATATGGTATTTCCGCCTTACGGATACAACAGACAGAACCTCACAAATAGAAGTAAAATGTAGAGGGTGATGAGTTTTCGACATTTACTTTCTTTGTTTTAATGTAATTCACTGTACATTCATACAGTTTACTTTTTTAAATGGCTACTTTTAAAATTCCTGAAAGCATAACAATCGTCTGTCATAAATCAGTAGGAGGCCTTTATCAGCACAGCATTGGTTCTGAACAGTTTCCCTAAACTATCAAAAGGCAGGCTAGGCTCAAAATGTTCACATGATCTCATGTTTTCATCAAAACCTTCTCTTTTCCAATGTTCCCTATCTCCACAAATAGACCCGCATCGACCCATTCGTTCAAAGCTGGAACACACACATTTCTGTTTCTCACAGAACTCATTTGACTGTAGCAGAGAAACAGTAGTCTCATTCAATCTCTGCTCCCTCAGCTTTCTGCATTTGTTTGGGAGCTCTTCTTTCAGGCAGAATCCCAACACTGGGCAAAGGGAAAAGTATTTTAGAAACCAGTAAGGTTAGATAAGCTGAAGGAGAGCTGAAGGAGAATAAGAAGCCACTTCAGATTGATGCTGGGAGCATCGCACACACAGAGGGGAGTGTTGTTTTTAAGCTTCTTCCTAAGTGTGTGAAAGACACTGAGAGTGAGAGAGACGGCAAGAAAGGATTCTTAAGCTTTACTGTGCATTAAAAATATTCCATAAAGGTATTTGGAATTTCCTTGAGAGCCTGAGTAAATCTCTCACATGCTTCCAATTATATTTTTCTGCTCGAATAATTATTTTAATGTAACACCACATTGAAGTCAGGCCTCACCCCACCCTGGGTCTATAAGGGCTCTTCGGTCAGTCATGAAGTTCTTTCAAATCTGCCTCTCATATACTTCTTGGTAACTGAATCTATTTTCTCATCTCCACATCTATTTCCACTTTCTGAATTCAGGGCACCATCATCCCCAAAAGGTCACCCTGCCTCCAGTATGGTTTCCTAATGTTGATTCTTCCCAAACTGCCCATCCATGAAAGATTGTTAAACACAAATACGTTCATGTCACTTTCCAGCTCAAAACCTCAAATGCTTCCCATCCTCTTAAGGTGAAACCTACCATCACCAACAATGATCACAAATCCCTGGATATGCGGCCTTACTGCTTTAATTCCCATTTCTTATCACACAACTCTCCATGTGGCTTTCCAAAGTCAAGAGTATCCTTCTACTTCCTTGAATACCCCTTGGACATATAGCCTCAAGTTAAATATCATTTCTCCAGGAAAGCTTTCCTACCCTGCTCCCCAGATCAGAATAGCCCTGAACATATATTTTTCGTCAATAATTCTAATCATTGTAATTATAAATCTTTGTATAATTATATGTTTAATTATGTCCTTGTATAATGATATGTTGATATGTATAAATTCCCAAGGGAAATGATTGTGTCCATTTTGTTCATCAGTATCCCCACTGCCTAGTGCAAAGTTTTATGCATAGTAAGTACCAAATAATTATTTGATGGGTGAATATTTTAAATAAAGTATCTTAAATTTAAAAATTAAGAAAAAGCTTTAAAAAAATTAGAAACTGCTTCTGTGGAGGAAAGCATGTTTTCAGATCAGCAAATAAAAAAGTACTTGACAGCTAAGGACAACTAATTGCTTAATGAACAATATCACATCTTTGAACACTGACAGAGAGTAACTGTACTTATCCTGGTGTATATAATTCTTGAATCACTGTGTTGTATACCTGAAACCAATATAATATTTTATATCAACTATGTTTTAATGTAAAACAGCTAAATTATACCCCAAAATAAACAAATAAATAAACAAAAAAAATAAATAGGAACAAATTGCTTTGCTTTAGAAGAAGATACACAGCCAGAGATAGGGAGAACACCTCCACAGGAAACCAGATTCTCTTAGCCACTGTTGAGTATCGATAGTCTTGCAAGGCAATACAGATATTTACGAAATGTGGGACATATTCTGCTAATTTTCTCTTCAAGAGTGTCAGAACATTTACAACTGATGTGCATATCTCAGTCTCAGGAAGAGCAAGAACTTCAGCTTCTCAAGATTTTTTCTTGGATATACACTTAAATGAGGGTGACTGTTTCTGACAGGCCCTGAACGCCTCAATTCAGGTTAACTCAGTTGGTTCTAGTAATGGCTAAACTCCTTCATATGCATGTCCTGGGTTGCCTACCTGGATGGCTATATTTAAAGTGGCTCATGCACATCATACAGAGGGCTACTGCTGGAAGAGGGACCTTCCTCCTCTCTTGTATACATCCAAACCGTGTAGATGCTACCTGCTTAGGATGTCTTAAGCCTTCCTCCTTTCATTATCCCCACTGTCCCTCCCTTGATTTAGAGCTTAGTAAAAATGTTTGTTCTATACATTCACACATATCTAAGGAGTTAAGAGCTAATACAAAGCACAGTTTCCTACTTTAGCTGATTTATTGCCATTTAGAGTGTGAGATGAGTAATCACAATTTCCTGAAATAACAAACATTGAACCTTCTTTGTTTTTGTATTGCTTCCTGTCATAAACCCCAAAGAAACCTATAGCTACTTATCTTTAAATTCTACGTAAACCCAACATTACATTTCTGTAGCTTACTATTTTCTTCCTCTGAAAAACATATATGATTTCATGTTAAGAGATTTGATGTCAGTGAGAAACTTTGCAGTTCACTAGGGTGTGATCTGCAAGCCCAACAGTAAAATGGCAAGTGCAGAGGCAGAAAGAAGGGATGCTAAGAGAATTCACCCAGGGAGCTGCTATTTAATCTGCACTACAAAAGGAAATATTATCTTGCCTGGATCTTCCAGCACTCAGTTTCATGGGAAAGGCAGGCACTTAATAAATATTTATTAAATGGATTAATCTGAGAGTGAGTGGTACAGACATGAAGGAAGAAGGAACAAGGGAGGCACCTTGAGGAGAACTGAATGATGTTCCCAGCCTTGTGTGAGATACTGTGGAATACAAGTGTGGTTCACTAAATGTCCTGAATTACCCTCCTTCTAAAACAATAAAAAATGCTGGGTTAAAAAATATTTAAATCTTTTCTTTTTAAACACATTGCCAATTTCACAAGAATGAAAATAATTCAGAAAAACCAAAGGCTGAGTGAAAACAGAAATCTTGGGAGGTAAGCAAGCCCAGAAATGAGCTTTAACCTAAATATATCTGCTGATGCCCTGGTGACCTAGAACTGTTGTTCTGATAGCTACATATGGAAATAGGCACAAGAGATAGGTCTAGGGCCTTCCCAAGACGGACAGTCTAGGAGTCCCCATGTGAATCTGGAACCTCAGAGTAACACCATAAATGTAATGGTAAACAAGAACCAACCCTCTTCACGGAACAAGCACAGCAAGGAGACATGTTTATTTTACATTTGTGCTAAAAGCAAAAGTGGAAGGGAGAGATTAGGGAATTTCACACTGATAATGCCTAATCACACAGTTCACTCCCAGGTAGCTACTGAACCTAATAACTCAATAGATAATATATCTACTAGATAACCTAATAACCCAATAGATCTTCTAATCTAAAAAAAATGTAAAGCAGAGGGTTAAATTTACAGTGATCTGGCTTGGAAATGCTCTCAGACGACAAATCCTATCTGGGGTAAAATAACTTCTACTCAGTCTATAAATAATTCCCACAGATAAAGTTCTAAGGAACATGAACTCACAGTCAAAAACTATAAAACTTATAAGAAAACAGGCCATGAATGAGAGCCTAAAGACACAATAGAGAAAAAGATTTGAAAAATTTAAGAACATAAAATAATTACGTGTGGTATGTTTAAAGAAATAAAATGATTGAAAATACGAGTAAAGAACAATAAATTTAAAAAATGACCAAAATTCAAAAAAATAGTAAGATAGGATGCCTAGAAATGAAAATAATAATAATTATAATTAAAAACTCCATGGAGAAGCTAAATAAATTAGTCACATCCACAGACAGTTATTGAACTAGAAAACATATTCAAAAAAGTTACACAGAAGACAGCACAGCCAGATAAACAAATGAAAAATATCAAAGAAAGTTTGGAGGCTAAAGTAAGACTATTTACCATATCTCTAATCAAACTCCCAGAAGGAGAAATATATATAAAAGAGCAGAGGCATTATTTGAAGAGTTTTCTAGAATTGTTGAAAAGTACTAATCCTCATATTCAGTCAATGAACCCATAGCAGGATAAATTCAAAGAATCACCACCTGCATACATTGAAGTGAATCTGCCATTAAAATATACAAAAAGATGATCCTAAAAGCAGCTACTGGGAAAAAACAAATTACCTACAAAGGAAAGACAATTAGATTAATGGCAGACTTCTCAAAAGCAACAATAAAAATTAGAAGACATAGAATAAGATCTTCAGTGTGTTGAGAAAACAATTGTAAATGTTGAATTTGAACCCAGAAGAATGTTTTTTCTCAAGAATGAGTACAAATTAAGAACATTTGCCAACAATAGCAATCCAGTAAAGAAGGTTCTTAAGAACTTAGTTTAGGCATAAAAATTGATCTTGAATAATAGTAGAAAAGCAAAAGGGAATGATGAACAAAGACATCGTTGACTATGTGGTAAATGCTTTGAATGACTACATGAAACAATAACGCCTCATGTGTTGGATTTATGGTACAGTTAGAACAAAAATACTAGAAAATAATAGCATATAAATGGTGAAGAGAATGATCAAAGTTTAAGTATAAGAATGCTTTGTTTTTGTGAAGGAAGGTAAAATATCATGATAACTTGAGATATTGTTGAGAATGCATGTTAAAATATCTATGGTGTTGGATGAAGATAGAGGGTATTATGCTCAGTGAAATAAGCCAGGCCGAAAAAGACAAGTATCAAGTGATTTCATTCATCTGTGGTGTCTAAGACCAAAGAAAAAACTGAAGGAACAAAACAGCAGCAGACTCACAGAACCCAAGAATGGACTAACAGTTACCAAAGGTAAAGGGACTGGGGAGGATGGGTGAAAGGGAGGGATAAGGGGGAAAAGGGGGCATTACGATTAGCATACATAATGTAGCAGGGGATGGGGGGGCACGGGGAAGGCAGTATAACACAGAGAAGACAAGTAGTGATTGTACAGCATCTTACTATGCTGATGGACAGTGACTGTAATGGGGCATGTGGTGGGGACTTAATAATGGGGGAAGTCTAGTAACCATAATGTTGCTCACATAATTGTACATTAATGATGCCAAAATAAATAAATAAATAAAAATATCTATGGTGACCACTTAAAAAATAGACATGCTGAATAGAACTTTCAAACTGAGACATGGAGAAAAGTGGAATAAGGGAAAAGAAAAAGAATATTAATCTGAAAGAAAAAAATTTTTTTAAGAATATGACATAATAAGCACAAAATTATGTGATTAAAATAAATCCAGTTAAGTTGTTAATTACAGTACAAGAAATTAAATAAATGCATCACATAAAGAAAAAGGTTGTCAGGGAACAAAAACAAACTTCAGCTCTATATTGTTTACAAGGGACACAACAAAAATTAAAGGGCAAAGAAGCTACTACTTCATGCCCCCAAAGACAGTTAAGATAGTTTTAAAAACAACATCAGGAACAGAAAAAATTAGTGTTGATAAGGATGTGGAGAATTTTGAACCCCCATACACTTCTGGAGGGAATGTAAAATGGGACAGCATCTTTGGAAGACAGTTTGGCAGTTACTCAGAAAGTTAGAGATAGTATACCGTATGACCCAGAAATTCCATTTCTATGCAGGTGTATACCCAAGAGAATTGAAAACATTTATAGAAAAATGTGTACAGTATGTTCATAGAAGCATTATTTATGACAACCAAAAAGTGAAAACAACCCCATCAACTGATGAATGGATACACCCCAAAGATGTTATATCCATAGCGTGAAATATTATTCAGTCATAAAAAGGAATGAAGTATTGATACATCCTACAACATGGATAAACCTTGAAAACATTATAAGTGAAAGAAGCAGACACAGAAGGCCACATACTGTATGATTCCTCTTATATGAAATGTCTACATAGAGACAGAAAGTAGATTAGTGGTTACCATAGGATGGGGGAAGGGGAAATTAAAGGGTTTCTTTCTGGGGTTTTAGAAATGTTCTTCAATTAGTGCTGATGCTTGTACAATACTGTGAATACATTAAAAATGAATGAATTGTACATTTAAGATGGTTAAAATGGTAAATTTTATGTTATGAAATTTTATCTCAAAAATAAAAAGATACTGAAGCAAAGGAATGGAAAAATGTATATCATATGTATCATTCGAAAACTAACCAAGAGAAAAGCTGAGATAACATATTAACTGCAGGCAGAGACTTTAAGGCAAAAAGGATGACTAGCAGTAAAGAGGATCTTCTCCTAATGATAAAAAATTTGATTCAACAGGAGGTTATATTTGTATTCATCTAATACCCACATATCCAAAATAAAGCAAAATTGACAGAACTGCAAAGACAAATTGAGAAGCTCATTGTCATCAAGGTGATTTACAGCATACTTCTCTCAATAATTGACAGGGCCACAGGCCAAAAAAGAGTATGGATGGAAAATATTTGAACAGTATGTTCAAACAGAATATTAGTTCACAACCCTGATGTAACTCAAGGATCAGTAAACTCTTTTAAGGGGCCATACACTAAAACATTTTAGGCCTTGTGGCCCATATGCTGCTGCCATTGTAGGCCAAAAAGAAGCCATAAATAATATGTAAACTAATTGCTATTACTGTGTGTCAGTAAACGTTATTTTGAAAAATAGACAATGGGCCACATTTAGCTCACCAGCCATAGTTTGCCACTTCTTATTATGGATAAATGTAGAAAAGCTAAAAAAATAATAAACTTTCATCTTAAGAAGTTGGAAAAAAAATGGCAAAATAAACTCCAAGAATTTAAAGGAGCAGAAACAAATGACAAAGGCATAAAGCGTACCATAGAGAGGATCAACAAAGGTAAAAGCTGGTTCTTTGAAAAGATGTGATTACCAAAACTCTGCTGAAATTAATTAAAAGAATAATAGCATAAAGAATAATGACATTAATGGAAAAAAGAGGACATTCCATACATGCTACAGAACTTTAAAAGATAATAACAGAATACCAAACAGCTTTATGCCAATAAACTTGAAAAAGAATGAAATAGACATATTCCTAAAAGTATATGACTTCCCAGATCTGACAAAAACACCTAACAGAACCCAAAGGACTTCACAGGTGGTTTTACTGGTGAGCTCACAGCCAAACGTTTAAGGAACTATAATTTTGGTCTAATATCAACCACTTGGCAGAAGCTAGCATAACTTTCATATCCAAATCTGGCCAGAACAATGTTAAAAAAAATTACATAAAAGCAAAAATTCTAAACTAAATATTAGCAAGAAAACCCAGGATGATATATTGCATTTATCTCAGGAATGCAAAGTTGGTTTGTCATTAGAAAAATTGATTAATTCCCCATGTTACAGATTAAGGGAGAAAAATCATGATTATTTCAAAAATTGAAAATCAAGTTCAAATTCCATTTACGATAAAGCTATTAGCAAATTAGCATAGAAGAGAATTATCTTCACAGAAGACTATCGCAGAAACAAAAACCCTACGTAAATATTATATCTAATGATGAAATATTGAAAGCATTCTCTTTGAGATGGGTAACAAAATGAACTTGACTGCTAGGTGATGCAGTCAAAGCTCCTAGCCATTTAGGTAAGGCAAAGAAAAAGAAATAAAATATATGTGTGTTGGAGGGAAGAAACAAAACTTCTTGTTCTTAAACTAAATAAACATATATATAAACCATATTTTATTAGAATATATATATATATATTCCAAAATAATCTATGAATGAATTATTAGAATTAATGGGAGTTTATATACAGGGCACAGAATAAATATAAAGATGTATTGCATTTATATACATTATCAGAAATAAAGAGAAAACAAAACTCTAAAAAAAATTATTTCCTGAATCAGACTATTAAGTTATATAGTTGGAGAATTTCTCTATTTTATTGGTTTTCAAATGTACTGATGTAATGTTGCACTCAATATGCTCTGATTTTCTTTTCAATTTTTGCAGGATCTTCTGCTATTGTGACCAGATACCTAGGTAGAAAAGAGGGTTAATGGGGAGAAAGTTGGTCCTCTGCTGAGTTGATCTGGGAGCAGACCTCAGAGGGGCATATCAGTTGCTGTTCCCAACTGCAGGAACTGCCCTCTGAGTGTGCCTGGGGCCCCCTCCCTGTGATCAAGGACTGAGAGTTCTGGCCAATCGTGACTTCTCTTCTGAATGCCAATCAGAATTGTACTGGTTTTCACCCTGTTTGTATAATCTATGTATCAACCAGAACTGTACTGAGTTCTTTGTGCCTGGAAGAGAGCTGCTTGTGCTCAGTTTGGGGAGACCCACTCTTGGAGCTCTTCCCTGTGTCCTGCTTACCTGCTCCAAGGTATGAACTTGCCTTTCTCACACTCTGGCTCTGTTGAGTCTTGTGGCTGCTGACTCACCAGAGAGCTGCTAGTCACTGGCTGACATTACCTGGGAGCACAAACACCAGCGCTGACACCCACCAAGAGCCACCCACGGAGCGCTGCGGACGAGCCCTGAGAGATAACACTCACCAGGAAGGGTTGTAGATGTTGTCAACCACAAAGGGACTGCCCAAGGGGAGAGCAGTGGGTGCTGGCAGCTCGCCCGGGGATATGGGTCCCATGCTTGGGTCCGCGTTTAGGCAGGCCACGAAGTAAAGGCTCCTTCTTGGGGCCTGCTTTGTGAGCTGACGTATCACCATTCTGGACAGACTAAGTTGCTGCGCTGGGCCTTTCTTGTCCAGAAATCCCTAAAATAAGGATTCCAAGGAAAGTTTTAGGGGGTCAAACTAAGGGTCTGCAGCATGGTTTGCACCTCTGTCCTGTCCAGTGGATTGACTGCAGAAAGAAATGTGTGTGGAGCCCTGTGATACTTTTCAAAACATGGGCACAAAGTGTCCACACCAAAGGAATGCCCACCAGGGTGCCCACTCCGAGACTGGCAGTCACTGGGCTGCTCCCTGTGTGTAAGAAGCAGGTGGTTCTCTATTAAACAGCTGGCCTCACTCAGTACAACCTTGAGAATCAAAAGAAGTGGCCAATAAATAGGCAAATTATAATAATATCTCTTCTGTAATAAAATTAGCAAAAGGGAAGACATTCCATATATCCAGGGTTTCACGGTTCTCTATCAACATGAAGGTTTGCAGTGAAAACACAAGCTGACTAGGCTTCATATTGAAACCCCCTCTCTTAAGGAAATACATTTCAGTCCCTGGAAAATCACCTTGAGACAGGAAAGCCCCTCCTCTGTACTTCTAGACTCCTGAGTGGACCCTCTTGTCCGGAAGCCTCTCCCAGGGATGCTCTGAGAGCTGGTACTCACCAAGGGGCAAAGCCATTGTGAGCTGGCTCTGAGAAGTGAGCCCCATGTGTTCAGTTACATGTCTCTCCTTTTTCATTTCCAGTTTAATTTTTTTGTTCTACCTCTTCCTTTTCTTAAGGAAAAACAAAAGACCAAAAATATTCTTTAAAAAGAAAAATGTTTTAGGACTTGTCTCACTAAAGTACCAGGATATATTTGACATAATTAAGATAGCATAATTTTTATTTAAGCCAAAGGAACAGAAAAGAAAGCAAAGAAACAGGATACTTGGTATACAAAAGAGGTGGCAATGTATTATGGGAGACTACAATAAAGGATGCTGGGAAAATCTGTTATCTATGTGAATAAAATGAAATTTGATCCCTCTCCCACAGCACAAAAATCAGTTCACGGTGGGTTAAACTTAACTGTGAAAGGCAAAAATTTAAAGCTTTTGGAAAATAATAAGAGAATATCATCACCTCAAGGTAGAAAGAATTTCTTAAAAGAAAAGAAAAGGATTTCTTAAAAAGCACAAAGAATAAAGGAAGAGATTTACAACATCTGATTTAATTAAGTTTAAGAATTTGTATTCAAGAAGCCACAAATAGAGAAAACAAAACAAAACAGACTAGGAGGTATTTTTTATAAAACATATAACTGATAAAATACTACTACTGAGAATATACAGACAACTATTATATATATTCAACATCCAGAAAGCCCTAACTCAATTTTTTAAATGAGCAAAAGATTTGAACAGGTGCTTAACAAAAGAGGAAACCTAAATGACCAATAAACCTATGTGATAAGATGTTTAGTTTCATTAGAATCAGAGAAATTTAAACAAAAACCTCCAAGATTTTGCCTCCAGATTAGCAAAATTTAAGAGATGAAAAACCAAGGTCATCAAGAGTGAAGAACGACAGGAACTTTCCTCCACCGCTGGGGAGATTATAAACTAGACAGCCGCTTTGGAAATCGTTCGGCATTTCCTGTCAAGGTGAATATGTTTCCACCCTTAGAAACAATACTTCTTCTGATTTGTACACAGTGTAGAGAAACTCTGCACATGCATCACAGAAACATCTACAAGAGCATTTGTAGATGCATTTTTCAGAAACACAGACCACCCTAATGCAGAAGAGCAATAGAATGAGACTGGACGGCAGTGGAAGGGAACTCAGCTGCCTGTGTGAATGTGGATGGCTCTCAGCAATGTAGAGCCCAAAACACAAGACAGAAGAGGAAATGTAAAATTCCCCTTATATAAAATTCAAACGTGTGATGCATTAAATGGTTTCAGAATCCAAAATACTAAAGTTACAGAAGGAAGGGAGAGTGATAGACACAGCTTCCAGGACAGTGGTTACCTGCTAGAGGGGCATGGGGCAGGCGGAAGAAAGGGCATGGGTCTGGCAGCACACTGTGATATCATGGGAAAACATAATGCCTCGTTCTTGAGCTGGTAGGGGAGGCAGGCATGTACCTGTCTTCATGCTTTTTTATACCTCACATTTAAAATACAATTTTTTTCAGAGTGGAGATGAATACATTTATTCATATTCAGAAAGAAGGGAAGAAGAGAGGAAAGAAAGGGGGAGGGAGAGGGGCTACCACGAGTATATGAGATTCTTGGAGCTCATTGGCATGCAGCAGAGATTAATGTGGTAAAGGCAGTCAGGACTGTCCAGAGGAAGAGTCCTGAGATGAGCCCTGAAGGGCTGGCGGGATGTGATACGGTGAAGACAGAGACGAGGCAGGAGGGTCCTCCTGAGAAGGCAGGCCAAGACAGAATGGAGGAATGAGCCTAGGAAGAGTCCACAAGACCTGCTCAGACAGGCGTGTCTGCTGGGGGGTCTGTGGTGAAGGACAGAGGTGCACAGACAGCAGGGTTCCATTAGGAAGTCCCCTGGAAGCCAGGGCAAATCAGGGAGGCTGCCTGCAAGGAGCACAGTGTCCCCTTCTGAGGGTCTGAATGGGAGACCATAGGCCCCTGAGGCACTTAGCAATCTTGCGGAGTCCAGGGTTTATGTTCTGCTCTATCAGAAATGGCCCACAGTAATCGGACATTTCCTCTCTGTCTTCTAGAGCTTAATTTTGTGGAAGCTGGAATTCTCTGAGAATAAGGGGTATAGGACAAGGTGAATGTGGGCCCCCCCACTGGCTTCTCATTGTGACTCTGCACCTGGATGGTGACTTCTCTGAAGCTCCCCTCCCTGTGGAATGAGGCTAGAAAACCTGAAAACCATATGCCCAGAGGCCCCATTAGAGCACAGTGAGCTGGGAATATGGCTGTGCCCCAAAGGGAGTATCCCTACACCTGAGGGCCTGTGAGACGGGGTCACTCACAGGCTCCTGCTCACGGTGGACCCCAGAGTCACTCCCGGCTGAGTGGAGCAGGCCAGTCATGCTGGGTTCAGTACAAAAGCCCACTTCTTACATCTTGAGGGACAAGGAAGCTATCAGGCCGGCTGTGACATGCAATACGACTGGAGATACAAATGCTGCTCTGCGTGGAATGCTTTGCGTGTTGCTGGGTCTTTCTTGTCATGAGCTGTCAGCTACATGTTCCCCTCATCAGAAGGGCTTTAATAACCCTGGATAAAGCATTCTCACAGCACCTGTTCTACCTCCTGCTTGTAGCACTTGCCACTCCTTAGGGTATCCAAGAAGGTGGGACACTATTTGTCACCACTCTGAAGTGCTTACACCATGCTGGCACATAGTGAGTGAATGAGCATTCCATGTGTGTGTGTAGAAGGAGAGAGAAAAACGGGTAGGAGAGAGGAAGGAGGGAAGGACAGGCATGATAGAGAAGGCACAGGGCACGGGAAGCAAGGGCCTGGTGCAGGTCTCGGCTACAGCCACGCGGAGACTCTCATCTATCTGAGCATGTCGGCCGACCTGTTAGGGGCTCCACCGGGAACTCATCTAAAGTACAAGGAGTAAAAGAAGCAAATGTGGTCCCAGCAAGGAAGGCTGAGGATGGGGAAGGGGCTCTCAGAAGGGCAGCACCTCACTGGTTAGCTCCAGCCCCAAGAGCATGGCTATCCACAAAACCTAAAGTAACTACTATGCGGTAAATTCTGCAGACGCCCTTCTTGAATGCCAGGTATAAAATGCAAACGGGGGGGGGGGGGGCAAGAGGAGAAGCCTCCCAAGCGGGAGCCGCGCTGCCCTGGCCCTGCCTCCCTGGCCTCGCCCCACAGACTGACTGAGTACCGGCGCCAGCACCCGGCCTCACAGGCAGTAGATGCCTTGGGAGGCCGCAGCACAGGGAGCTAGGGCGGGGCAAGAGGAACCTGTGGAAGTCACACCCATGCGAGAGCTCATTCCCTGGGGACTCCTAGAACTAACTGGGTGGCTTACAGTGGGTGAGTTCACATTTACTCTCCATGGGAAGTGCGAGCGTGCCAAACTGTGCCTTAATGACTTTGACCAGTATTGCATTTGGGCCTGATATGGCCTGGGAAATACAGGACTTTGAACCATGACAGTGAGAGAGAGGGTATATGCAAATAAACAGTGTCCAGTGACATTGAAAAGACAAGTCGGCGACTATTTCAACTGTCAGTGGGCTTTTTCAAGCTGAGAAAAACAACCCCGCATTAGCCAGTTTCATCCAGAGACGCTGAGATGCAGCGACACAACTACGATGGCTTCCTTCACCAGCACACTGTCCCGGAGCCCCCAGAGTAAGAGGAAGGACTAATGATGTTCTTTGACCAGTACAGCCACTTGTAAACTACAGAAACTCTCAGAGGGATTCAGCAGCACCCCATGCCTTCAGGAGGCATTTAACTAGCCACCTGGAGGATTCCTGTCTCTAGACAATTATTTCACAGCATGGAAGAAAAAATTGCCTGGGGTTTCCAACTACAGTCAAATAATTCACTGGAGTCAATAAACATGCCAGATGGTAAGTGTAGCTGCCACAGAGAAGACACAAAACTTTGCTCTTGAAGGACACTCTTTTCCCACACGAGATTGCATACAGGTGCAACCAGGAGCCACATATTCCAGGTGACAGAGAGTGTGACCTCTGAAATAGCCTCACTCAATAAGTATTGGTAATGATACACTTTTATTATGAGAGAAATGAAGGAAATTACTGAGTACAGATATCTTATATCTTAAAATGCAAGCACATTGCAATGCATTCACCAAATTATTTAAATCTTAGTAAACATTCACATCTGTTTCACAAAGATGGTCTCAAAATTGATTTTAACTTGCTTCAGTGAAAAGATCACTGTGCTTCAGAATAGATTGATTGTGTTGTTTTATTTATACATGATACTCGTAACCTGGTTTTGAATCATAGCTCCATGGGTCTGTTATTTAACTGTTCTCAGCCTTAGTTTTCTCATCCACAAAATGAGCAACAAAACGCAACCCATGGAGGATTGAGAGAGATAATGAATGTATAATGTTTGTAGAAGTGCCTGGAACATACTGTGCACCAAATAAATGTCTTTATTAAAAGATAAATCTTCTTTCCTTTGTGCAGATGAGTGTGGTCAATTCTAGGTGTTACACATGCAGGGACTGGCCAGACTGAGTAGGTACCACACAGCAGAGGGAAGCCAGCCCTGCCTTGGCTCTTGTCTTGAGGCCAGTTGCCTCCCTGCGTGAGATAGGCACTGTGGGTGCTCAGCCCAGACCCTCTTGGGTCCCTGTGATCCTGTGTGCATCCCATACCTGGCGTCTGTGTGCCACACCTGTCATTCTTCTTCACAGGAAGCCTTCATGCCACAGGAGTGGCACCATCTGAACTGGCAGAGAGCAGAGTTCCTGGGGATTTATCTTTCTCTCCCAACCTCCAACCACCTCCATTCCACACCTACCCATTGTTCCTTGCCCTGTGCCTGCCAGGGACAAGGGTGTGAAAGCCCAGGTCCCTTGCTTTAGATTGGGCTGATTCTAAGGCACAAACTTCAGGGAGTACACGTCAGAGCTCCCCTGTGGAGTCAGGTGGAAGCTGCCTGGCAACACACCCTTACCTGGATCCTTACTAGTCACCCTCAGAGCCCTTCTGTAAAAAGGCCCTTAATGCAAACCTATGAGCCTACCCATTTTGACTCTGATCTCCAGTCTTGGACCTTAGTTACCTGTGTAATGCATTCATTCATTCATCATTGAACCATTAGCAAATACTAGCCCAGAAGCTGCTCTGGGCAAAGCACTATTTCTCATTTACTAGCTAATATTCTGTCTTCCTTCCACCCATCTCCATCCTCTGCTTCCCTCTCTTGTACTTCTCAGTACTCAACTGGATACCCTGGAATGAAGGGAGGAAGGGAGAGAACAAGAGAAGAAAGATAAAGAAGGAAAGAAAGGTTTTTTTCAACTGAGATCAAGTAGATCTTGGGAAGACACACACACACACACACACACACACACACACACACACGCACACACACACACACACACACACACACACACACACACACACACACACACACCCATTAGCACTCCCTCATTCTCCTCTCACCTGCGGTAGAACTCAACAAGTTAGGACCAGGGAGTGTTCAGTTTCTCTTCAGTTGTAGGTGGCCTCCAATCCAATTCTCAGCAAAAGTGGGGGCTAAAGGAAATTTTATCTTTGGTGCCTCCCTATCTTGATTTTGTGCCCCATTTTCACCTAATAGCATAGGCTCTTCACTGTCTTCTAACATCCACCAAAAGGGACTTTTTTTTTGAAGGCAGGAAGTAGAAAGCCCTCCAGAGGTATGACAAGGCTTCTGGATCCCCCTTGATTCTTATAGGAATTTGGAAGTATTTTTAAAAGATTTCCTTGGCTATTATTTCAGAAACTGGCATTTAAGAACTACTGTATGTCCTAGTACTATATGTGAGAGGCACTTCATTTTAAATCAGAGAAACTAGTGGTTAGAGGAGTGGGATCCAACTTTAGATGCCCTGGATTCTGGTTCTGTACATGGGGCATGTTCCTGACCCACTTGATGCCCACAGTCTTTCCATCTGTAAAATGGGAGGAACACTAGTACTGATTTCATAGGGTATTGGGAGAAGTAAAGGAGATAATACATGTAGAGCATTTAGCACAGCTAATTTTAAATAGTAGTGCTTCTTATATTTTTGAAAGACTGCCTTTTCTTTTTCTAATTCCTGTATCATAAAAAACCTTCAATTTACCAATTTCTCATATTCTAAAACATCTTTTTTGTGTATGATGATAAAAAAATATAATAAATACATGATGATAATACTCTGAGGCCAACATAGTCTAAAAATAGATAAAATATTATAATTTACATTTTAAAAGAACAGAATAGCCTCAGAGTTTCTGCAGTGAGGTGTGATGGATGGACTAATCTTATGTACAGAGTATTCACGCTTGCATCACATTAGTCTGCTCAGCTGCCGTAACATAGTAGCTCCAACTGGGCAGCTTTAAACAACAGAAATGATGTCTCACGGCTCTGCAGGCTGGAAGCTGGGCACAGAGTTTCATCAGGGCTGCTCTCTCCGGAGGCCTCCTCCGTGGCCTGCAGATGCCTGTCTTCTCCCTACGTCTTCACACAGTCTTGCCTCCATGAGTGTCTGTGTTCTAATCTCTTCTTATGCACCAGCCATAACTTTTAACTTAATTGCCCTATTAAAGACCTAGCTCCAAACAGAATCCCATTATGAGATAATGGGGGTTAGGATGTCAACAGAGGAATTTTGTGGGGTTCAAAAATCAGCTCATAATATCCATTATGTGTGATTCCAGGAGTGCCAATTCTAGCCCATCACCACCGCTTTAATTTACACTTAGTTTGCTATAAAGAGCATCTGATTTTTACCTATTAGTTATACCCATTGACTTCCTTCTGGGAAAGTGCATAGGCCTGTAGGTCTTAGAGTGGAATGAAGCTGAGTTAATCTGGTGGTGAATGAAAAACACTACGAACCTTCAAATGACCGGAAGAGCCTGTGAACGATGGCTCAGTGGCAGGAGGAGCCCTAGAAGGACGCGGCAGGAGGCGGGACTACAGTGAGTGACAGTCCTTTCGCTCCTCGGCTTGTTTCAGTGTGTCAGTGGGTGATATGAATCATTTGTATGATTGATTTGTTTTCACCTTCTTTACTCCAGGTTCTGGGAACTGAAGAAGTCAGTCTTGCTCTATTTTATAGAATCCAGAAGCCCTGTGAG
The DNA here is from genome assembly GCA_032199065.1 of Smutsia gigantea. Taxonomy (NCBI): domain Eukaryota; kingdom Metazoa; phylum Chordata; class Mammalia; order Pholidota; family Manidae; genus Smutsia; species Smutsia gigantea. Next base: position 309,153 of record JAVSCE010006531.1, read on the forward strand.
AACTGATCCGTTATAACAGTGAGGACTAGAGCAAAGAGCTTGGCTTTTTAAATGACTTTTGCTCCCGTGGGAGGTCTAAGAAGTTGTTAGGCTAACTCTACTGCCTGCAGGACAGTTGGAAGTCGATGGAGGAAAAGTGAAACTTTTCTTTGACTAATTCTACTTATGGCACAATTTGCTGTGTCTCACGAGGACTTTGTTGTAATACTTTGATTCTTTGAACAGAAAAGCTATTGAAAACAGAGCAATGCCTCCTCTGTGGTGATTTAACAGTCCAGCAAAAAAGCTTTCAGATGAAAAACAGCCCAGGAGAAAAAACTTTCACAAAACAAGGCAATCTAAGCGCAAAGTCCTTCCAACACTTCAGGCGAGTCTCCATTCCCTTCACTTACAATTAAATTATTTTTGCCACTCTCTGCAGGAGCAAGATTTTCTTCTATTCCAAGTTAGTAAAATCGGCACTTACTTTGTTTGGCTGGAATCTACAGACTGGCTGATACCTCAGGAATGGTCTTAGTGTGCCTAAGTTTTGTTTTTTCTAGTGTCTCAGCTCTAATTTATATTCATAATCATTAAATAAACAGGTATAATTACCTTATTTATGTAACTCAGAAGCAGTGCTTATAAAATAAATTAAGTCAAAACCTAGTGAGGGATTAATTAACCAGCCCCCAAGATTTCAAGGTACTCTGGATCCATGACTGGGCTTACTGCCTACCCAAGTTAGTGTCAGACTCTATTAACCTGAGACAGAATAATGCATATCTGAGGTTGCTGTTTTTTGTTGGTAACTGGTGATAATCCTTTCATAACTCAGACTTGGAGCACTAGAGCAATGCAATGGAGCTGGACTAGGTCAGTGTCCAATATTTCAGGGGCTGCCTCATTTTTTCACACTACTGACAGGCAAAATTATTCCATGGACCTTAATTCTGTGTAAACTCAGAAAAAAATTTCTTTTCTTTCCTTTTTTAAATCCATAAATTAAAATCTCTATCCTTTAGCACCAGAGTGTGCTTAGATTATGGCTCTGGCTCCATCATCATTAAAAGTCTACTGCTGGGAGAACCGCATAAGTCCAGTTTGGACTACTAATTTTTAATAAGTGCTTTGGAGAATTTTCCTCAGTTCACTGACAGCTACTGAGGTAAGACAATGCTGTCTCTTAGTACAGGGGAGGTCTTGGTTTTGTTTTGTTTAGGGTAAAAGCTCTTAACCGTAGTGAATTATAATGATTAGAGACTTTGATGAAGGAAACTACCCCTGCAGGGAACATCTAAGAGACAAGTTAACCATTACAGAACAATTGGGCAGGATATCATGTTACTGGTTAACTGCAGTTTAGTTTCTAGATGAATGGAAAGAGTTATTTGTGGGAACTGTGATGTTCTGATGTCATTGAAAGTCTGGAAATTTTACTTTAAAAATTTGTATCAGTCAATAAGACCATGGCTACCATAGGAGGTAGTATTATTGAGGCTATAAATGTCCTAATATTTTCTACTCAAATATATGGATTTCTAACTCAATTATAAACTAACTACAGAAGTCTCAGTAACTGCACAGTGGTAACAATTTTCAGCCCCAATTTGATCATTTCCAAATGACATTTACAAATGGTGCAGTAACACCACATGGATGTAGACTTGAAAGCACTTTCTAAAATATATGTGAACAAATGAAAAAACTTTCAGAGCATTTAGGTTAAAATGCAGTAAAACTTTACCTAATAAGAACACAGCCAGAACACCCTGAACTCTGCCTGATTTTTCACATGATTAACTCAATTTTAATCTGAAAGAGACAAATGACAGAACAAGTTAATATCAGGAATTTACTCAGGCCAGAGGAGAGAAAGAAATTACTGCCACATGACATTTATTCTTAGATGCGCTGTTTTTCTATCATCTTTACATCTCTGAAATCAGGTTGCTTTACAAAGAAGTCTTAAAATCACCCTTGACCAGGCACTATGCTGAGTGAGCAGATAAGGACCTGGTCGTTCCTTTGACCTTGTCGCCACCTGTGCTAAGATGTGTGCATGGTCAGTGCCTCATATGTTAGTTTAGTTGACTTTTAAACTTATTTTTAAGATTACACAATGATTTGAAAGAAAAAAGCTTTAGGAATGTGTTAACCAATATTTTGCTGACATTTTCCCATTTATGTATAAGAATGTTATACAATAAAATCTATGTCTAAATAAGTCTAAGAGAGAACTTTCAATAAATATAAATTAAAAAAAATCTAGTTGTAAGAAAGCCATTGTGTTATTTTTTGAGTTTTTTTCCTTTGTTAGGTGTACATAAAACAATGGTGCATCTTGTAAGCACAAGCTTCTTGGACTGGACCAAGCAGTGTCATCTCAGTGAGTAGACCAGTCCTCATAAACCTCTCCCACCATGTGCAGCGGGAATTACCTGCAGGCTGATGCCCTGGGTGCCACCATTGTTTCTCCAGCGAGTTTCCCAGTGGAGAAGGAACAAAGACAGATGCTGCTTTCGCAGGATCCAGCCACCATCTTTTACCCTTATTAGCCCACTTGGATTTTGCGATATTATGAGAATCAAAACTAAGTTTACCTGGTGTAAAACATAGTGCTGGCATATTAGCCAGAAAGAAATTACATTTAGAATTATAAAATTACATTTAGAATATGAACAGGAAAGATTCATTTGCTGTCACAGAAAAGAATAGTATAGTTTAAAAACACTATCAAGGACTTCCGAGAAGATGGCGGCATGAGCAGGGTGGCAGAAATCTCCTCCCAACACTATATTTATCTACGAAAATACAGCAAATACAACTACTCCTAAAAGAGAGACCAAAATATACAGGAAAGCGCACAGCGTGCAGCTACACCCGACTGGGCACCCCAAGAGGCGGGTAAGATACGGAGCCACGACCCTGCGGGACCCGAGCACTCCCCCACCCCAGCGCACCAGAAGGAGGAGAGGATTCAGAGCTGGGAGGGAGTGGAAGTACACCCCACGAAGTAGCCAGCCCCGGTGATCTGCACGGGGAGCGCTGACCTGCATTGCCCAGTGCAGCGGATATTGGAGAGACAGAGGGGCAGGATCTGAGTGGGGAACGCGCCAGGTTGCTTGCAGCCGGCTCCCAGGAAGGAAAAAAAAAAAGCGCACGCTTTCCTCAGCGGTCTTAAAGAGACAGGAGCCCAGCAGAGGAGCCGGATCGCCCTGGCACACTCAGCCCAGCAGGCTGGGAGTCCCGGGGAGTTTCAGACGCCGTAGCTGGCGACTGGGGAAGTGTGGCCGTACTTACACTTCTCACTGAGATCAACAGCCTCCCATTCGTTCCCACCCCAGCCACAGAAATAAAGGGCCCTGCAGAACGGCGCGGCCATGGCTACAGAATAGTGGGGCAACAGCGCCACCTACAGCATCCCCACAGAATCTACTCCCGGTGGACATTCTATTTTTGTGTTTTTGTTTTATTTTGTTTTGTTTTTTTCTTTTTTCTTTTCTTTCTTTTTTTCTTCTTTTTCTTTCTTTTTTTCTTTTTTTTTCTCTTTTTAAAGTCTTAAAGAGCCCAGCTGACATACGTGGCAACTACCAGCGACCACTTCTATAGCCATGAAAAAACAGAGGAATATGGTTCAGACCAAAATCAACCAGACAATCCCAGAGAGGGAGCCTGAAGGGATGGAAATGCACAGTATTCCTGAAAAAGAATTCAGAATAAAAGTCATAACCATGCTGACGGACCTACAGAGAAATGTGCAAGAGCTGAGGGAAGAAGTGAGGGAAGTGAGGAAAGGAAAAACAATGCAGAAATCAGACAAGTGACTGACGGGCTTAACAGCAGACTGGATGAGATGCAAGAGACTGTTAATGGAATAGAAATCAGAGAACAGGAATACAGAGAAGCTGAGGCAGAGAGAGATAAAAGGATTTCTAGGAATGAAAGAATATTAAGAGAACTGTGTCACCAATCCAAAGGGAACAATATTCACATTATAGGAGTACCAGAGGAAGAAGAGAGAGAAAAAGGGATAGAAAGTGTCTTTGAAGAAATAATTGCTGAAAACTTTCCCTTGCTGGGGAAGGAAATAGTCTCACAGCCCACCGAAGCCCACAGATCTCCCAACACAAGGGACCCAAGGAAGACAACACCAAGACACATAATAATTAAGATGGCAAAGATCAAAGATAAAACAGAGTATTAAAGGCAGCTAGAGAGAGAAAAAAGATCACCTACAAAGGAAAACCCATCAGACTATCATCAGACTTCTCAACAGAAACCTTATAGGCCAGAAGAGAATGGCATGATATATTTAACATTATGAAACAGAAGGGCCTCGAACAAAGAATATTGTTTCCAGCACGATTATCATTTAAATAAGATGGAGGGATAAAACAATTTCCAGACAAACGAAAATTGAGAGAGTTTGCCTCTCCTAAACCACCACTACAGGATATCTTAAATGGACTGCTCTAGATGGAAGCACTCCTAAGGCTAAAAAGATGTCACCAGAGAAAATAAAATCATAGCAAACAAAGCAGACCTTCCAAATACTAACTAAAGGCAAAGAATAAAACACCTAGTATATAAAGAATGGAGGAGGAAGAATAAGAAGGGAGAGAAAGAAACATCAGACAGTGCTTACAATTACTTAACAAGAAAGTTAAGTTAGATTGTTAGATAGTAAAGAAGAAACCCTTGAACCTTTGGTAACCACGAATCTAACGCCAGCAATGGCAATAAGTACGTATCTATCAATAATCACCCTAAATGTAAATGGACTGAATGCACCAATCAAAAGACACAGAGTAACAGAATGGATAAAAAAGCAAGACCCATCTATATGCTGCCTACAAGAGACTCACCTCAAACCCAAAGATATACACAGACTAAAAGTGAAGGGGTGGAAAAAGATATTTCATGCAAACAACAAGGAGAAAAAAGCAGGTGTTTCAGTTCTTGTATCAGACAAAATAGACATCAAAACAAAGAAAGTAGCAAGAGATAAAGAAGGACATTACATAATGATAAACGGGTCAGTCCAACAAGAAGACATAACCATTATAAACATATATGCACCCAACACAGGAGCGCCAGCATATGTGAAACAAATACTAACAGAATTAAAGGAGGAAATAGACAGCAATGCATTCATTTTAGGAGACTTCAACACACCACTCACTCCAAAGGACAGAGCAACCAGACAGAAAATAAGTAAAGACAAAGAGGCTCTGAACAACACACTAGAACAGATGGACCTAACAGACATCTACAGAACTCTACACCCAAAAGTAGCAGGGTACACATTCTTCTCAAGTGCACATGGAACATTTTCCACAATAGACCACATACTAGGCCACAAAAAGAACCTCAGTAATTTCAAAAATATTGAAATCCTACCAACCAACTTCTCAGATCACCAAGGTATAAAACTAGAAATAAATTTTAGAAAGAAATCAAGAAAGCTCACAAATACATGGCGACTTAACAACATTCTCCTAATTAATCAATGGGTTAACGACCAAATCAAAACAGAAATCAAAGAATATATGGAGACTAATGCCAAGAACAACACAAAGCCACAACTTCTGTGGGACGCAGCAAAGGCAGTTCTAAGACGAAAGTATATTGCAATCCAGGCCTATTTAAAAAGGAAGAACATTCCCAAATGAATAGTCTAAAGACACAATTACTGAAATTGGAAGAAGAAGAACAAATGAGGCCCAAAGTCACCAGAAGGAGGGACATAATAAAGATAAGAGAAGAAATAAATAAAATTGAGAAGAATAAAACAAAAGAAAAAAATCAATGAAACCAAGAGCTGGTTCTTTGAAAAAATAAACAAAATAGATAAACCCTAGCCAGACTCATTAAGAGAAAAAGAGAATCTACACACATAAACAGAATCAGAAACGAGAAAGGAAAAATGACGACGGGCCCCACAGAAATACAAAGAATTATAAGAGAGTATTATGAGAATCTATATGCTAACAAGCTGGAAAACATAGAAGAAATGGACAACTTCTTAGAAAAATACAACCTTCCAAGACTGACCAAGCAAGAAACAGAAAAACTAAACAGAACAATCACCAGCAACGAAATTAAATCGGTAATCAAAAAACTACCCAAGAACAAAACCGCAGACCAGATGGATTCACCTCTGAATTCTACCAGACATATAGAGAAGAAATAACACCGATTCTCCTTACAGTTTTCCAAAAAATAGAAGAGGAGGGAATACTTCCAAACTCATTCTATGAAGCCAGCATCACTCTCATGCCAAAACCAGGCAAAGACCTCACCAAAAAAGAAAATTACAGACCAGTATCCCTGATGAACGTAGATGCAAAAATACTCATCAAAATATTAGCAAACCGAATTCAAAAATACATCAAGAGGATCATACACTATGATCAAGTGGGATTCATCCTCAGGGATGCAAGGATGGTACAACATTCGAAAGTCCATCAACATCATCCACCACATCAACAAAAAGAAGAACAAAAACCACATGATCATCTCCATAGATGCTGAAAAAGCATTTGACAAAATACAGCATCCATTCCTGATTAAAACTCTCAACAAAATGGGTATAGACGGCAAGTACCTCAACATCATAAAGGCTATATACGAAAAACCCACAGCTAACATCATACTTAATGGCAAGACACTGAAAGCTTTTCATCTAAGATTGGGAACAAGACAGGGATGCCCACTCTCTCCACTGTTATTCAACATAGTACTGGAGGTCCTAGCCACAGCAATCAGACAAAACAAAGACATACAAGGCATCCAGATTGGTAAAGAAGAAGTCAAATTGTCACTATTTGCAGATGACATGATACTGTACATAAAAAACCCTAAAGACTCCATTCCAAAACTACTAGAACTAATATCTGAATTTAGCAAATTTGCAGGATACAAAATTAACACACAGAAATCTGTTGCTTTCCTATACACTAACAATGAACTAACAGAAAGAGAAATCCGAAAAACAATTCCATTCACAAATGCATCAAAAAGAATAAAATACCTAGGAATAAACCTAACGAAGGAAGTGAAAGACCTGTACTCTGAAAACTACAAGACACTCCTAAGAGAAATTAAAGAGGACACTAACAAATGGAAATGCATCCCATGCTCTTGGCTAGGAAGAATAAATATTGTCAAAATGGCTATACTACCTAAAGCAATCTACAGATTCAATGCAATCCCTATCAAACTACCAACAGCTTTCTTCAATGAACTGGAACAAATAATTCTAAAATGCATATGGAACCACAAAAGACCCCAAATAGCCAAAGCAATCCTGAGAAGGAGGAATAAAACAGGGGGAATTACGCTCCCTGACTTCAAGCTCTACTACAAAGCCACAGTAATCAAGACAATTTGGTATTGGCACAAAAACAGACCCACAGACCAGTGGAGCAGAATAGAAAATCCAAACATTAACCCAAACATATACAGTCAATTAATATTTGATAAAGGAGCCTTGGATATACAATGGGGAGATGACAGCCTCTTCAGCAGCTGGTGTTGGAAAAACTGGACAGCTACATGTAAGAGAATGAAACTGGACTACTGTCTAGCCCCATACACAAAGGTAAACTCAAGGTGGATCAAAGACCTGAATGTAAGTCATGAAACCATAAAACTCTTAGAAAAAAACATAGGCAAAAATCTCTTGGACATAAACATGAGCGACTTCTTCATGAACATATCTCCTTGGGCAAGGGAAACAAAAGCAAAAATGAACAAGTGGGACTATATCAAGCTGAAAAGCTTCTGTACAGCAAAGGACACCATCAGTAGATCAAAAAGACATCCTACAGTATGGGAGAATATATTCATAAATAATGTATCTGATAAAGGGTTGACATCCAAAATATATAAAGAACTCACGCACCTTAACAAACAAAAAGCAAATACTCCAATTAAGAAATGGGCAGAGGACATGAATAGACACTTCTCCAAAGAAGAAATTCAGATGGCCAACAGGCACATGAAAAGATGCTCCACATCGCTAATCATCAGAGAAATTCAGATTAAAACCACAATGAGATATCACCTTACACCAGTGAGGATGGCCAACATCCAAAACACAAACAACAACAAATGTTGGCGAGGATGTGGAGAAAAGGGAACCCTCCTACACTGGTGGTGGGACTGCAAATTAGTTCAACCATTGTGGAAAGCAGTATGGAGGTTCCTCAAAAAACTCAAAATAGAAATACCATTTGACCCAGGAATTCCACTCCTAGGAATTTACCCTAAGAATGCAGCAGCCCAATTTGAAAAGGACAGATGCACCCCTATGTTTATTGCAGCACTATTTACAATAGCCAAGAAATGGAAGCAACCTAAGTGTCCATCAGTAGATGAATGGATAAAGAAGATGTGGTACATATACACAATGGAATATTATTCAGCCATAAGAAGAAAACAAATCCTACCATTTGCAACAACATGGATGGAGCTAGAGGGTATTATGCTCAGTGAAATAAGCCAAACCGAAAAAGACAAGTATCAAATGATTTCACTCATATGTGGAGTATAAGAACAAAGGAAAAATACTGAAGAAACAAAATAGCAGTAGACTCACAGAACCCAAGAACGGACTAATAGTTATCAAAGGGAAAGGGACTGGGGAAAATGGGTGGGAAGGGAGGGATAGGAGGGAAAAAGGGGCATTATGATCAGCAGACGTAATGTTGGCGGGGGGCACGGGGAGGGCTGTACAACTCAGAGAAGACAAGTAGTGATTCTATAGCCTCTCACTACGCTGATAGACAGTGACTGTAATGGGGTTGGTGGGGGGGACCTGATGGAAGGGTATTTTAATAACCATAATATTGCACATGTAATTGTAGATTAATGATACCAAAATAAATTATATATTTTTATTTATTTATTTATTTATTTTTATTTTCCCCCAAGAGGAAGAGGTGGCAGTTATGCCCAGAGGAACCCGAGCTTTGGGGGTCAGAGAGCCCTGCGCTCAGTCCCACCTCAGCCCTCACTAGCTCTGTGACCCTGCAGACTGTCACTCTGTGAAAAGTCCTGCCCCCTGGGAGCACTGAGGAGTCTGGAAGCGTTTATGTGAGGACAGGTCCACCCACAACAAAATGGCTTTCATTGCTGATGCTTCAGGTTTTTTCTACCAAGGAGAGAAGAGGTGTCTGAGGGTCTCTTCCCAACATAGACTAAGTAGAGTGAACCCTCCCAAATACCAGTATCTTCTTATTTGTCTATCACTGTACTTGATTATTTTAAGTCAGCTCAGCCTAGAGATCTTTTCAACCACTAGCCCGTTGTTGGACTGTAAACATGTTACGGGAGCTTTTGTCAATCAGTTCTCAGAGAATGTTTATTAATAGCAGCTTCCTTGTCGTCATCCTTTGACACGTAGTGAGCTGGACGGAGGGACTGAGTTAAGTGTCCTGCCAGAGTTTACAGGAGGGGATTTGGACCATCTGTGCAGGTGAAGCAGCTGGGAACCTAGCTGAAGAATCAGTTCAGCCCTTGAAAGAGCATAAGGGGAAGAATAAACCCAACACCTCAGCCTATGGAGGACATCCGTCTTTTACAAAATGCCAAAGTCAAAGTTGTTTCAGAGTGGTGGTTTCATGCTGTGCTTGAAGAAGTTTGCTCTGAGGGAACCAAAATGCAACCACTGCTTGCCAAGTGGAAAGGACAGCACAGGAGAAAGGGAGACCTGGTCCTACAACAATCGCCGACTCATCTGTTTGAATTCTAGGCCAGCCACACAGCTTTTAAAGTCCTCAGAGCTGACTGCACAATGCTTTGGCTGTTTCAGGAATATAAACATTTCACCATTTGTGCTGTGAGCTGGGGAAGAGAAGATGTGGAAGACCCACAGTTGGCAGCAGCTGTCAGGCTGGAGGATCTGGGGTCAGAAACCTGGCTCCAGTACTCACTACTGTGTGACCTGGGTGGAGTCCCTTGGCCTCAGTTTCTGCACCTCTAAAGTAAGGATGATAATAGCATCAGTCTCATGGGATGTCATGGGTTAAATAAGGTAATACACATAAAGTGCTTAGAACAGTGGCTGAGTATGCTAAGTGCTCAAAAATGATACCTTTTAAAATTATTTTTTATTATTGAAAGTAAAAGTAATATTTTTTTAAGCATTCTTAGTTTTCAAAATTGAGAAATCCAGTCAATATTAACTCCATGACCAGCTGCGTTGCTGTTTAAGCACCTTAGGGCATGTGGCAGCCATCCATGAGGCACTTCTGTCTCACATTAAATCAAACTGTCAGGCCCTTTATGGGTCCTGGGTTCCTTGCCGTTACCTCTTTGGTATGCTGTGTGCTCACCAGTATACATCATTTATCTCAATTTTCCTATCCCAGCTTATTAGAAATTTGTTTATACATGCTGCCTTGCAAAGTTGCACATTATGAGAGCATTTTTATAGATCATCAAGTAAGTTTATGGTAGTTTTAGTTGCATGAAGCTTCTACCTATGTAATATTACCAATGCCTCAGTTTCTCAAATTATTCACTTCAGCATTGACTAGAGCATAGACTGGAAATAACCTGAATGTCAACTTTAAATAAATGACAGCAGATACAATGGAACATCACACAGCTATAGAAGTGAATGAGGACACTGTGTGTACCCACAACACACAAAGATGCTCCTAAGTACAAAGAGCAAGATGCATAAATGGTGTGAACAGGTGGCCTTTCCTGTGGGATGAAAGGCAAGGGAAACACACACACAGCTTAAACTGTACTCCAGGGGACACACCTTCTAAGGGGCCCTTTCCTCCTCAGACTCTGTTGACCTCGGGAATTTTTGTACCACGTAACTATATTACCTAGTTAAAAAGCAAATGGTATAGAAATAAATGAAAGCTAATACTTTATTTTGGCATTTAAAAACAAAATTGGACGTTCCCAGGGAATGATTGCATTGCAGACAATGACAGTGGGCTCAGGCACATGACCCAGAACATCATCCCTAACCAACACACTGAGATGAACATCCTTAGCCACGAAGTCTGGCAGCACCGATCTGACTGCGCACAAGGGGACTGCCTTCAGCCGTGGGTGGCTGGGGGAGGAGGGGGGAGGAGTTCACCTCAGGCCCCTCCTATCCTCTCCTCTGCATCCCCAGCTGAAGGCAAGGATGGTCAGCAGAGTGACCGACACTGTGGGCTCCCCAGGGGAGCTTCTCTGGCTGGGTGGGAAGTGTGCAGGCATACCAGCCTCTCTAGATGAGTAGAAATTTCTCCTCTGAAACCTTAATGTGTGGGTAGCCAGGCTGAACCTCTGAGGAGAGGGTGTGCACATGACCTGAGCTAGAGCCTGGTGCCATCAGAGTCATGCTGCCCAAGGCAGCTGCAGAGGGAGATGGCACAGACCAGTTCCTGGCACCAAAGAGAGCCACCTCCTCACAGCAGGTCTCAGCTGCACATCTGCAGAATGGGGACAGGAGAGGAGCTCACAGTGGACCTTTCCTGTCCTTCTTGGGTGACTCATGCGTGAGATGTGATGTCTGTCTTCCTCTGCCTTGTGCACTGTTCCTGTATCCTCATCCTCATTGATGCTACTGCTGTCAACTCCTCACATCAGAGACTTTGCCTGTGTTTGCAAAGCCCTCAGACATGTTTACTGAATGAAACAGTCTAATTGTGCAGCACAGACAGAAGCATGAGAGGATCAGGAAGGAAAAGGACAGTGGGGTCTGGTGTGTCCCTGGCAGCAGAAACAGGAAACAGAAACAGCAGAGGAGTGGTGGGCAGCAGAGATTTGGAGGGAGGTACCACCCTGAGTGAGGGAGGAGGTACTGAGCCTAACAACCACAGTGACAATATCCACTTGCAGTATTCTGTTATTTGTAAGTAATAAAACACTGGCATGTTAGTATTAAAGAAATCTTTTATCCTAATCATTTACGTATCGATGTACCCAGAGAGTTAGAGGCACATTTTTTTTGAAAGAATTCTAAAATTCTCCCATCCAAATGCCCAAAATTCTCCCTTCCGAAGCATCCTTTTATTTTTCTAATACTTCCTATCATTCTTTTCTCTAGCATTTCTGGTGAGATTAAGAGTATTTTTTTCAGCTTGTGAGTCCTCCCTACTTCCCCAAAACTAGTGTGGGACTGGCTGGACTTGATGCCTCCCCGGGGCTGGGAACAGGTGGGGTGGCAGTGAGCAGCACTGGGTGGCATTGGTCTACAGCAGCCATTCTCAACTTGTGGCCCCTCACTGGAAGATCTTTTCTGTCGTGGTCCTCAGAGCTGAACAGCTCCTCTTAAACTGTGATGGAGACCCCTAAGCCCTCTCCCTCAGGGATATTCGAGGGGCCCTGCCAGCAAACAGCAACCGTGGCAAAGAGGCGACAGAGTGAGGTGTGAGGTGTAGCTCCCTGTGACCCTGGCTCCCATCAGGCTCTGAGCCACATTCCCCTGGCCCTGCCACACAACAGCCACAGTCTGACCCAGAGGTATCATTTTAATAGTGATAGTGACTTAGGGAGTGGCTGCCATAAGCTAAGTACTTTAAGGACATCATCCAAATTTCAGTAAGCCCTACAGTGAGGTTAGAATCATCTCCCTCTCATGCAGGACGAAAGTGAAGACAGCCAGGTGGTTTGTCCGAGGTCACAGTGGCACTGGACTGCACCCCCTCACTGCATTTTAGTCACTGCAGGAGGTGAGAAAGGGAGGTGGGCCCTGCATTAGCAAGTGAGAAATGGAGGTGAGCCCTGCAGGAGGTAAGAGAGGGAGGTAAGTCCTGCTGCAGAGGTGAGAGAGGGAGGTGGGCCCTGCAGCATTCTGCAGCCCAACAGAGCAAGACTCTTGGATTAGAGGCCTGGACTTAATCTTGGTATCTATCCATATTTCTTTTAACATCTTGACTAAATTATGACTTTTCTGGTCTTTTTCTCAGCTTCAGATTAGCATGGTGATGCCTGTTTGCTCTGAACGGCTGGAGGTAAACACCTGTTTACCTATTACCAGTGAGGTAGTAGGTAAGAGCAGTTTGAGAACTTCCAGATGCAAAGCAACTGTGAGGGTATTTTTCGTAGGTAGCTGCACTCTCTCAGCTTGGAGGATCAGTGCCGGCCCACCCTTAACTGACCAAGTGTCTGGGTGCGAGATGCTGATTTTCAGCGGAAATGCACTTGGCATCTGATTTCTGATTGCCTGTGCTTTTTGCTTTTTGTCATCATACGTAAAACCGTTGCTATTACATTTCTTCTGGTGGTGTTAACTCAGTTCAGGTATTTCCCTGAATTGTGCTTATATTACATATATTTAAAGTATTTCTTATCTCTTTCCTCCTTCAAGTGGACCACAGAACTGACATTTCTTCCATGAAATGAATTCAGAAATTGAAGAGAAAGAGGAAAATAACAATAGGTATCTAAACTATTAATGCCATGTAACTGGGGCGTTGATCATGAAGAGATAAAGGTCCCCGAGCAGAAAGTGCTGGACTCTTGTCGGGCTGTCCTGGCCGTTCTGGCCTCATGTCTCCTCCGGGAGCAGCTCAGTAAGCAGGACTGCTTCAAGATGAACCTGCTGTGTCTGGATCTGAAGCCCGAGGAGGAGACAAGAGAGTCTGTTGGATGGTCCCTTGTCTAATGTGAACCCCCTTTGCCAGAGAGTTAGATAAGAATATGCTCCTGAATCCACAGGCAGACAGGCAATAGGCTGGCCAGTGACCTACAGTGCAGCTGGAGGGATGCTGTTCTCCTGGACCAGTTTGATTTCCTCTCCTCTGCAGTGTGCATTTGGTTCCAGAGCGAGAGCTAGCAGTTGAAGCTATAAGGGGAAACAGAAGAATCACCAGATGTTTATTCTTACTTTACAGGCAAAGAAAGTAAGACTTGGAGAAGTGATAAAGTCAATAAGAAGCCATGAGGAAGCAGCAGCTTTGTGTGCAGAGCAGTCCCTGTGTAGCCAGTTGAGCACAGCCCCCCAGCCCGTGTCATCTTGTGTTGTGAGTGAGAAACAGAATTGCAGAGTCCACTTCTACACTTGTGATGGTTTCACTCCCACTGCATGGCTTGGCTGGGCTGATACAGGTCATTTTTTTTTCTTTTACTCTCACTAAGAATGGCCCTAAGTTTTGTTCTCTTTTTGTCTTATCTTTTCTTTACATTTACTCAAGTGTGATCACATTTCGCATCCTCTTAAGTTCAGGTTTAAGGGATGCCCCCAAAGGAAGCTTTGTCTCCAGATGCCTAGAGCTGCACTCACTCTCCAGCCATCACCTTAAACTCCACTCAGCTGGATTTGGCGCCTCTTTATGGAGTATACACATAGCATGTGCTCTAGGCTGGACTCTGAGGATGCTGAGATTAACAAGACAAAATGTCCTCTGTGTTTATGGCCTGTACAGCCCATCAGGGAAGACATCACTTGGGCAGCTACACTGACTTGGCTCACTTTAGCTTAAACTCAGTAACTCCAAAGAAAACGCATCACCTAAAACACAAATAGGTGCATTCACCTAAATACCAGATTGCTACCATGGCCTTTTCCTCATCCCAGCTTAGTGAGTGTGGGAGGCAGTGCTGGCTCTCCTCTCATCCTCATTCCCCAGATCAAATGGACACAAAGTCCCCTTGTTTCCTCTGAGGAAATGCTACTCAAAAGGCCCCTTTATTCTTCTTCCACCAGACACAGCCTTAGACACAGCTTCCTCCCACCTCTGCATGCTAGCTTCTCTGCCTCTGGTAAAATACATCCCAGCGGGGGCCTCTGAACACCATGACCATAATACCACCCATTCAAGAACATTAAATAACTCACCTAAGTTTCAGACCCCATTAAATCTAAATGCCTCATTGTAGTTTTCATCATCTACCCCAAATACATTTTGCTACTTCTTTGAATAACAGTAATGTTAGCTCCATTTTCTGAGCCCTTACTGTTCATCTAGCACTATGCTAATCTCTTTTATTCATGCTTTCATTAAACCCTTACTAAAAGCCCATGAAACAGAAAGATGTTTATTCTCACTTTACAGGCAAAGAAAGGAAGACTTGGAGAAGTGAAGCAAGCCCAAAGTCAAATAGTGAGTGGTTTTAAGCTTAGTACCTAAATCATGTTCCTTCTGTAACTTGGGAGTGAGGATCATACTTCATATCTGCTTATAAACATGAAGTATTTGAGCACAATGATGGACAAACATTATGTCTGGAATAGGTATTGATGGATCAACATTTTCCAGTCCATTCTAATAAAAGAATAAGGTATTCTTCAAAGGATCTCTGAGATCACCTCTTCAGGGAATGCTGTTTCAAAGCAATGTATGTTGATTTTATTTTCCTGAAAGGGGCAAGGTCCATGAGAGATCAGAATGGGAAGCAGGTATGAGCCAGTAACTTGGAAACTAAAAAAAATGACAACCTAGACATAAAGGAGCCAAATAGCTAGTTTTTCTCCTCACTTTGCTTTTTAATGTTTACGGAGTTTACGTATCAGAGATGGTGTCAGAGAATTTCAACAAGGGGCAATAGCAGGGCTGAAGACAGGATCGACTGGCAGAGGTCAGGGCGGCAGGAAAGAGCCACGTGGGGACCTGCTTGGAGATGCAGTGTTTGATCTCCCACATTCTATTTGCTGAGCCGATTGGAAGCTCAGCCCCGACAGCTCAGATTCCAGGCATGGGTACCATGTTCTACCTCCTTATGGGAGGAATGGCATTTTAATCCACACACCCAGTAAAGGTCCTCTACCAATGGAGATAGATCATTTGTTCTGTGTTTTATAACCTTCTCCCAAGGGAGAGAAAGAAGCTAAATAAATTTCACTCTTAGAAGATAATTAGAAATGTCAGATCAGGGCAATGGCAAAGCACAGTTTACTGTTTGGTGCCAGCTCTCATGAACACAATCGAGAAGCATAATCTAGATGATTGTAAGTAGAATTCAATGTATTCTGTTTTCTGTTTGGAACCTGGTATTTCTCATAACTAATTACATTTACATGATCTGTTTGTTAATTGTTTAGAGGCAGCTGGTCCAAATAAATGGAGAAAATGATAGTAATTTGTATGTTTTGTTTTATTATAATTAAAGTTCCATAAACAAGTTTGAGTCCTTACAATGTAGGGCACTTATGTAACACTCTATTTTGCTTAACGTGTTTATGGAAAGTAAAGAATGTTGACACATTGGATTTGTTCAATTATCTAGAACCCTGAAGTTATCTGGAGTTGTCAACATTGCATTGTGGAAAAAAAAGCAAATCATTAGAAAACATTGACAACTAACTTATTAAAACCAAAACAAAACTTCTTTTTCAAAGCAGTACAGGTTCAGTTTTAATTTCTTATAATTAAAGAGGCACTTGGGCCTGTAAAAAGGTTCAGTTTTAATAGTATAAAGATGGATGAGTCATGTTTAAAATATTTCAGCGTCAGAATGGAAACAAAGGGTTCTCTGGCATTGAGTTAACTAGAGAAATCAGTCTTGATAGCCTTAAAATCCAATAATGCAAATAAGTTGGGGTTTGTTTTTATTTAAAGTAAAGCCAGTTGTATTGTTACTGACAATATGAGCACCACACATTGAATATTATCACATGCTTTGGTCATTGTGTAAACTATTCAGTCCTCACAATGACACTGTGGGTTAGTTTCCTAGGGCTGCCGTAACCAAGTACCACAGACTGGGCAGCTTGAACAGCAGACTAGTTCTCTCACAGTTCTGGGGTCGAATGCCAAGATCAAGGTGTTGACAGCAATGGTTCGCCCTTCCTGAGGGCTGTGAAGAAGGCGCCACCCAGGCCCCTTTCCTTGGCTTGTAGATGCTGTCTTCCCCCTGTGTGTTCACACCAGTTTTTTGAGAGAGGACAAAAAACAACCAATGGAAGATCTATATTTCCCATTTTACAGCTGAGAAAATAGGCCTCAAAAGATTGTGACTCATCCTCTGTCTCCAGATAGTGGTGGCAGAGTCTAGACAAATCAGATGTATTGCCCATAATCACAGTCAGATGGGTCTTTTCTCGTCATTGTCCCACCCAATTTCAGGTTCCCACACCCCCAGGAGCTTTTTTACTTTACACCCACTACTCCTGGTAGAGTTGGTAGACAGCAGACATGAGCAGGCAGTAGGATGGGGATGTCTGCCCAGTGATTACATTCTGCACATTTCTGTGTGAACTGTTCTTGTGGGCAGTGAGGGTATAGATAAATAACAGACCAGCTGAAAATGGCTGGTTCCAACATGGAGAAGTTGACCAGAACATCACCCCCAAATTATGCCCTCACTAATGGAAAAATTGCACCTACCTGTGCATGACAGCCCCAGTATGAACCAAATATAACTAAAACTCCCCTGGGTGTAAGGGTGGAGCAAGTCCAAAGCCCCAAAAGACCTTACCTGTTCCCTCTGAAACCTGAGCCCACTTAGTGAATGTTCATTCGCTTTACATAACAAAGGCCCTTATTGGTTCCTCAGTGCTACTCCCTCTGATTCGCCCCTTCCCTAAATTCTTAGGGCTCAGCTGCCTTTTGTGTCTGTTCTTGAATTCTTTCTCACAGGAGGGAAGGACCCATCTCTGGTAACACTCCTGCACTGTCCTCCAGTCGTCCCCTCCCAAGGTCCATTTGAATGTTCCAGCCTTCCCTTCCCTCCTGTGAGGGTCCCAAGTTGTCTCCCCATCTGCAGCCTCCACCCCTCCTTCTTACATCACTCTGGTCCCCACCTTCCAAGAAATCACACGAAACACTACCGGCTTCCTCTGAATCATTTACACTGTATCTCATAAAGGCTACTGGGGCTTTCTGAGTCTTGACCCACCAACCAAGCAATGAGCTCAAGGAGACTTGAGGAGGCCTCTAGGGTGATGTGTGCTCACGCCTGCCTATGCCTGTCTCACAGCTCACCTTGGTGAGCCTTTCCCAGCCCCTCCGAGCCCCCAGCAGCTCACAGACCCACAGGCCCAGATGGACTTTTGTCAGACACAGGAAATGCCTTATCATGGGCATTTATGGTTATATCTGCGTCTCCACCAGACAGTAAAGTAGAAACTGTGTCTTATCATCTCTGAATCCCCAGGGCTTAGCATTTTGCATGGTAGTTACTGGTAAATATTTATTGTTAGGGAGGAAAGTAGATATGAGCCGGGTGGAAAGAGAAAAAGACCAGAGTCCACTAAAAAAGACCCCAAATCAATCAATTAAAGCTCAAAAAGCCAAGAGCAACTCGGCCTGGAATGTTTGAATGTTTCCCAGATAAAGGAAGGTACCTCAGCAGAGCCCATGTCTTTATTGTGTTAATCATGCAGGCCCAGCTTACTTTCTTTACCTTTACCTACAAGCTGTTTTTTTCTCCTTCTGGCCCTAATTAAGTAGTTTGTAACCTAGACAACAAACTTAGCATGCAGGTCCAACCATAAACAACATAGTAAAAGGCAGGAAATATTCCATTTTAAAGATTGTATTTTAATACCCAGGAAGTTAAAAATGTAAGATTCTTAACTTACTCTTTAGCAAACAGACAATAGCTCAGCCCACCTTGGTGGCTGGGCAGGCAAGCTGTTTTACCTGCATCCAGACCAAGACGCCTGTATCCCAGGGAGAAATCAGAGCAGGAACTTCCCTGTGTTGTTAATTCTAAGTATTCAAAGACCACTTAACAAGTCTGCACCCTAAGCCCTTAGTCACATTCCTAAAGAATCCTTAAAAGGGGGACCCCCACCCTTTCCCTGCGCTCCTCTCTCTGAGGTCACCTGCACATTTTTTTTTATTAAGGTATTATTGATATACACTCTTATGAAGGTTTCACATGAAAAAACAATGTGGTTACTACATTTACCCATATAATCAAGTCCCCACCCATACCCCAATGCAGTCACTGTCCTTGGGTGTAGTAAGATGCCACAGATTCATTACTTGCCTTCTCTGTGCTACACTGATTTCCCCATGATCCCCCACACCATGTGTACTAAACATAATACCCCTCAATCCCCTTCTCCCACCCTCCTCACCCTCTCTCCCACACCCCTCCCCTTTGGTAACCACTAGTTACTTCTTGGAGTCTCTGAGTCTGCTGCTATTTTGTTCCTTCAGTTTTGCTTCGTCATTATACTCCACAAATGAGGGAAATCATTTGGCACTTGTCTTTCGCTGCCTGGCTTATTTCACTGAGCCTAATATCCTCCAGCTCCATCCATGTTGTTGCAAATGGTAGGATTTGTTTATTTCTTATGGCTGAATAATATTCCATTGTGTGTATGTACAACTTCTTCTTTATCCATTCATCTACTGATGGACACTTAGGTTGCTTCCATATCCTGGCTATTGTAAAAAGTGCTGCAATAAACATAGGGGTGCATATGTCTTTTTGAATCTGAGAAGTTGTATTCATTGGGTTGTGCTTAAGTTGCGAGTCTCTGAGAGACTACTAAGGAGCTGATTCTGATGCAAGCATACAAGGGTCGTTTATTCAAGCTCGAGCTTGGGCTCACACTTGTCACTGATGCAGCGGTTTTAAAGTGAGAGCCCTGAGCTCAGGGTAGGCAAGGTTTTTAAGCATTATAAGGTGTAGCGAGAGGGGGGGTTCTAGCTTGGACATTTTCTATGGGTTAAGTCTGGCTGGCACCCAGCTGCCAGCTGATGTATCATGTAAGGTATTTTATCTTTAAGGGACAGGAGAGCCTGGACCCTGAGTGTCTGGACCTTGAGGTCGTTGCTAGGGAACTGTCTGGGGTGAGGGTTACTGGAACAAACAATGGGTGGTTTTTCTAGTAACTGGCTTTTTTCTTAAGATGGCCTTTTTAAAATGGAGTTTCTCTTGCTCTCACAGGGTAAATTCCAAGGAGTGGGATTCCTGGGTCTAATGGTATTTCTATTTTTAGTTTTTTGAGAAACCTCCATATTGCTTTCCACAATGGTTGAACTAGCTTACATTCCCACCAGCAGTGTAAGAGGGTTTCTCCGCATCCTCGCCAGCATTTGTTGTTCTTAGTCTTTTCAATGCTGGCCATCCTTACTGGTGTGAGGTGATATCTCATTGTGGTTTAAATTTACATTTCCCTGATGATTAGTGATGTGGAGCATCTTTTCATGTGTCTGTTGGCCATCTGAATTTCTTCCTTGGAGAACTGTCTCCTCATATCCTCTGCCCATTTTTTTATTGGGTTATTTGCTTTTTGGGTGTTGAGGCAGGTAGATTCTTTATATATTTTGGATTTTAACCCCTTGTCGGACATGTCATTTACAAATATATTCTCCCATACTGTAGGATACCTTTTTGTTCTGTTGATGGTGTCTGTTGCCATACAGAAACTTTTTACTTTGATGTAGTCCCAAGAGTTCATTTTTGCTTTTGTTTCCCGTGCTTGAGGAGATGCATTCAGGAAGAGGCTGGTTATGCTCATATTAAGGAGATGTTTGCCTATGTTTTCTTCTAAGAGTTTTATGGTTTCATGACTTACATTCAGGTCCTTGATCCATTTTGAGTTTACTTTTGTGTATGGGGTTAAACAGTAATCCAGTTTCATTCTCTTGCATGTAGCTGTGCAGTTTTGATAACACCAGCTGTTGAAGAGGCTGTCATTTCCCCATTGTATGTCCATGGCTCCTTTATCATATATTAATTGTTCATGTATGTGTGGTTTATATCTGCCCCATCTATTCTGTTCCAATGATCTACAGGTCTGTTCTTGTGCCAGTACCAAATCATCTTGATTAGTGTGGCTTTGTAGTAGACCCTGAGGGTGGGGAGCGTAATCCCCCCCTGCTTTATTCTTCTTTCTCAGGATTGCTTTGGCTATTCGGGGTCTTTGTGGTTCCATATGAATTTTAGAACTATTTGCTCCAGTTCGTTGAAGAATGCTGTTGGTATTTTGGTAGGGATTGCATTGAATCTGTAGATTGCTGTAGGTAGTATAGCCATTTTGACAATATTTATTCTTCCTAGCCAAGAGCATGGAATGAATTTCCATTCTCAGTAATGTTTTTATTTATTTTTTATTAAGGTATGATTGACATACAATGTTATGAAGGATTCCCATGAGCACCATTGTGGTTACTACATTCACCCATATTACCATGTCCCCCTGCTCGCCATTGCAGTCACTGTCCATCAGTGTAGTAAGATGCTATAGAGTTACTATTTGTCTTCTCTGTGCTGCACTGCCCTCCCGTGACCCCGCTCCATTATGCGTGCTAATCATAATGCCGTTTAATCCCATTCCCCCTTACTCCCTACCCACCGTTTCTCAGTAGTATTTTATTGTTTTCGCTGAAGTCTCCCAGCTGTCCCCTCCCCATCCCACTACTTCAGAGGGAAAGATTTCCCTCGCCGCCTGAAGCCGCGTCGTCTCCCTAGCAGCAAGGCTCCCGCCGTAGAGCGAGCAGCTTCTGGTCTGAGGAAG
The DNA here is from genome assembly GCA_032199065.1 of Smutsia gigantea. Taxonomy (NCBI): domain Eukaryota; kingdom Metazoa; phylum Chordata; class Mammalia; order Pholidota; family Manidae; genus Smutsia; species Smutsia gigantea. The sequence goes on from JAVSCE010006531.1 coordinate 330,511, forward strand.
GTGATGTCGTGAAGCCGCGAGTGTCGTAAACCAGGTGCGGTGCGGAAAGGCGCAGGACGTGGCTCGAACATTCGGACAGCCGCAGGAGGAGCAGACGAATGGCTGCAGGTGTCAGCGCGGAAAGCCGACGAGCCAGCGGTGCAGCAACGGTGAGTAGCGGAGGGGACCGCGGAGCGGCGGAGTCAGGGGGAGCCGGGCAGCCCGGGCTGCCGGAGCAGCGACGGCCAAGTGGAACGGAGCGCTCTCTGCCCCGCTCCGCTGCCGCAGCTGCCGCACCCGCGCCGCGGCCGCTCCGCCTTTCCCTGACCCGTTGAGTGTCTTACCCGGTCTCTCTCCAGCTGGCCGCTCGCAGCTGCCGCCCCCCGGGACGGTTCCCCGCCACCGCATCCCTGGCGCCGGCCGGTTTTCTGGTCTGGGTGGAGCGGGTTTTCCCCACTCTACCACTCGCCGGGCCGGGCCGGGCCGGGCCGGGACGGACCAGGCGGGCTGCGTGTCTTCGCGCGCCGGTCCCAGCGGAACGTGCCGCGGGTGACCGGGCTGGGCCAGGGGCGATGAAGTTGGGATCGACTGGCGAGGCGCGCCCGCCCGCGGAATGGGGGGCGGCGAGACGGGGGCGCCGCTCCTCGGGTCCCGGCTGGCCACGGCGAGGCGAGCGCCGGGAGTGCGGTCCACTTTCTGTTGGGAGCTAGCGGGGCCGCCAGGGACTCCGGGCACGACCGGGCACCAGCTTGCCGTCCTGCGAGACCTGGAGCTGGCGGCAGGTGCCTTTGTGGAGTTGTTACCTCGTCTCAGAGACGGGGAAACAGCACAGACAGATGAGTGAAATCATTTGATACTTGTCTTTCTCCGCCTGGCTTATTTGACTGAACATAATACCCTCTAGCTGCATCCATATTGTTGCAAATGGTAGGATTTGTTTTCTTCTTATGGCTGAATAATATTCCATTGTGTATATGTACCACATCTTCTTTATCCATTCATCTACTGATGGACCCTGAGGTTGCTTCCATTTCTGGGCTATTGTCAATACTGCTGCGATAAACACAAGGGTGCATATGTCTTTTTCCAACTGGGCTGCTGTATTCTTAGGGTAAATTCCTAGAAGTGGAATTCCTGGGTCAAATGGTATTTCTATTTTGAGTTTTTTGAGGAACCTCCATACTGCTTTCCACAATGTTTGAATTAATTTACATTCCCCAAGCAGTGTAGGAAGGTTCCCCTTTCTCCACATCCTCTCCAGCACGTGTTGTTGTTTGTGTTTTGGATGGTGGCCATCCTAACTGGTGTGAGGTGATATCCCATTGTGGTTTTAATGTGCGTTTCTCTGACGATTAGCGATGTGGAGCATGTTTTCATGTGCCTGTTGGCCATCTGAATTTCTTCTTTGGAGAAGTGTCTGTTCAGGTCCTCTGCCCATTTTTTAATCGGATTATTGGCTTTTTGGTTGTTGAGGTGCATGGGCTCTTTACGTTTTGTAAGTCAACCCCTTATGGGATATGTCATATATGAATATATTCTCCCATACTGTAGAGATGTCTTTTTCTTCTACTGCTGGTGTCCTTGGCTGTACAGAAGCTTTTTAGTTTGATAGAGTCCCACTTGTTCATCTTTGCTTTTGTTTCCCTTGCCCGGGGAGATATGTTCAGGAAAAGCTGCTCATGTTTATATTCAAGAGAGCTTTGCCTATGATTTACTTGTAAGAGTTTTATGGTTTCATGACTTACATTCAGCTGTTTGATCCCTTTCGAGTTTACTTTTGTGTGTGGAGTTAGACAGTAATCCCATTTCATTCTCTCTCTCACATATAGCTGTCCAGTTTTGCCAACACCAGCTGTTGAAGAGGCTGTCATTTCCCCATTGTATGTCCGTGGCTCCTTTATCATATATTAATTGGCCTTGTATGTGTGGTTTATATGTGCACCCTCTATTCTGTTCCATTGATCTACGGGTCTGTTCTTGTGCCAGTACCAAATCATCTTGATTAGTGTGGCTTTGTAGTAGAGCCTAATGTTCGTGTGCGTATTCCCCCTCTGCTTTATTCTTCCTTCTCGGGATTGCTTTGGCTATTCGGGGTCTTCTGTGGTTCCATGTGAATTTTAGAACTCTTTGTTCCAGTTGGTTGAAGAATGCTGTTGGTATTTTGATAGGTATGGTTCAGGGACCTGGTTTGTCTTTCAAGTTCTTGGGGGTGTCTGCTCAAGTAAAACTAAAGTTATCTCAGACATAGTCATAGACAAGGTGCAGGATTTCACTACCCCTACCACTGTGGCAGTCAGTCATACAAGAGATTTTTGAGTGTTTTGGGCTACTGGGGGGTGTTTACCCTGCACAAATTCTGAAGGCCTTACACCAGTTGGTACAAAAGGGCATCAGGTGGGACTGTGATGAGACTTGTGCACTGTGTTTACTGCTACTTAGCAAGCAGTCAAGCCCGTTATAGTGTTTGAGTGTAATGGATTCATCAAGACCCTGTGAGCTAGATGTTCATGCAAACGGAGATGGTTATGGATGAGGCCATTGGCAGCAGCGTGAGTGGACCTGCCACCTATTGGATTCTGGTCACAATTATGGAAAGGAGCAGAGGTCTGGTAGCCCTCAATAGAGGAGCAACTGGCTTCTGTGTATCACACCTTGCTGGCTATTGAGCCCATCACCGCAATGGCTCTGGCCAAGGTAATGAGCACCTATCACATCACGGAGTGGGTTTGAGACTGGACCCAAAGGCCAATGAGTGGCATGGCACAGACTCCTACACAGGCCAAACGTGGGCGCATACTTGCAGCAGCATAGCACCCTCTCTGATATCCCCTTGAGTCGAGATCTCTGATGCTTATTTAGGCAAGTGACCTGTATGAGTGGAAAGGAAGAAGAACTTATAATTGAGCCGTTGATAGTTGAGAGTACTTATGAGCAGGGAAAAGCCCCTATACCTGAAGATGCTTGGTATACAGACGGCTCCAGTCGTGGGCAGCCCCCGAAGTGGAGGGCTGTGACTTAACATCCTAAGACTAAGACGATATGGATGTTACAGGACGGAGAGGGGAAGAGCAGTCAATGAACTGAGTCACGGGCAGTATGGCTCACGATCACCTGGGATGATCATGTCCTTCCCCATAGTTGTGTGCACTGACAGCTCAGCTGTCTACTGGGCTTGACCCTGTGGCTACCGACATGGTGCCATGCCAACTGGATGGTTTGTCACATTCCCCTTTTGGGGGAAGAACTGTGGCAAGCCCTATGTGGGTTTAGTCAGACTAAGACAGTTACTGTATGTCATGTGCCTGGCCGTTTGCCTTTTGCATCCCCACTGAATGATGAAGCAGAGACATTATTGGCCCACATGCATTGGCTGAAAGGAAAGCCTGCCTCTGCTGTAGCCCAATCGTTATGTCAGCATTTGTTGCACACATTGCAAAAGACAATGTGGGCTGTGGCCCGTTGGTGGGGCTTGCCATCTATCATTGAAGAAGTCAGCAGAGCCCAGAATGAGTGCCTTGTGTACTCTAAAAAGGGTTCTTATATCGAGTCCCGCAGCAACCCGGGAAATGCTAAAGGGGCTGATATCCCTTGTCTCAGGTGGCTGTTGGACTATATTAGGCCTCTGTGTCTATCAGTAGGATATCCGTATGCCATGACTTGTGTGGACACAGCTACTGGCCTGTTGTTTGCTTTTCCTGCACATCATGCAGATCAGCAAACCACCAAGAGGGACCCAGAGCATCTCTTTGCAGCCTATGGCTGGCCGCAGGTGATTGAGTGCAATCAAGGCACCCACCTGACTATACGTTTGTTACAAGGATGGGTGCAGCAATTAGGAATAGAGTGGAAATTTCATGTACCATGTAACTTACCAGGGCAGGCCTGATAGAGATGTACAATGGTTTGTTGAAATCTGGCCTGAAGTCAGATACTGATAGTCTACAGGGCTGGTCAGTTTGCTGAAGACAGTAGATATATGTCAATACTCATGTATCATTTACATAATGGCTGTTGGGTAGTTCAATGATTACCAGATGTTGACCCCAGGAGGGCATGTTTACACATATGAATCAACAGCTCTCTGCTTCCTATCCCCCAAGGTACTGACTCAGTGAAATGGGGATGTGTGGGGGGATGAAGCCCTGCTACCTTTATTTTTCTTGACTCACCCTTGGTGATTCTGATGCCTGAACAGGTTTGAGAACTACTGAGCCAGATCATCAAATGTTCTTAAATAGAGATGCAATTTCTGAAGAATGTTCATTCCATATAATCACTGAGTTTCTGGGTCTTATTTTCTCTGTTGAGTGAACCAAAGGAAGATTATTTTTTCTTTTCATTTTTTTTATTAAGGTATTATTGATATACACTCTTATGAAGGTTTTGCATGAAAAAACAATGTGGTTACTACATTTACCCATATTATCAAGTCCACACCCATACCCCAATGCAGTCACTGTCCATCAGTGTAGTAAGATGCCACAGATTCACTGTTTGCCTTCTCTGTGCTATCCTGTTTTCCCTGTGATCCCCCACACCATGTGTACTAAACATAATACCCCTCAATCCCCTTCTCCCACCCTCCCACCTGCCCTCCCACACACCTCCCCTTTGGTAACCACTAGTTCCTTCTTGGAGTCTCTGAGTCTGCTGCTCTTTTGTTCCTTCAGTTTTGCTTCGTTGTTATACTCCACTAATGAGGGAAATCATTTGGCACTTGTCTCTGTCCGCCTGGCTTATTTCACTGAGCATAATATCCTCCAGCTCCATCCATGTTGTTGGAAATGGCAGGATTTGTTTCCTTCTTATGGCTGAATAGTTTTCCATTGTGTATACGTACCACATGTTCTTTATCCATTCATCTACTGATGGACACTTAGGTTGCTTCCATATCTTGGGTATTGTAAAAAGTGCTGCAATAAACAGGGGTGCATATGTTTTTTTGAATCTGAGAAGTTGTATTCTTTGGGTAAATTCCAAGGAGTGCGATTCCTTGGTCAAATGGTATTTCTATTTTTAGTTTTTTGAGGAACCTCCATATTGCTTTCCACGATGGTTGAACTAGCTTACATTCCCACCAGCAGTGTAGGAGGGTTCCTCTTTCTCTGCATCCTTGCCAGCATTTGTTGTTATTCTTTTGGATGCTGGCCATCCTTACTGGTGTGAGGTGATATCTCCTCATTGTGGTTTTAATTTGCATTTCCTTGATTAGTGATGTGGAGCATCTTTTCATGTGTCTGTTGGCCATCTGAATTTCTTCTTTGGAGAACTGTCTCTTCATATCCTCTGCCCATTTTTTTATTGGGTTATTTTCTTTTTGGGTGTTGAGGTGTGTAAGTTCTTTATATATTTTGGATGTTAACACCTTGTTGGATATGTCATTTACAAATATATTCTTCCATACTGTAGGATGCCTTTTTGTTCTGTTGATGGTGTCAAAGGAAGGTTTTTGATACATCATCATTCCAATAACATTTGAACTACTACTTCTTATGTATCTTTAGAAGGTGATCAAGGTAATTCTGCAATGATATCTATATAACATCTCTAGAAATGGTTGGAAACTTGTTTCCTGATTTTTCATATCAGAACATTGGTATAATCTACACTTTTGACTTTGAATATCCAAACTCAGAAACCTGAGAAACCTAAATTAAAACCTTAAGTTAGTCAAATCAGGATGCTTTGCTATTTGATTGACGAGTGTATCCAGAAAGTGGTTAGATGTTCACCCTTTCTTCGATCCAATTGCTATTTCTGATTATACTGCTTTCTGAATGGTTTATTAAGTCACAGAACTTGACTTAATTGAATCTTTCTCTTACTCACCAATGAATTTCAAAGATTTAAGTATTTATGATTTTTAAAAACTTGTGACGCATGCCAGGACCTCCTTTGCCACACCAACACGTTCTGGCACATGTCTCCCAAACATCCACCAGCCAAGAAGCTTTTAAGGGCTGACTGTGTGCTTTTTTTAATTGTATAATTCATTTATACAGAGAAGTCATTTGGATTGATCTATTCACAATCTTTATCAGTTTTCATTTCCACTGGCCAAATATAGTTCACGTAATAGTCAATATTTCCTTGAATTATCAACATTATAAATCTGCCATGACACAGAGCTTTTAGTCCTCCACTAAAAGACTATGATCTCATTTGAACAGAAACATTTTACAGTGAAAGATTCATCACTTTTTCCCTCTTATGAATAAATCCACCAAAATTGATATAATATGGTCAGATTTTCAACACACCTGCTTCTTTTCGAACTCATTATTTGCAGGTATTATAAACCAACACAAGTAAGGTTCACTTCCCCCAAGCCTTCTATAACTTACTGTACACCCTCAAGTTTAGCTTTTACTATCTTCTTGCATGTTCTAGCACAACCAGACATTTTTACCTTAAGACCAAACTACTCTCTTTTTCCTCTTTTTTACTTATTACCAGTCAACTGCCTTCCCTTTTGCTTTTCAGACAACACTAAAGCTCCCAACAAAACCCTTAAGGTGGTTTTCTTTCAGTAGTCGAGAATACACTGAGTCAGTTCATGTGTGTTCACCACCTTGCAATGCTACACTTGAAAAATCGCAATTTTCTTAATTGGCTCAAAAACAGGATGGCTTGGTATCACTTGGTAAAGTTAATATGATTTAAAAAACATATATATATTTATATACACATACAAACACACTTTTAACCAAGGGGGAAAAATAAAGGCTATCAATCTGAAAAGGTGTCAAAGTAAAAAAACAAAAATAAATAAAACAAATACTAAAAACTACTTTATAATAAAAAAATTAAGTAATTGGCAAGATAAGTGAATGAAAATGAGGAATGTGTAGTGAAAAAAACTAATATAAAGTATTCCAGTTGATAGAATGGAAAATCTGTAAAGTTTTATAGTTTGTTTCAAAGGGAACTTATGTTTCAGTGTAAATTCTAAAGTATTACACACCTGTATTCCGTGTAGATTTTAGGAGCCAATGTTAAAATTTCAAATTCTGCACACACAGTTTATCAAAGAAACACTGGTAAAATCCCAGTATTTGCAAAATTTTAAGCTTTGGTAGATATTGTAAATATCACAATTGGTAGGTATTGGAAAGTCCTGATGAATTCAGAATGAAGAAGAAACCCATTGCATAAATATTTCATTTGATTAAAAATACCAGGCTTGCATGTTCCAAATTATGAGAAAAATATCTTTTAAAAAAAGATTGCGCTTTTAACAGTAATCTGTTATAGGTGTCTTTAGCTGCCATTAAAAAAAAAACAAAACAAAAAGGACAACCAAAATCAAAATGTTAAGACTGGTATTAAGTAACCCTGCAATGCTCCCATGCTCACATTACAAGAAAAACCAAACTGTATACATCTATAAATAACAGTCTCTGCACCAGTAATGCACAGAGATTCCTTTATACTGAAGCCTCTTTCCATTCGACACCGAACGGAGATTTGGCCCTTGGCCCTCAGAAGCCAGGCTGTGTTCGGTGCACTCTGACACTCTTCATGTCGTTTGTGGTGCACACAGGGGAGACACACGCTGAAGCGTCCCCATCAACTTTGACCCGAGTCACACTGGATGCCCTGGACGCCCTTCTCTGGGTTTTGACATTCCCAGCGGAGGGGTTGTTCTCGACGCACTCCTCGTGGAGCTCTGGCAAACCCTGCAGCTCTGCTGGAGTGGTGGCCTGCTGGAAAGGGGCTTTGGCGGCCCGAATATGCTTGAACCACTGCTGCTTGTGGAACACATCATTGGCTTGCAGAGTGTGAGACTGGCCTGGAAGAGGGGTCTTGGAAGCGAACTCTAAAGGTATTTTTAGCTAGAAAAATTGGATAAAAGAATGGAAATCAGACTTAAAAACAGTTTGTTTAGAGAAAGAGGTCATATAATCTTAGTGTGGGTGCTGGAATTTCTGTACATGTACACTTGTTAGGTGGATGCATTAAATAAAGCCTTAGGACATTATTTATTAGATGCACCTGCTGGTGTCAGAGTACAACTTGATGAGAGCAGCAGCTATAGGGCAATGGAATCCTTTCATTTGTAATTTTTTGTGTGGAGACAGAATTCTTTTTTATTTTCCCTATGCTGTACCTTCATTCTGTGACTAATTTGTAACTGGACATTTGCACCTCTTTATCCCCTTCACCTATTTTGCCTACTCTCCCACCCCACTATGGCAACCACCTATTCTTTGTCTGAATGAGCCTATTTCTGTTTTGTCTGTTTTTTAGATTCTGTATGATGTAAGTGAAATCATATGGTACTTAGTCTTTCTCTTTTTTCACTTTGCACAATATCCTCTAGGTCCATCCACGTTGTCAGAAATGGCAAGATTTCATTCTTTTTTATGGCTGAGTTATTGCAGAAGTATCCACATCTTCCTTATTCATTCATCAATTGATGGACACATATCTTGGCTATTGTAAATAGTGCTGCAGTTAACATAGGGGTACACGTATCTTTTTGAATTACTGTTTCTGTTTTCTTCAGGTAAGTATCCAGAGGTGGAGTTACTGCGTAATGTGGTATTCCTCTTTGTAACTGTTAGAGGAGCCTCCATACTGTTTCCATAGAGGCTGCACCAATTTACATTCCCACCAACAGTGCACCACATCCTTGCCCACACTTGTTACTTGTTTGTTTTTTAATACTAGCCATACACTTTACTAGTGTAAAGTGATATCTCATTGTTTTGATTTGCACATCCCTGATGACTAGTGATGCTGAACATCTCTCCATGTGTCTGTTGGCCATCTGTACATCTTCAGAGAATGTCTATTCAGGTTCTCATTTTTTAAATGAGATTTTTTTTTGGTGTTGAATTGTGTGAATTTTTAAATGTATCTTATATATTAATCTGAGACAGAATTTTTGAAGATTAAAACTAAATTCACTTAGGTTCTGAGTTAATTTAAACAATTTTAAAATTTGTATTTTTACCTTTATCTGAGTTGCTGAAAGCCCTTCGAAAGGGCCCTCCCGTTCTCACATCTCCATCCTGCAGGTCTTCCAAGACCAGCTCTTGGATGGGGATTGGTTGTCGGTAAACTTGGTAAGAGTGACGCTCATTTCGTGTAACAGGCCGAGTCAAAAGCAAGATGTCTTGAAACAGGAAAATGTAAAATTTCTGCAGAAATGAGAAAGAAATGCTTCCTACATATGGAACCCTGTGATTTTAAGTGAGTGGAATTCAGACATGATTAATTTCATCACATTTATCTGAGATCCCCCTTATAGATGACCTCAGAAAGAGGAAGATTTTAAGGCTATGCATGTTCTACTTGGACAGCCTGTATAATCTCAGACTCTAAAACTTTTTATTGGCATGTAACATTAGATGAGTTAGCAGCTGAGTAAACACTGCACACCACAAAGACCTATCAGTAGGAACATGACTGGAAAGACCAGTATTGTCTACCAAAGTTTTCTAACAAAGTGAGGATTAAAAAAAAAATGCAAGCTGGTAAAAATGTTAATGGTTCTACTTTGTACCACACAAATTTAAGCCTTTATAGGACAGCTGGGACTCACAATATAAATCAGAGATGTCAGATTTCATCTTTTTCCAAAAAGAACCTCAACTTATTAATCGTGCTTCTGAAAAGCAAATAATGAAACAAAAAATATCTCTCATGCTTATACTCAGCTCTAGCAGGTACTTTTTCAATTACGATTCTAAAAGTAAGTTTGCTTCCAGTTAGTCTGCTGCGGAAATCTGGTTAGTAATGCTAAAACTACTTCCGTCACTATCAACTCTTCAGAAAAATCTTCTGAAGGATATGTTATTTTTTTAATTAAACATGGAACTAATAATGTATTCAGAAAAACGGCTAGCCAAATTGATTTATGCTCCAAAACTAAAAAATAAAATATTAGTGGTTCTCCAGAGACATTTAAGTTATTCTGTAACAACAGAAATCAAATGTTTGTCTTATGAAAGCTGGTAACAAAGAACAAAAACTGGTAACTTTCTTTCACTAGTTGATGAGTTTCTTTTACAAACCTGCTTCATAATCTATCTATGTGGAAACAAACTGGGTGAGAAAGGAAAGCAATGGCTCATTTCCTATTAGTACTAAGACACACTTACATGTCCATTTTTATTCTTTAGCTCCCCGTGGTAAAGCAATACTTTGCTTGCTTCAATTTGAGGATCCTTCTGCCTTTCATTCATATACTCCAGTTTGTCAATGTAATACTGACATTCTGATTTGGCCATCTTCAAGTTGATATTGGAGAGAGCTCCTTGTATTATTGATATCTAAAAATTATCAAAAAACTGATGGAGCCTTTTCAGAATCATGTAGTTGGTTTTCCTACAGGGCTAAAACACCATATCAAAATGATAGAATCTTAAAGCCTGAAGGGACTCTTGAAATCAGTTAATTCAGTCAGTCCCTTCATTTTACAGATGAAGAAACAGTCTCAGCCTAATTAAGTAATTTGCCCAAAGTTCTCCAGCTAGCTAGTGGAAGTGGTAAGATCAGAATCCAGTCTTTTAATTAGAATATAAATAGAGATTGTGTCCTGCCTCTTTATTACTCAGTGTATGGTGCACGAACATATGGGGTGCTTAAAACATCCACCAAACACCTTCCAATGTTGAGTCACTATGCATAATTTGAGTGTAGCATTGCATAACTTTCTAAGACAAACTAATGTATAACTTTGGAAAACACAAGAATCATTAACTGGACTACTTACAGCTTCCTGCAAAAGCTGAACATCAGGGTGGTCTTCTGGAGTATGTTTAAGGATTTCTTTTAACAGTCAAGGGTATTTGACTAGGCGACTTCGGGGATTATCGAGGAAGCTCCACAGATCTAGTTTCCGGCTGAAGGGAGACTCAAGACATCGCTGGAGAAAGTCCTGGACTCTCGGGTCCTTTCTCTTTTGGTCAAGAAGAGCTTTGGCTGCCAGCTGGTTACTACAGTAGCCTTTGTAGGCATTCAAGCCTGGCAACTGAAGAGTGACAAGAGAAAACAAGGTACGGTAAGTTCCTGCTATGGTCAGTCCATTAGTAAGCTTGTGAACATGAAACATAAAGCTCACAGCTGTTCTGGAAAGCTCTGACAAGCTATGAGCATTGTCCTGCTGGTGATATTATGGGGAGTAGAGTATTCTGGGCCAACACCAAACATCCTTTTCTAATTTCCCTAATTTAGCTAAATTCAACCAAACACTCATGACTTTTCCTTTCCCCAACTAGTTAGATGCTAGTCTTCTCTATTCCCAGGACACCATAGCATTCCTGTATCACCTTCATCACCAACTTTCAGACTGTTTCTTTACTTGACTATTCCCTCACTAGATTATTAATGTGGAGACTGCCTTTTATCTCTGAATTCCCAGTGATCCCTCCCAGCATAGTGCCAAGCATCTGGCAGGCACTCAAATATTAACTGAAAGAATGAAACAGAAAATTAATGGCATATAATGTGAGAATTCTGTGCAAGGAGCAACATATTTTTAAAACAAAACTGTTATCATTCATCAAGTAGGGTTTTAAACAGAGACTGTTACTTCTTATAGCTACAGCAATTTGTTCAATTTTAATACCTTGTTTATCTGTTTTTATAATCCAGTTCCTGGATCAAATGGTTCTGATATTCATTACAATGACAAGTGTGGCGTGTACTTGTGGAAAACTATCTGGAGTAAAATACTCACTACACACCCAGTTCACAAGAATGGGACCAATCTGCTCCACTGTTCCACCAGGCTTGGTTGCTGCTCCTATTCTTGCCAACAAATCTGAAGCGTAAAAAAACAGAAATACCAATAATAGGTTTATTTTAAAAATAATTCAGCACTAAATTAGAAGTTTATATTTAAACTTACTTGTATTACTACTGTTCAGATTCTGAAGAAAATTAAGTAGCATATCTCACCTTCATGCAAAGGTATGTAAGCATCCAAGTCACCAAATATATGTGTGAGTTCCTCTTCTGACATGATAGACAACTTCAACATGGGGTCATGGTAGGCCTATCAGAGGGGGAGAAATGTGTCACACAAAGAGATCAAGCAAATAAGACATTATGAGAGATCTGTACTTGAGTGCCAGTTTGAGTAACTGTACAAAGGCTACTGTGGATTCTACTGTAAAACATAAAAGAAATTAAAGTGTTTGTTAATCCCCCTGAAAGACTCTCTTATTGACATTCATATTTGAAGAGATGTGTCTAATAAAGCTCATCCAAAGAAAAGTATTCACTAGTAGATATTTTCTGCTTCAAAAAAGAAAACTATGTTAGAATTTGTTAACTATAATTTCTAAAAACAAAACCAGAGCATATGATAAAAAGTTGTACACTGACCTTTCTTGCAAGTTTGAGATCTTCAATTAAGTTCTGTTCACCTCGGGACATTTCATATATTACCTAAAAAAAAAAAATGGAGCAAACATCATAGGTCACCATCCCTTCCTCTGAGAAAGGAAAATTATGTACAATTGATATTCACCATTATTTAACTGATGTTCCAAACAGTGCTTTTAAAAGTGACTCAGTCTGAAAACTAAAATTCAGAATGGAGCCTCAAATACGAGACTGCCCTATGTTTTATAACTTTACCCCATCAAGAGTTCAATCCAATGACCACCACCAATCACAAACTGTTGGCTTAGCGTGTATTAAGAATTACTGTCAAATACAAAAATGCAAGTTGATTTTGCCTTAGGCATTAGTTTGCTAATCTTCTGGCAAAACATCTGTTTGAAAAACAGGTACTTTTTTTTTTCGTATTAAGCCAATATATATGGTCTTGCTACTGAATGCCAGCTTACCTCCTGCCGTCTGATTTCTTTGGCAGTTAAAGACTGTCTCACATTGGTGTCTACCATCTCTGACCACAGGACACTACTTCTCCTTTTGGCAGGTGTTGGGACTGTCGATCTTCTTGATGACTTTTGGGCAGAAGATGGGGATCTGCTGTCACCACGATGAGTAAATAACTTAACAGAAGAATAAAAGAGGTGAACAAAAGAGAAAAGATTTGGAGGACACAGTAGTTCTTCTTTCTTTCATAAAAAAAATAGACAAATTAGAAAACAAAATTCAGAGAGTTTCTCCAGGATTTATCCAAGCTTCAATCTATCATTCTAAAATATTTATCAGCCCAAACTACTTTTATAGCTATTGAAATAAAGAAGGCCGATCATAAAACAGTCCTATGTTTATAATGTTTGTGCAGTAAAGTTATTTGTTTGTATTTGATGCCTTTGACAGCTGTGGCATTCTTGACAAAATGATTTTGATGAGACTTCAGAATGATATATAATTAAAAATTACATTAAAATTAACACTTAAAAGTAAAAACTACCATTTAAAAATGACAGATGACACATTTTTTTCTCAAACATCTTTGATATAACTAAAATCACACCAAAAAGTGAGGAGTGAGAAAACTGAGTAAAAATAATCCCCTTAGAATAACTGAAGAATAAAGTGGCAGAAAGTTAACATTCTCTGGAAAGAGACTTAAGTGACTTGATTATTCAAAGAAGCAATTAGGCTCATTAAAGCTCATAAAGGGATACATGCATATCAGAAAGGACTGACCTCCAAAGATAAGGGCGGGTGCCTACCATGTCCCCTCAGAACTGCCTTTACCACACGTACTCTCAGTCTGAACTCACCTGCAGTGGTCTGCAACCATAGACCCTGCAGGATATCAATCCCCACAATATACTCAGGGATAGGAGATATATACACAGTATACTCTTTTGTGGGTAGACACCTTATTCCCAAAGGGATTTGGGCTTGTTTCACTCTGATAGCCTTACTCCCATATCCATCTATGATACTGGGGGTCCTGGGGAACTGCTCAGGGTTACCATGAATCAGTGAACATTCAGCCCCTGTGTCCACCAGAGCCAGGACACATTGTATGTTCACTAGGGACCAATGGCTAGCTATTTCAACATGTGGTCTCCTGTCCTGTGTCCCCCCCACAACCGGTCCCTCAGGGCAGATACCTCGACCTTCCCCTCAGTCAAACCGTGTTCCCCAATCATCTTCCTGTGTGGGTTCGAGTGAAGTTGGCTCGCTCTCCAGCAGGAAATCTTGCAAACACACACACCGGACTTGTGGCTCTGGCCCTGACCTCTGCCTCTTTGGTCTTAATGGCTGGAACTGCTGCTGTGTTTTCAGTTGTTGCCATAGTTCTAGTAAGATCTAATTTGACTTCCCATCTAATTTCCTTCCATCTACTGTGCCTTGCAGCAACGCTAGCTCAGTCTTCAGCAGCTCTTACCTTCACCTTAATTCTTTGCATCTGGTATTCTTGTGCCTCTGCCTATGGTTCCCTCAAATGATCCACTGTCTGCCCCCTCATAGGGGCAGCCCGCTGAAGCACCCCTCCCATAAGGGCAGCCTTTCTTTTTCCTTAGTAAACACTGTGGACTTCACCACTTGTCTTGCCAGTGGCTTTCAGCCCCTGGCAAGTTCGCTGTGTGGGCAAGTTGGGGTTCTTATGGCCAGTACTCTCACGGAACTTAAACCACCTGATGATGTAACTGGCCTGTTGCTAGGCTACCTTTATGCAGTAAGCTCTTATTGCACTATATAGAGAGCTCGGGCCAGTGCCCTGGATGGAGGCAGAGACACTAGTGCTCGATCGATGTACCGCCAGGAGAACAAGCCGGGTAATAAACATTTTCAATGCAAAAGAACGTTTGCTGTCATTTTCGTTGGTTACACTGTGTCTTGCAATGGGGTTCAGCCCCCAGCAAGTAGCTATGTAGCTATGATTTTTTTCCTTTTTAGTATTACTATAAACTCATGGATATGAACACACTTGTATCTTGATCCACTTCAGTTAATATTCTTACTATGATCAAATTATCACATCTTTGGCTACTGGGTGCTACTTCAGGATGGCTCCTATGTCCTTTTCCCCCCAGCTTTATTAGGCATAATTGACATGGTATAAATTTAAGGTATATTACATTGATTTCTGGTGACCAAGGGAAATTTATTAGAGAATTTTAATAAAATGCATGATTTTGAAAACTGGTAAAGTCCTTGAGTGTAATGGATTCATCAAGGCTCTGGGAGCTAGATGTTCATGTAAACGGAGATGGTTAAGGATGGGGCCTTTGGCAGCGGCTTGAATGGTCATGCCAACCTATTGGATTCTGGTCACAATTATGGAAAAGAGCAGAGGTCTGGTAGCCCTTACTAGAAGAGAAACTGGCTACTGTGTATCACGCCTTGCTGGCTATGGAGCCATCAGCGCAGTAAGATGCTATAGAATCACTGCTTATCTTCTCTGTGTTGTAAAGCCCTCCCTATGCTCCCCCCTACATTATGTCTGCTGATCATAATGCTCCTTTTTCCGCCTTGTCCCTCCCTTCCCACACATCCTCCTCAGTCCTTTCCTTTTGGTAACTGTTAGTCCATTCTTGGGTTCTGTGAGTCTGCTGTTGTTTTGTTCCTTCAGTTTTTTTCTTTGTTCTTACACTCCACAAATGAGTGACATCGTTTGATACTTGTCTTTTTCCGCCTGGCTTATTTCACCGAGTCCAATACCCTCTAGCTCCATGCATGTTGTTGCAAATGATAGGATTTGTTTTCTTCTTATGGCTGAATAATATTCCATTGTGTATATGTACCACATCTTCTTTATCCATTCATGTACTGATGGACACTGAGGTTGCTTCCATTTCTGGGCTATTGTAAATAGTGCTGCAATAAACGTAGGGGTGCATATGTCTTTCTCAAACTGGGCTGCTGTGTTCTTAGGGTAAATTCCTAGGAGTGGGATTCCTGGGTCAAATGGTATTTCTATTTTGAGTTCTTTAGGGAACCTCCATACTGCTCTCCACAATGTGTGAACTAATTTATATTCCCTCAGCAGTGTAGGAGGGTTCCCCTTTCTCCACGTCCTCACCAGCATGTGTTGTTGTTTGTGTTTTGAATGGTGGCCATCCTAACTGGTGATCAGGTGATATCTCATTGTGGTTTTCATTTTCATTTCTCTTTCGATTAGCGATGTAGAGCATTTTTTCATGTGCCTCTTGGCCATCTGAATTTCTTCTTTGGAGAAGTGTCTGTTCAGATCCTCTGCCCATTTTTTAATCGGGTTCTTTTCTTTATTGTTGTTGAGATGCATGGGCTTCTTATATTTTGGATGTCAACCCTTATGGGCTATGTCATTTATGAATATATTCTCCCATACTGTAGAGATGCCTTTTTCTTCTACTGTTGGTGTCCTTGGCTGTACAGAAGCTTTTTAGTTTGATAGAGTCTCACTTGTTCATCTTTGCTTTTGTTTCCCTTGCCCGAGGAGGCATGTTCATGAAAAAGCTGCTCATGTTTATATTCAAGAGAGCTTTGCCTATGACTTACTTGTAAGAGTTTTATGGTTTTGTGACTTACATTCAGGTGTTTGATCCATTTCGAGTTTACTTTTGTGTATGGAGTTAGACAGTAATCCCATTTCATTCTCTCTCTCACATGTAGCTGTCCAGTTTTGCCAACACCAGCTGTTGAAGAGGCTGTCATTTCCCTGTTGTATGTCCATGGCTCCTTTATCATATATTAATTGGCCATGTATGAGTGGTTTATATCTGCACCCTCTATTCTGTTCCATTGATCTACGGGTCTGTTTTTGTGCCAGTACCAAATCGTCTTGATTAGGGTGGCTTTGTTTTAGAGCCTTACGGTGGGGAGCGTAATCCCCCCCTGCTTTATTCTTCTTTTTCAGGATTGCTTTGGCTATTCAGGTTCTTTTGTGGTTCCATATGAATTTTAGAACTATTTATTCCAGTTGGTTGAAGAATGCTGTCGGTATTTTGATAGGGATGGTTCAGGGACCTGGTCTGTCTGTCAAGTTCTTGGGGGTGGTCTGGTCGGGTAAAATTAAAGTTATTCCACACATAGTCATAGACACGGTCCAGGCTTTCCCTACCCCTATCAATGTGGCAGTGAGTCATACAAGAGTTTTTGTGTCTTTTTGGGCTACTGGAGGGTGTTTACCCTGCCCTTGGCACAAATTCTCAAGGCCTTATACCAGTTGGTACAAAAGAGCATCAAGTGGGACCATGATGAAACCTGTGCACTGTGTTTGCTGCTACTAAGCAAGCAGTCAAGGTGGTTATAGTCCTTGAGTGTAATGGATTCATCAAGGCCCTGGGAGCTAGATGTTCATGTAAACGGACATGGTTATGGATGAGGCCTTTGGTAGCCGCTTGAATGGACATGTCAACCTATTGGATTCTGGTCACAGTTATGGAAAGGAGCAGAGGTCTGGTAGTCCTTAATAGAGGAGCAACTGGCTTCTGTGTATAATGCATTGCTGGCTATGGAGCCCTTCACCAGAGCAGCTCCCATCAAGGTAATACCTACCTGTCCCATCACGGGGTGGGTGCGAGACTGGACCCAAACACCTGGGAGTGACATGGCACAGACGTCTACACTGGACAAATGTGGGCGCATACTTGCAGCAGCATAGCACCCTCTCCAATAGCCCCTTGAGACGAGATCGTCGATGCTTATTTGGGCAAGTGACATATATGAATGGAAAGGAAGAAGAACTTGCACTTGAGCCATTGGTAGCCAAGAGTTCTTGTGAGAAAACAAAAGCCCCTATACCTGAAGATGCTTGGTATACAGTCTGCTCCAGTCGTGGGCAGCCCCCGAAGTGGAGGGCTGTGACTTTCCATCCTAAGACTAAGATGATATGGATGTCACAGGATGGAGAGGGGAAGAGCAGTCAATGGACTGAGTCACGGGCAGTATGGCTCATGTTCACCTGGGTTGATGATGCCCTCCCCTGTAGTTGTGTGCACTGACAGCTCAGCTCTCTATGGGGCTTCACCCTGTGGCTACCGACATGGTGCCATGCCAACTGGATGGTTTGTCACTTTCCCCTTTGGGGGCAAGAGCTGTGGCAAGCCGTATGGGCCTTTAGTCAGACTATGACAGTTACTGGTATATCATGTGTCTGGCCATTTGCCTTTGGCATCCCATTGAATGGTGAAGCAGACACATTATTGGCCCACATGCATTGGCTGGAAGGAAATCCTGCCTCTTCTGTAGCCCAATGGTTATGTCAGCATTTGTAGCACACATTGCAAAAGACAATGTGGGCTGTAGCCCATTGGTGGGGCTTGCCATTGACCACTGATGAAGTCAGCAGAGCCCAGAGGGAGTGCCTTGTGTACTCTAAAAAGGGCACTTATATAGAGTCCCGCAGCAACACGGCAAATACTAAAGGGGCTGATATCCCTTGTCTCAGGTGGCAGAGAGACTATATTGGACCTCTGCCTGTATCAGAAGGATATCTGTATGCCATGACTTGTGTGGACACAGCTACTGGCCTGTTGTTTGCTTTTCCTGCATGTCATGCAGATCACCAAACCACCAAGAGGGGCCTAGAGCAACTCTTTGTGGCCCATGGCTGGCCTCGGTTTATTGAGAGGAATCAGGGCACCCACTTGACTGGATATTTCTTACAAGGATGGGTGCAGCAATTAGGAAAAGAGTGGAAATTTCATGTACCCTATAACTTACCAGGGCAGGCATCATAGCGATATACAATGGTTTGTTGGAATCTGGCCTGAAGTCTGACACCACTAGTCTACTGGGCTGGTCAGTTCACTTAGGGACAGTGCTACAGCGTTTGAATGAGAAGCCCGGAAAGGAGCCTTGAGCCCTGTCGACAGGCTAACACACATATTGCTGCCTCTCCTCTACAAGTGTGTGTACAAAGCAAAGAGGAGTTATTGAATTCAGGCAGGATATGGACAGCAGACCAACCTCCTGCTGCTAGCCCCAACTGTGTTATACCCTGAGACACTGTTGAGTGGACATGGTCCTGAACATTTCAACACGTGGACCAGTGATGACTGGCCCGTCTGACACCTTGGGGAAAGTCTTGTAAGCTGGCCTCCTGTGTGTTCCTGGAGTAATAGCAGAGTTGGCCTCCAAAGGTCACAGCTGTGTACCGAAAACATCCGGGAGGTAAGAGCATCTTCCGGGGAAGTTTAGTTTTTATCTTTATGGCCAGTGTATGTATCTCCTGTAGCCCTATATACTGACCCATCTATAACTCCCACAGGGAGGGGCGTGAAAGTCTGGTATACCAGACCAGGACGAGATCCTATTCCTGCCACTGTCCTGTCACACGACCACTCTCATGCATGCATTCTACCTGATGGATAAGATTTGCCTATGCTGCTGTCATTAAGGCAGGTATCTTATCACCCTTCCAGTTATTTTCTTCTACATTCCTTGTGGCCTGGTATGCGCCCCCTTGATGCAGCTTCCCTGTCATGAATTCTCTGTACTCCCTACCTGTTCAGCTGTTGACTGCCTATGGAACAGGCCATCTTTGGACTTAGTCTGCATGTGAGTTTGAACCTAGCCGAATCCTCGGCTTGAGGATTATCAGGATTTTATGTTAATAGTCTGGTTACTGTGCTCCAGTTTTCTCCCATGGGGTCTGTTGCAGAAGATTTGGCAGAGTAGATTGTTAATCAAAATTTCTGGAGGATTGGGCTGTTGGTTCAGTTGCAATATTTCCAGAATCTCTCACGTGGCCTTAGTGCATCTCCATATCAGTAGGTGTTCTCAAGGGATGGAGAGTTGAAGTAGGTCATCTCCGTATCAATAGGTAATGATTTATTTATTTGTTTTTTAATTATCATTACAATTACATGTGCAACAATATGGTTACTAGACTCCCCCCATCATCAAGTCCCCACCACCTACCCCATTACAGTCACTGCCCATCAGTGCAGTAAGATGCTATAAAATCACTACTTGTCTCCTCTGTGTTGTTCAGCCCTCCCTGTGCCCCCCCACTACATTATGTCTGCTAATCGTAGTGTCCCCTTTTCCCACTTGTACCTGCTGTCCCATCCATCCTCCCCAGTCCCTTCCCTTTCATAACTGTTAGTCCATTCTTGGGTTCTGTGAGTCTGCTTTTGTTTTGTTCCTTCAGTTTTTTTCTTTGTTCTTGCACTCCACGTATGAGTGACATCATTTGATATTTGTCTTTTTCCACCTGGCTTATTTCACCCAGCCTAATACCCTCTAGCTCCATGCATGTTGTTGCAAATGTTCGGATTTGTTTTCTTCTTATTGCTGAATATTCCATTGTGTATATGTACCACATCTTCTTTATCCATTCATCTGCTGATGGACATTGAGGTTGCTTCCATTTCTTGGCTATTGTAAATAGTGCTACTATAAACATAGGAGTGCCTATGTCTTTTTCAAACTGGGCTGCTGCATTCTTAGGGTAAATTCCTAGGAGTGGAATTCCTGGGTCAAATGGTATTTCTATTTTGAGTTCCTTAGGGAACCTCCATACTGCTCTCCACAATGTGTGAACTAATTTATATTCCCCCAGCAGTGTAGCAGGGTTCCCTTTCTCCACGTCCTCGCCAGCATGTGTTGTTGTCTTTTGGATGGTGGCCATCCTCAGTGATATGAGATGATATCTTATTGTGGTTTTCATTTGCATTTCTCTGACGATTAGCAATGTGGAGCATCTTTTCATGTGCCTGTTGGCCATCTGAATTTCTTCTTTGGAGAAGTGTCTGTTCAGATCCTCTCCCCATTTTTTAATCGGGTTCTTTTCTTTATTGTTGTTGAGATCCGTGGACTCCTTATATTTTTTACATCAACCCCTTATGGGCTATGTCATTTATGAATATATTCTCCCATATTGTAGAGATGCCATTTTCTTGTACTGCTGGTGTCCTTGGCTATACAGAAGCTTTTTAGTTTGATAGAGTCCCACTTGTTCATCTTTGCTTTTGTTTCCCTTGCCCGAGGAGGCATGTTCATGAAAAAGCTGCTCATGTTTATATTCAAGAGAGCTTTGCCTATGACTTACTTGTAGGAGTTTTATGGTTTCGTGACTTACATTCAGGTGTTCGATCCATTTTGAGTTTACTTTTGTGTATGGAGTTAGACAGTAATCCCATTTCATTCTCTCTCACATGTAGCTGTCCAGTTTTGCCAACACCAGCTGTTGAAGAGGGTGTCATTTCCCCAGTATATGTCCATGGCTCCTTTATCATATATTAATTGGCCGTGTATGTGTGGTTTATATCTGCACCCTCTGTTCTGTTCCATTGATCTGTGGATCCATTTTCCTTTGGCATCTCCAGTGAATGGTGAAACGGTCGCATTATTGGACCCCATGCATTGGCCGGAAGGAAAGCCTGCCGCTGTTGTAGCCTGTGAATAAAGTCTGAATAATGCTTGTATTTTCTTCCATTTTTGTATCATTTTCTTACCTTTAGAATTTCAAAGTGGCAGTTGGGTAATTTTGGGGTAGTGAACATGAGACTTAGAGTTTAGTACTGATTCACAATTTCAATGTATTAGTTGTTTGACCTCTGTCATTTTTCTTTTATTGTTTATATGACTTGACAGTCTTAGTGCCTACTGGAATGTAAACTGCCGCATGCCTTACCCGTGATCAAGGGAGCAGATCTTGGTAATTTCAGTTTATATCTGGAGGAGCTAACTGCATTCCCTGAATTTTTTTAACATAAGAGGTCCTTGATGAGGACAGGGTATCAATTCTTTTAAGTTGTATATAACTAAATCAGAGGTGTGAAATAGTTTTTGGAATCCAATCTGTTCCTAAGAAACACTTTTATTTTGAAGATCTTTGTGAAATCATTCACTAGACAGTGAGATGAGAACCTATACTACTACATTAAAAGTGCATTTATGGTTTTTTACACTCTCATTTTGATAGCATTCTGGTTACATTGTGCTATTTTATATGAGGATGATTACGTGAAGAGTATTATAAAGAAAGATGATACCTTTTCAGATCTAAAGATTATACCCTTAGCAAATGTTTTAAGCATTTGTGATAATGAGTTCCTGAACAGTGAAAGGGCTTAATTCACAACTTCAGTGTGCTAAGCCTGTCATGTTTATTTACTTAGAGGAGAAAGGTAGAGCAGTTGAATTTTCAGGACTGAATTAATTTCAGGGTTCTCTTACTTCTCAAAAGCATATCATAACGATTAATATGCCTTGTTTAGAAAGTGAGATTCCAATTCATGGATGTTTATATAGATTTTTTTTTTAAGTCACAGGGGAACATAGCGTTATGTAACGTTTCTAGATGTTTAGGATTTAAGAAAAAGCTATTTCCGTATTTTGTTCTTCAGTAATATACCTGTAAATAATGCTCAGTGTGTTTTATAGATTACTAAGTACAAAGAGGGGAATAAGGATATCAATTAAAGAAAGAATCAAGTTTTCCTGTTTGTAAGTGTGGCTCAATATGTGTGTATTTTCTTTTTCACTCTCATGTAATTCAAATTTTTTGTTTAGGAGCAGCTGAAAAGTGAAATTGTTGCAAGTAACAATATATCCCCAAAGCATCAATATAGTAAGTGATGGTAAAAGTTTATTTAATGTTCTAGGAAGCATGGAATTAAGTACATTATTTTAATACACTTTCTCTGATAAAGTTCCTTTGACAAAGAAAGTATTAATTTTATACCTTACTTTTATGATACAGCAAGTATGGATTATCACTGATATTTAGGAATACATTCTAACACCTTCCAGTGAAGAGGAAGAGAGAAGGACAATGTGGCTGCTGTGGCTCAGTCCCGAGAGCTGACACCCCTTGCGGTCAACATGTTCTTCTTATCTTCTTTGTTTTAGGAATTAGGTTTTCTTTTCTTTGTTTTAATAACTAAGTCTCTGAAGTCTTGGTATTTAGGTCAGTGTTATTGACTACTGCAGTGTTAAGACAAACCAACCACTCTAGAGACTTTTTTTAAGTGGGTTTTTCTCTTCTTGGGAGCCTCACCATTATTTATTTTTAAATAGACCTCTGATGGAGCTGCCTGCTTATTTATTTATTTATCCCATCTGTTTTCTCCATTCCAGTTTCATTCTAAAGAAGCTACTGCTTTTTTTAAGTTTTAATTAATTATGAACCCTTTTATGCTCATTCTTAGCTTCCATGGCCATGTTCTTCTTTATTTCATGTAACGCCAGTTCACTCCTGTTTCTTCATACTCTTTTATACATAATCGCCATTATAAGAGAGTTGGCACTCTCTTTATGTTCATAGTGTACTCTATTTAATGATGATAAAGTTTTCAGATGCTGCTTGTTTGTGATATGTATTAGTATTTTTAATAAATAATAAAATCATTGAAAGTCTTGTAGCAAGGAAGAGAAGCCTAATTTTACAGACTCTGAATAACCAAGAGTAGATTGTCTATATTTTGCATATTTTTACTTAGAAGCATAGGACTTCAATCACCTTCATAGAAATTCCTCTTTAACTGACTGTTGGTATTATGCAGATAAGTAGATGCTTAAATATTTTTTGGTAGTGATTTTTCTACCTTTTTAAAAAACATTTTTATCATTTTTCTATACTTTCAGAGTAACAGTGTTCTCATAATTATTTACAGTTGTTCATAGGTAAAGTCATATAAATGTATCTTATGTCTTCCCATGTGATATAAGTTTTCCAGCCAATATCAGCCTCTGCAAAACTATATGAATCCTTATGCAGAAACAGAGCTCAAAACTCCCAACTTGACTGGAACATAGAAGTACAAAATACTGCTATTGAACTGACAAAACCTCAGGGAAGATTCAGTGGGCCATTTTCAACTTTGATTAGCCTTAAGCCTCAAGTGCTTTTGTTCTGTGTGGTTATTCCTTCTCCAATGTTCTGGTGGTTTTTTGGTTTGTTACAAGGAGATTTGACTCCAGATGGAAGTCAAATGATGGTCCACAAGAAAACCTGTAGTGCTAGACACAAGTATATACCAGGTCAGTAGTTAGAGATACCATATTTCATTGTGCATTTTACACTTTAACATATTTGAAAATAGGATGAATATCATTATTGGTAATATGACAGTTTAATTGGCAGCACTGTTTTCTCTTATAGTGGAACTTAATGATGTATATAACCATATATAATTATAATAACACATAACTTAATATTTATTAGATGGTATGTTAAATTTTGATGAAACATATTATTGATTTACCAGGAATCTGTGATATTCACTACTCAGGAAATTTGGAGTCTCACTAGTCCAAAAATACAATAAAATTTGGTGTTTATTCGTGTGTGCAATATAATAAATGTAACCTTGTTTTTGTTTTCACAGTACCTAAGTATGATTGACCTTTTGGAGTCAGTGGATTATATGGTTAGAAATGCCCCCTACAGGAAATATAAGCCTCATTTACCACTTCGCTCCAATGGTCGACAATGGTAAGTCAGAATTTTCTTTTTCTTAATGAGAAACATATAGTCATATAGTTAGGGACTCTCAGAGTTAAGAGAACTTTAAAGCTGTTTTATGAAGCCCTTTTTTTATGCACTTGAGAGGAGTATCTTTTTTATTATGTCTTTTCTACTTTATATTTATTTATTTTATTAAGGTATCATTGGTATCTTATGCTCAGATTTCATATGAGCAACATTTCCCCCTATTAATCAAGTCCCCACCACATACCCCATTACAGTCACTGTCCATCACCATAGTAAGATGCTGTAGAATCACTACTTGTCTTCTCTGTGTTGCACTACCTTCCCCGTGCCCCCCCCCCCACATTATGTGTGCTAATCGTAATGCTCCTTCTTCCTCCCTTCCCCCCATCCTCCCCAGTCCCTCTCCCTTTGGTAACTGTTAGTCCATTCTTGGGTTCTGTGAGTCTGCTGCTGTTTTGTTCCTTCAGTTTTTTCTTTGTTGTTATACCTCACAGATGAATGAAATCATTTGGTACTTGTCTTTCTCTGCCTGGCTTATTTCACTAAGCGTAATTCCCTCTAGCTCCATCCATGTTGCAAGTGGTAGGATTTGTTTTCTTCTTGTGGCTGAATAATATTCCACTGTGTATACGTACCACCTCTTTATTCGTCTACTGATGGACACTCAGGTTGCTTCCATATCTTGGTTATTGTAAGTAGTGCTGCAATAAACATAGGGGTGCATATGTCTTTTTGAATCTGAGAACTTGTATTCTTTGAGTAAATTTCTAGGAGTAGAATTCCTGGGTCAAATGGTATTTCTGTCTTTAGGTTTTTGAGGAACTCCATATTGCTTACCACAGTGGTTGAACTAGTTTACATGCCCACCAGTAGTGTAGGAGTGTTCCCCTTTCTCCACATCCTCACCAGCACTTGTTGTTCTTAGACTTTTTGATGCTGGCCATCCTAACTGGTGTGAGGTGATATCTCATTGTGGTTTTAATTTTCATTTCCCTGATAATTAGCAATGTGGAGCAGCTTTTCATGTGCCTGTTGGCCACCTGAATTTCTTCTTTGGAGAATTGTCTCTTCATATCCTCTGTACATTTTTTAATTAGGTTATATGCTTTTGGGTTGTTGAGGCATGTGACTTCTATATATATTTTGGATGTTAACCCCTTGTCAGATATGTCACTTACAAACATTCTCCCATACTGTAGGATGCCTTTTTGTTCTGCTGATGATGTCCTTTGCTGTACAGAAACTTTTTAGCTTGATGTAGTCCCACTGGTTCATTTTTGCTTTTATTTCCTTTGCCTGAGGAGGTGCGTTCAGGAGAAAGTTGTTCATGTTTATATTAGATTTTTGCCTATGTTTTCTTCTAAGAGTTTTATGGTTTCATGACTTACATTCAGGTCTTTGATCCATTTTGAGTTTACTTTTGTGTATGTGGTTAGACAATAATCCAGTTTCATTCTCTTTCATGTAGCTGTCCAATTTTGCCAACACCAGTTATTGAAGAGGCTGTCATTTCCCCGTTGTATATCCATGACTCCTTTATCCTGTATTAATTGACCATATATGGTTGGGTTTATATCAGGGCTCTCTAGTCTGTTCCATTGGTCTATGGGTCTGTTCTTGTGCCAATACCAAATTGTCTGAATACTGTGGCTTTGTAGTAGAGCTTGAAGTCGGGTAGTGTAATTCCCCCAGCTTTATTCTTCCTTTTCAGGATTGCTTTGGCTATTCAGGGTCTTTTCTGGTTCTATATGAATTTTAGAACTATTTACTCTAGTTCATTGAAGAATGCTATTGGTATTTTGATAGGGATTACATTGAATCTGTAGACTGCTTTAGGCAGGATGGCCATTCTGACAATATTAATTCTTCCTTTCCATGAGCACAGGATGTATTTCCATGTATTGGTATCTTCTTTAATTTCTGTCATGAGTGTCTTGTAGTTTTCAGGGTATAGTTTATTCACCTCCTTGGTTAGGTTTAGTCCTAGGTATTTTATTCTTTTTGATGCAATTGTGAATGGAATTGTTTTCCTGATTTCTGTTTCTGCTAGTTCATCGTTAGTGTATAAGAATACAACATATTCCTGTGTACTAATTTTGTATCTTGTAACTTCGCTGAATTCAGATATTAGATCTAGTAGTTTGGGAGTGGATTCTTTAGGGTTTTCTATGTGCAGTATCATGTCTTCTGCAAACAGTGACAGTTTAACTTCTTCTATACCAATCTGCATGCCTTTTGTTTCTTTGTGTTGTCTGATTGCCATGGCTAGGACCTCCAGAACTATGTTGAATGAAAGTGGGGAGAGTGGGCATCCTTGTCTTGTTCCTGATCTTAAAGGAAAAGCTTTCAGCTTCTCACTGATAAGTATAATGTGGGCTGTGGGTTTCTCTTATATGGCCTTTATTATGTTGAGGTACTTTCCTCTATACCCATTTTGTTGAGAGTTTTTATCATGAATGGATGTTGAATTTTGTCAAATGCTTTTTCAGCATCAATGGAGATGATCATGTGTTTTTTGCCCTTCTTTTTGTTGATATAGTGGATGATGTTGATGGATTTTTCTAATATTGTGCCATCCTTGCATCCCTG
Source organism: Smutsia gigantea (assembly GCA_032199065.1). Classification (NCBI taxonomy): domain Eukaryota; kingdom Metazoa; phylum Chordata; class Mammalia; order Pholidota; family Manidae; genus Smutsia; species Smutsia gigantea. Next base: position 357,338 of record JAVSCE010006531.1, read on the forward strand.
GAATAAATCCTACTTGATCATGATGCATGATCTTTTTGATGTATTTTTGAATTCAGTTTGCTAATATTTTGTTGAGTATTTTTGCATTTTTGTTCATCAGGGATATTGGTGTGTAATTTTATTTTTTTGTGGTGTCTTTGCCTGGTTTTGGTATTAGAGTGATCCTGGCTTCATACAGTGAGCTTGGAAGTATTGCCTCCTCTTCTACTTTTGGGAAAACTTTAAGGTCGCTCGGTATTAGGTCTTCTCTAAATGTCTGATAAAATTCAGCAGTGAAGCCATCTGGTCCAGGAGTTTTTTCTTAGGTAGTTTTTTGATTACCAATTCAATTTCGTTGCTGGTAATTGGTCTGTTCAGATGTTCTGTTTCTGCCTGCATCAGCCGTGGAAAGTTGTATTTTTCTAGAAAGTTGTCCATTTCTTCTAGGTTATCCAGTATGTTAGCATATAATTTTTCATAGTATTCTCTCATAATTCTTTGTATTTCTGTGGTGTCCTTAGTGATTTTTCCTTTCTCATTTCTGATTCTGTTTATGTGTGTAGACTCACTTTTTTTCTTGATAAGTCTGGCTAGGGGTTTATCTATTTTTATTTTCTCCAAGAACCAGCTCCTACTTTCATTGACTCTTTCTGTTGTTTTATTTGTCTCGATTTTATATATTTGTGCTCTAATCTTTATTATGTCCTTCCTTCTACTGACTTTGGGCCTCATTTTTCTTCTTTTTCTAGTTCCATTAATTGTGAGTTTAGACTGTTCATAAGGGATTGTTCTTTCCTGAGGTAGGCTTTTGTTGCAATATACTTCCTTCTTATCACGGCCTTCGTTGCATTCCATGGATTTTGTGGTGTTGAATTATTGTCATCATTTATCTCCATATATTGCTTGATTTCTGTTTTTATTTGGTCAGTGATCCATTGATTATTTAGGAGCATGTTGTTAATCTTCCATGTATTTGTGGGCTTTTTCATTTTCTTTTCATAATTTATTTCTAGTTTCATACCTCTGTGATCTGAGAAACTGGCTGGCACAATTTCAGTCTTTTTGAATTTACCAAGGCTCTGTTTGTGGCCTAGTATATGATCTATTCTTGAAAATATTCCATGTGCTCTTGAAAAGATTGTATATCCTGCTGCTTTTGGGTGGAGTGTTCTATAGATGTCTGTTAGGTCCATCTGATCTAATGTGTTGTTCAGTGCCTCTGTGTCCTTACTTATTTTCTGTCCAGTTGACCTGTCTTTTGGAGTGAGTGGTGTGTTAAAGTCTCCTGAAATGAATGCATTGCATTTTATTTCCCCCTTTAATTCTGTTAGTATTTGTTGCACATATTTGGGTGCATAGATATTTATAATGGTTACATCTTCTTGTCAGATTGACCCTTTTGTCAGTATATAATGTCCTTCTTTGTCTCTTGTTGCTTTCTTTGTTTTGAAGTCTATTTTGTCTGATAAAAGTACTGCCTTTCCTGCTTTTTTCTCCCTATTAGTTGCATGAAATATCTTGTTCCATCCCTTCACTTTTAGTCTGTGTATATCTTTGGGTTTGAGGTGAGTCTCTTGTGAGCACCATATAAACGGGTCTTGGCTTTTTATCCATTCCATTACTCTGTCTTTGGATTGGTGCATTCAGTCTGTTTGCATTTAGGGTGATTATCGATAGATATTTACTTATTGCCATTTCCAGTTTTGGATTTGTGGTTACCAAAGGTTCAAGGGCAGCTGCTTTACTCTCTTAACAGTCTAACTTAATTTCTCTTATTTATGCTATTATAAACACAATCTGAAGATTTTTTTCCCCTTTTTCTTCCTCCTCTACTCTTTACATGTTAGGTGTCATATTCTGTACTCTTTGTGTATCCCTTGACTGACTTTGTGGGTAGCTGATTTAATTTTGTATTTGGTTATTAATTAATTGGTCTACTTTTACTGTGGTTTTATTTTCTCTGGTGACAGCTATTTAGCCTCAGGCGCACTTCCATTTAGAGCTGTCCCTTTATAAACACTGCAGAGATGGTTTGTTGGGGGCAAATTCCCCCAACTTTTGCTTATTTGGAAATTTTTTTATCCTTCCTTCAAATTTAAATGATAATATTTGTGGTTAGAGTATTCTTGGTTCAAGGCCAGTCTGTTTCATTGCATTGGATATATCATGCTACTCCCTTCTGACTGGTAAGGTTTCTGCTGAGAAGTCTGATGATAGCCTAATGGATTTTCCTTTCTAGGTGATCTTTTTTCTATCTCTGGCTGCTTTTAATAGTCTGTCCTTATCCTTCATCTTTGCCATTTTAATTATTATATGTCTTGGTGTTGTCTTCCTTAAGTCCCTTGTGTTGGGAGATCTGTGCACTTCCATGGCCTGAGAGACTATCTCCTTCCCCAGATTGGGGAAGTTTTCAGCAATTACCTCCTCAAAGACACTTTCTATCGCTTTTTCTCTCTCTTCTTCTTCTGGTACCCCTATAATGCGAATATTGTTCTGTTTGGATTGATCACACAGTTCTCTCAATATTCTTTCATTCTTAGAGATCCTTTTTTCTCTCTGTGCCTCAGCTTCTTTGTTTTCCTCTTCTGTAGTTTCTATTTCCATCTCCTCCACCGTATTTTTTCATTCTTAGAGATCCTTTTTTCTCTCTGTACTTCAGCTTCTTTGTATTCCTCTTCTGTAGTTTCTATTTCCATCTCCTCCACTGTATCCGGTCTGCTTTTAATACCCTCTATTGTGCTCTTTAATGATTGGATCTCCAACCTGAATTCATTCCTGAGTTCTTGAATATCTTGCCATACCTCCATGAGCATGTTAATGATTTTTATTTTGAACTCCTTTTCAGAAAGAGTCATGAGGTCAATGTCATTTAAATATTTCTTAGGAGTTGTATTAATAATTTTACTCTGAACCAGGTTCCTTTGGCATTTCATATTTGTATATGGTGCCTTCTAGTGCTCAGAAGCTCTACTCCCTGTATCTTCTCAGCCCCTGAAGCAATGTCAGGGGTCGCATGGGAGTGGTGTTGGTGCCTGGGGGGAGGAAAGAGCTGTTTCCTGCTTCCCATCTTCTATCCCTGTCTCCACTGCCTGAACCAGTGGGCCGAACACACAGGTATAAGCCTCCATGCTTTTCGTTTGTAGTTGCTGTAGATAGATCTTCCCTCTGACTGGACTAACACCAGGGTAGTGTTTGGTGGTTTGTGAGCCAGGTGGGGCTGGCCGGGAGAAAGGCGCAATAGGCTGCGTATCCCAGAGTGGGTACTTGGAACTGCGTAGCCAGCCAGGGAGCTGGAGCACCTGAAGATTGCCTAAGGAGGAAGATTTATTTTTCCTCCTTAAATATGAAAGTCTGTATGTCAAGGCTCCCGACCTGCTGGGCAGAGTGCACCTGGACAATTTTGTCTACCTGTCCTCTCTCCTGAGCAGTAAACTCTGTGTAATCCTTGCCCCTTTATCAGCCCTCTTGCTAAGGACTTCCTTGTTAAGGAGTCTCTCAGACTGCCTGCCTTTCTTTTGTCCCAGAGCAGCCAGATATGGATCCCTGCTTTCCACATGCAGCTGGAATCTCAGTCTCTCCAGGAATTCTGCCGTCTTAGTTTTCCAACCCCGTAATCACGAGAGCATAATGCAAGCACCATGAAATGTAGGTTTGTGCTCCCAGAGCAGATCTCTGTAGTTAGGTATTAAGCAGTCCCAGGCCTCCACTCCCTCCCTGCTCCGTTTCTCTTCCTCCTGACTGTGAGCTGGGGTGGGGAAAGGGCTTGGGTCACACTGGGCCACAGCTTTGTTATGTTATCCTGTTCTGTGAGGTCTGCTCTTTTCTCCAGCTGTATGCAGTCTGGCACAGTCCTCTTTCCTGTTGCTCTTTCAGGATTAGTTGTATTAATTATATTTTTGTATTATATGCAGTTTTAGGGTGAACCCTGCATTTCACCTCTCAGGCCGCCGTCTTTAATCCAATCTTCACCTGTACTTTCCAAGTATGTAACCTTTTAATTTTAAACTCTCTTTTCAACATTTCAGGGCACGTTCCTCTCTCTGACGTCACCCACACTTTCTAAGTGGGTAACTTTTTAATCTTAGACTTTCTCTCTCCAAACCTTTCAGGGTGCCTGTCCTTGCTGGTGTTGCCTGCTGCACTTCTCTCTTTAATTTACTTTAAATAAAACGTTTACTCTGCTTCACTATTGTCTCTGCCCTTCATTTCTTCATTGGGGCAGGGACAAGGACCGAGGAAAATACACATGCTCCCCCAATGTTTATTAAGTGCCTGAGTGAATAAATGATTTCCTGCCCTGTATCTAAAAATACTTTCTTCACCCAGCCAAATGGTACATACAATTATAATAGATATTATAATATGATATTTTCTTCTTTTGGTTCAAGAATTTGTGCATACTAATGAATGAAGGCTCTTCAGTTGTTTAAGCCTTAGGGGAGATGTATGGATGTTAGGAGAGATGATTGCTTAGGGGCCTAATAATGAGTAAAGGAAGGAGAAGGTGCAGAAAGGTAAACAAAAGATGAGAGATGCTTTCCTCCACTTTCTTCTGAGCAGCAGCCCGTTGCCATAGCAACAGCAGCTGTTTGTGGTACTTCTTCCAGCTTCCTACCTGCTGGTGTGGAGGAACTGAGAGCCACAACCTCTTCACCCAGCAGGGCATTCTCCTAGCATCTCAGAGTGGAGCTGGGGTCAGACTCGGGGAGAGGCAGGCTGAGCTGGACCAGCACAGGTGGCCAAGGGAAGAAGCTGAGCTGCCAGGAGGTGAGGTGAAGGCTGCTGGAAGGTGGAAACTGCCAGGAGGTGGAGGCCGACCCTCAGCCTGAGTTTCACAGGAACTGGGGAGTCAGCTGCCATGTTGGCAAATAATCACAGTTGTGCAACAGCCCTCAGAGGTGATTTCCCAGGTCTCTTCTGATTTAATTGATTCTATTCAACCTCCTGACTGCAAAATTGGGAACCTTGAAGAGCAATAGAAGTTTTCAAGGGCAGCTGCTGACTCAAGCAGATACCCCACACAGCATTGTTTGCCGGAGGTTCCAATGACATTCTTGTCAATAGGGCCAGAGAATACTGTTCTAAACAGGAAATAAGAATGCCAGATCTCTGAATAGGACATTGTGCATGAGGAGGAGTCTGTGTCTCTATAGTGTGTAATTTGTAGTCCTCCTAATCACATCAACAGCTTTATTGCAAGATTTGCCAATTTCTGCAGCAGAAATATGACTTGAAAATGCCAAAAAAGACTTATCATCTTTTTATGTTCTCCTTTCTGCTAATTCTAAACCATCTCGAACCAACAGTCCTTTATTTGCAAAGGGTGAGGAAAGGCAGGAATTGGGGTAATCATAAATCACATTTGATAGGTTTATTAATCAATTTAACTTATTTATTACAGTGTAACAACTGACCAAAAGTGAAGACGTAAGGAAATTGTGAATTCGAAAACATTGGAGCTTATAAAAGTTTTCTGTTAAAGAGAGTTATCTTTTCTATCAACACCAAAGGAAAACTTACCGAAACAATTCCTGGAGCTGCTCACGGCTCACTGAGGAGCAGCACAGCAGGAGCCTGTGATTTCACGGCAGCTCCCACCACGTGCAGCCTCTTGTTATCAGCAGCAAGCCAAGGAGTCTACTGAGCAACGCTGCTGTTGGCATTTATCCTTTGTCATTCTCAAATCTGCTTCTCCAAGTAGGATGCAGTTAATGAACATGTTTATAAGCCAGTGATTTGTTTCTGGCACTATTTTTGCTTCTTTTTACACCAAAATTCATTCATGGGGAGGAAATATTGAGACATGGACCGTGGGTGCAGTCAGAGTAGGATGAGGGCCTCTGGAATAAACATGGCAGAATATTTACAGTCAAAGCAATGTAACAATGTAAAGTCCCTTATCGAAACTGTGTTCAGCATTATGCAAAGTCAAGGTCACACTGATTCTCTAGGGTAAAGATACCAGACTAGGAATATAGACATGTTCAGTGAGATCAGTTAAAGGTCAAAAGTCCAGGAGGAACTTGGCCTGGAATGTTTGAGTGTTCTGCAAGCATATCTCAGCATAACATGTGACTTCACTGTAAACAGCCCTAGCAAACAGACAACAACCCAGCCCACCTTGAGGGGAGGGCAGGTGGTGCAAGTCCACACCCTAAGCCCTCAGTTCCCCCAAATCCTCAACTGCCTATAAATCACCTAGACAGTGCACAACCCTGGGCTCTCTTCTCCCCTCCTGGTGTGAACCAGGAGCTCTGTCCTCTCACTGTATCTCTCAATAAAAGCCTCTGCCCTGGCTCTCCTACCTTGACTGTTTGCTAAGTTCATTCTTTGACTCCGCAAACAAGAACCCCAGCATCATATTGTTAATTGTCTCATCGTTAAGTGACCTTTCCTACTATGTTGTTATGAGATTTTACAGAGCATGTGAATAAGCATGGTCTTAGAAATCAAGCTGTAGGTTGACATTTTAAACCACAACAGTCAGAAGTGAAGCATCAAGCCAAGGGTGTGGGAGGGAGACCCCCCACTAAGAGCGTTCCCTAAGGACATACCAGAGTTAAATAACATCAGGAAATTGCTCTGATGCATCTCATGACCTCTAGATGACAATGTGGTGTTTCATTTACTGCTATGTATCAAGATGGAAAACAGAATAGAGCTAATTTAATTTGGTTTATAAAATAGTCTATGAGTGATGGGGGAGAAAAGGTGGGAGGATGACAAGAGGGAGAGAGGGAGGGAGGAAATGGTCTCTTGAGACCAGGCTGGAACATCCCTCTGACTCATCCACCACACTCTCTAGGCCTGCCCTTTTCATGGGGTGTCTTGAGTAATAGATGAGATGGTCTTTGTGTAGAATTCATACAGCAGCTCACCAAATGTCCTAAAGCAGATACACGATGTAATAAGAGATCTGCCATTGAACCCTGTCTTGGCACTGTCCTTCATAAGATACAGACTCATACCCTCCGTAGAGAGGAAGCCAGTAATGACACTGGGAGCAGGGAGTGTCACATGAGATATTTGAGGTATTTATGTTCTGTGCCATATTCCACACAGCTTGCTACAAGAAAGCATACACAAAAATGCCAACATACTGTAGTAAGAACAAAGAATCAGGTCTAGGAAAAACATAACTGATAGGAAATGAAGACCCAGGGTTAGGGGCTTATGTAAGGGACAAGCCATAAGGACGAGGCCATGACTACACTCGAGTTTTTTTTGGTCCCATATTTCCTGGCAGGACAGTAAAACGGGATGTGCTGCCCACGTGTGGCACCAGCTGATGGGTGGAGCCAGGCTGCTGGCACACACCCACTTCCCACCTCTATGCCATCTGTGGAGAAGCCCTGCAGCAGGTGGCCCCGGCCTCAAGCCTCATGGCCTGTGATAGCCCCTTGCAGGTGGCATTTCAGCAGTGACCTACTGGAGGCAATGGCTAGGGACAAAGCTTCAGGCCAGGGGCAAAGAAGGTCTTCAGGTATTCAAGGGTCTTCTGGTGCTCCAGGAGCAGCCTGACTCCCTCTGGTCCTGGCCTGCACCCTGTGAGAGAGAAAACATAGGGCTGCTTGAGAACACAGCCCAGCAGCCTTGTGATACAACAGGCCCTTTAAGAAGCTTCCAGAAAGAAATGGCCTGTGCCTCTAGCTCCTGGTAAGGACCCCACCCGCCACTGACTCAGGGACCAGGAAGCTTATACCCTGAGCCCCAGAGCCAAGGATAAATCCCATCGCTCTGCTGCCGACACTCCATTCTGTCTGACTTTTTATTTAATGGCCAGCCCAAGACTGACATGATACATGTCTATTTTTCATCCAGGGAGCAAACAAATACAAGTCTTTGAACAAGAGAAAACCAAAAGAGCCAAATGTGGCTATTATTCCTCATTAAAACTTACAGTGTCAAGTTGTAAACCCCAAGGAAGATGCTGAGGCTGTAGTGGGAGGCCCAGGAAAGGCAGGGAGAAGTGGAGAGAAGCGTAGAGCGATCGCCTTTGCCCGTCTCTCTCTGACATTTTCCAGGTCTCACTGTGGGGATCCAGGGCTGTGGCAGGAGTTCCCATCAAGGCCACGTCTGTCACCCTGTAGCCCCCGCGGCTACATCCCAAGGCCCACTGTCTCTGCCTCATTCATGCCAGGAGGGATGACATGGGTTCTGTCTGAGCAGCAGACCTGGGGAAACATCACAGACTCACCACTAACAGAAACAAAAATGCCTATCTCATTTACTCTTCACTCCAACCCGTTGTAAGGGCCTCTCCATCCCCATTTTGTAAGTGAGGAAATTGAGATTTAGAGAGATTACGTAACTTGAAAGTGATTACAACTGTTGGGGGAGCACTGTGTATTTCCTCGGTCCTTGTCCCCGCCGCGACAAAGAATTGAAGGGCCAGAGACACTGTAGTGAAGCTGAGTAAAAGCTTTATTTAAAGTTACTTAGAGAAGAAGTGCAGCAGGCAACCTCAGCAAGGAGAAGCGCCTGAAAAAGTTGGAGAGAGAAAGTCTAAGATTAAAAGGTTACATACTTAGAAAGTGTGGGCCACCTCAGAGAGGGGAGCGCCCCCTGAAAGCTTGAAAAGAGAGTTTAAAGTTAAAAGGTTATGCACTTGGAAAGTGTGGGTGACCTCAGAGAGAACAGTGCCCCGAAAGGTTGGGGGTCCCCCTTTTAAGGATTCTTTAGGAATGTGACTAAGGACTGGGGGTGCAGACTTGTTAAGTGGTCTATGAATGCTTAGAATTAATGCAAGGAAGTTCCTGCTCTGATTTCTCCCTGGGATACCAGCGTCTTGGTCTGGGTGCAGATGAAAGAGCTTGCCTGCCCAGCCCCCAAGGTGGGCTGAGCTATTGTCTGCTGAAGAGTAAATTAAGAATCTTACATCTTTAACTTCCTGGATATTAAAGTTCAATCTTTAAAATGGAATCCTTTCTGCCTTTCACTATGTTGTTTATGGCTGGGCCTGCATGCTAAATTAGTTGCCTAGGTTACAAACTACTTAATTAGGGCCAGAAGGAGAAAAAAAACAGCATATAGATCTAGGTACAGAAAGTAAGCTGGGCCTGCATGATTAATACAATAAAGACATGGGCGATGCTGAGGTACTTTCCTTTATCTGGGAAATATTCAAACATTCCAGGCCAAGTTGCTCTTGGCTTTTTGAACTTATTGATTAATTTTGGGTCTTTTTTACTGTACTTTCTGGCCTTTTACTTTCCACCACACACATATCTATTTTCCTACCTAACACAACCATTAAAAGATGACTCAGAATGCAATCAAGGTGCCTCCTGTCCTGGGTGGGAGTTGAAATGGCAAAAGCACCCCCTTTAAAAAGACGTGCATTTCTACATTTTCTAGTTGCTCCTGAGTAGCAAGGGGGTAGAAACCTTGCGGAAGCACGAGGTAGTGGATGGAGGCAGAGTGGCCCTGGGGGCATCAGGTAGATGGAAGTTGCCATCAGTCCTCATGGCATCCCTGGGAGACATCCTCATCTTCCTCATTTGCTCACAGGGGGCTGAAGCTTCTGCTCCACATGGTCCTCAGGCCACGCAGGCTGGAAATGGAGTTGCTGGAAGGGGAGACCTGCCCACTCTCCTCAGCTGCCCCTGAACTCTCCCTCTCCTGGGATATGCCCCAAGCTGCACTGTGTGCCTATTATTTATTTAATGCTCACAGCAGCCTGCCTACATGGTGTGTCATTGTGCATTTACAGTCACCCAGTGTTAGAGCTTTGAGACTGCCGCATGAAATGCAGTCTCTTTACTTCTCAATCCTTGCATTATTTCTAAGGCTTGGGCATTCTGAGAACAGTCAGGCAGGGGACACATTGTCCATTTTCACAGTATTTCAGCTCTGGGTCTGGAAGACCTAGATTAGAAGAGGAAAAAAATGTCATAAAATGCGGAGAAGATTAATGTTAGAACCCAGAACTACCTCCGGGCATAGTAAGCCCCCCTTTGTATCACCTACAGCAGCTGCACCCCAGCCTTGAATCCCCCAAGGCCTCACCCCCAACCGAGTTCTAAGAAAAATATGTTCTAGTTACTGGAAAACCCACCCATTGTTCAAGTGTCCCTCATTCTAGACAGTTTCCCTAGCAACGGCCAGCCACCCGACAGGAAAGGGCAAAGGTAACCTGCCCTTACCTTAAAAGGTACCTACTTCCCTTTACTTGCATACCTTCTAAGTTACATCAGCCGGCAACTTGGCGCCAGCTGAGCTCAACCTATAAAAGTGTACAAGACATACTTGTTTTAAACCATCCAATCAGCACCCCCTCTTCCTGAACCTTGTAATGCATAGAAGTCATGGGACCAATTTCCCTCGCTCAATTTCCTTTATAAGCAGCTTCCCCCTTGCTGCCACTGCTGCTCTCTCCTTTAGAGATAGCCATCTGTCTTTCAGGCAATAAACTTTGCTGCTGGAGATCTCGTGTCCTGTCTTCGTGAATGAGTGAATCGGGTAGCTGAAGAACCCCCCTTTCAATTAAAGTTCTCTGTTTAAAAAAAAAATGGAGAGAAGCTTATTTCTCATTTGACTCAACTAGCCTAGGTAACAAGCAACATCTCAGATCACCTCTTACCATCACTCCACATGACTGCAGACAGCCACCCCGCTGTTGCCGTTACTCATTTGAGGTTGGCATTGAGGTTATTCTAAATAACACTTTAATTTCTTCATCCTACCCATGATAGAATTATGCGTTTGCACCTTTTATGACTTTATGTTCTTGAAATTAGCTGTGAATCAGGAATAAGCTTGCCTGGAGCTGCTGCATTTACTTGATATTATAAAGTGAAAGTCACATGTGTAATACACATGTCTGAGTTGTGCTGTTTTGTAAAAAGTTTGCAAATAAATCCTTTTGAACCAAAGGAAAATGTAGGATCTTCCTTTTGTGGGGCAAGGTAATGCTCAGAAGAATGTTGGGGGCAGGGTTCTGAACTCTGCCTCTGCTCCTTACAGTGGCATTCTAAGGCATGCTGTTGGGGAGGATGAGGTTAGCGGTGGCATGAAAGACTCCCGGCTGACTGGCAGGGTTCTGGGTCCTGTGGGAGGTGGGGGTGCCTAACAAGTCATTAATCTGTCCATCTGTTTTAGGCAGTTTTCTGGGTTTGTGTTATATTTAACAGTTTTAAAAACTTGGTTTGCTTTAAAGAGGCCTATTATGGATAAGGTAGGGTGCCAAGCTCCACAGGTTTATGATCCTTTGTTTGTGTATGTTTTGTTCAGAGTTGAATCTTCAGCACCTAGAAAAGTTCCTGGCCTGTATTAGGGGTCTGATAAATATTTGTTGAAAAAGATTACAACAGACGAAAAAGTCATTCATTCACTCATTCCTTCATTGAGATGGAATATTTGGTAAAATACACATGCCAGCAAGGATTTAGGTTCATTCAGTAGGTCTGGTTGGGGCCTACAAATCAGAATTACTTTTAATTTTTAATCATAAATATTTTAAAACACACAGGAAAATAAGCGTATAGTGACTGCCCATGTATCCATTACCTAGATTAATAGTTATTAACAGTTTTGCCATGTTTACATCATCAATTTTTTAGACTAAATATTTTAAATAAATTAAATGGACACCATGAAAATCAGAACATTTTCCTTCTTAAAATCAATGCTATTGTTTAGCTAACATAATTAATGGTAATTTTCTATTATCATCATCTAATACCTGATCCATATTCAAAATTTGCCAATTGCTCCAAGAAAGTGTATGTTACTCCCATTTTAGTCCTACCAGGATCCATTCCCTACTGTATTTGGTTGTTCCATCTCTTAAGTCACTTATATTCTAGAATGGAGCTCCCCTGCCCCTTTCTCTGGCATGACATTAACTTGGTGAAGAGAACAGGCCAGCTGTCCCTCAGAACGGCCTAGTTTCTGAATTTGTCCAGCTGCTGAATTTGTGGTGTCATTTACCTTATTTCACTTACCCATGAATTCTCTGTAACCTGGAGTGTGGATGCAGAGGCTGGATTACATTCAGGTTAAACATTTCAGGCAAGACATCATCATTGATGCTGTACGATATTGCATTACCTCATGAGGTACATCTAACTGACTCTTTATCTGTAGCAAAGACAGCCTCACCTCTCCCTCATAAAGTTCTATTTTTCTTTTTGAACCATCAGATAATCTGTGGAGTCAGACTTGCGCAGCACTAGGGGACCCAGTTCTCCATCCGTGTGTCACCTGATGGCTCAGTCATCCATTGATGATCCTTGCCTCCATCAGTGACTTCAGTAGGGGTTGCAAAATGTTGATTTCTCTATTTCTAGCCGTCCTTTTATATTCATTAGTTGGCAGTCTTTATCGGAAATAAAGAGCGAGGGAGAGATTTATCTCATCAATTGCTTCTTCTGGAAAGGCAAGGTATATAGTTATGTATTTTGAATTGTCCCTTTAGTAGTAAGGAGTTGACCTCAAATGTGTTTTGCCTGTTTTGTCTTTGGTTTTCTCTTTTCTGAGTATCATTTTGTAGATTTACAGGTTTGCATATAGTCAGTGGATTTCATTCACCTTAAAGCTGCAATTTTCCCATGTTTGGCCAGTAAAAGGCCCTTCAAACTGCCTCTTTTCCTGGCACAGGAAGGTGTCCCCAGCTCACCAAGTGCACTCCCCCACCCAGACCAGAACCAGCCACTTCTCTAAAGAGGCCTGGTTCCTTTCTTGGGGAAACTAGAGACAAAACTCTGGCTGTTGAGGGTGCTCACTGCCACTGGGTCATCAATGCTTTAGGCCCTTCAGTGGGAGAAAATAGGGGATGTCTTCCCAGTGGGTTTCAGCCCCGCGCAAGTTCGCTGTGGATTCAATGTGACCAAAGAAATTGACAGCAAACCATTCTTGGGGTGAAAGGGTTATACCCAACTTTATTTCTAGGTGGCAGGTCAGTCACTAAAATCTCATTCACTCAGAGTGAGTCTGCATGCAGCAAGCTGGTCTCTGCCTCTGGGCCCCTCTGTCTGCACAGCCATACTCTGCGCCTCTCTGCCTGCATAGCCGTCCCACACAGCCATCGTCTGGGCCTCTGCACAGTCGTCCTCTGGGTCTTTGTCCTTGGCACTACCACCACTCCAGCCTCTGCTCTGCTCTCCAGCAGCTTTGCAGCCTTGCCACCATGTTGTGCCCAGAGCACTGGGAAGAGCTCTTCATATAGTGTCAACAGCCATGTATTGCCCACAGGTGTGCAGTGAGCTAGTCAACCAGGGCCAGGTTAGAATCCTGGCCACAGGAACTCTCATTGTATCCACAGGGGAAAATACACGTGTATATATTTTAAAATTCTTTGTTCATATTGAAATTTTCTATTCAAATTTAACAATATTGAAGTTTTACTTTAACTTTAAAATTTGTTATACTTATATTGCTTTTCTCTTACACTGAAAACAGTTCCTAACATTAACATATTTATTTCTATATCTTTTAATACATATATTAGTTTTAAAATAAAAATATCCGTATTATTTCTTTTAACTCCTGGGTTAAACTTTAGATTTCTTTTATCCTGAGAACATATCCCCCTAAGCATGTTAAAATATTTGCCTTAAAGCATCGCAATAATTATTTTCTTGATGTGTTTGTTACCAATTAGGAATGTAAGTATACTTATTTTCAATTTCAGGAACTCTTGTTTTAAATATTCAAGGATTTACTTGGTCAAAAAATCAACATTAAATAAAAACACACAAGTCTTGCTTCCATCTCTGTCAATTCCATCTTGTGATTCAAAAAAAAGTTTGTGTATTTCAAATTTTTGTCTTGCCCTTGTTCTTTCCCCCCTTCTCTTCTGGAACTGTTGTAGAGCTCCTAAGGAGGTCTGAGTGAAGTAGGTGGCGGTGGCAGAGCGTAGGGATGCTGTGGTGACTGAAGCAGGGCCCAGGGCCCAGGCAGGGTAAAGAGGGCAGCCTCAGGAGGTGGTGGCCTGGCATGGGACAGGTAGTCAGAGCCTGAGCAGGGTGTGGAGGGAATTGCAAGGAGGGCTGCCTTGGAGCCCCAGCAAGGTGCGGGCTTCCACACAGTGATTCCACCTGATGCAAATATTGGAGTACAGGTGGAGAGAGGAGAGCATCTGCAGCGGGGAAAGGGGCAGAGACAGTGGTGGGAGCTTGTTTACACACAGGTGGAGCACAGTTTACAAAATATATCTATGCACATAGACATAAATATAGATGTAAATCTGTGTACACACTGTACAGACATACATATATTCCTCTGTACCCAGTACTGTCTAATAACACAGGGTAAATTTTTAATTTTTAGATTTTTCTGTGAGGGTGTGTATACAAAATTTAAAAAGTAAAAATGTACACAGCCAGAAAGACTGGACTGGCTTAGGGAAACACATTCTGCCCATTTTCTGCCTGAAACCTGGAAGGAGGAGCAAGCCCCCTGTGTGCACTGCACCTGCTTCCATTTCCACCCCTCCAACCATGGCTCCTATTTTATACCAAGGCTATTCAGACAGCCTTATTTTATTATTATTATTTTTTTGGTATCATTAATGTACAATTACATGAGCAACATTATGTTTAGTAGACTTCCCCCGTCATCAGGTCCCCACCACATACCCCATTACAGTCACTGTCCATCAGTGTAGTAAGATGCTATGTAATCACTACTTGTCTTCTCTGTGTTGTACAGCCCTCCCCATGCCACCCCCACATTATGTCTGCTAATTGTAATGCCCATTTTTTCCCCCTTATCCCTGCCTTCCCACCCATCCTCCCAGTCCCTTTCCCTTTGGTAGCTGTTAGTCCATTCTTGGGTTATGTGAGTCTGCTACTGTTTTGCTCCTTCAGTTTTTTTCTTTGTTCTTATACTCCACAGATGAGTGAAATCATTTGATACTTGTCTTTCTCCACCTGGCTATTTCTTTTTTTTTTAAGTTTCTATTATTTTATTTTATTTATTTATTTATTAATAAGTTTATTTTGATATCATTAATCTACAATTAAATGAGTAATATTATGGTGATTACACTACCCCCTTCATCAGGTCCCCCCCACAACCCCATTACAGTCACTGTCCATCCACCTGGCTATTTCACTGAGCATAATGCCCTCTAGCTCCATCCATGTTCTTGCAAATGTTAGGATTTTTTTCCTCATGGCTAAATAATATTCCATTGTGTATATGTACCACCTCTTCTTTATCCATCCATCTGCTTATGGACACTTAGGTTGCTTCCATTTCTTGGCTATTGTAAATAGTGCTGTGATAAACATAGGGGTGCATATGTCTTTTTCAAACTGGGCTGCTGCATTTTAGGGTAAATTCCTAGGAGTGGAATTCCGGGGTCAAATGGTATTCCTATTTTGAGTGTTTTGAGGAAACTCCATACTGCTTTCCAGAATGGTTGAACTAGTTTACATTCCCACCAGCAGTGTAGGAGGGTTCCCCTTTCTCCACATCCTTGTCAATATTTGTTGTTTGTGTTTTGGATGTTGGCCATCCTTACTAGTATGATGTGATATCTTATTGTGGTTTTAATTTGCATTTCTCTGATGATTAGTGATGTGGAGCATCTTTTCATGTGCCTGTTGGCCATCAGAATTTCTTCTTTGGAAAACCGTCTCTTCATATCCTCTGCCCATTTCTTAATTGGATTAGTTGCTTTTTGTTTGTTGAGGTGGGTGAGTTCTTTATATATTTTGGATGTCAACCCTTTATCGGATATGTCATTTATGAATATATTCTCCCATACTGTAGGATGTCTTCCTGTTCTACTGATGGTGTCCTTTGCTGTACAGAAGCTTTCAGCTTGATATATTCCCACTTGTTCATTTTTGCTTTTGTTTCCCTTGCCCGGAGAGATATGTTCATGAAGAAGTTGCTTATGTTTATGTCTAAGAGATTTTTGCCTATGTTTTTTTCTAAGAGCTTTATGGTTTCATGACTTACATTCAGGTCTTTGATCCATTTTGAGTTTACTTTTGTGTATGGGGTTAGACAATGATCCAGTTTCATTCTCTTACATGTAGCTGTCCAGTTTTGCCAACACCAGCTGTTGAAGAGGCTTTCATTTCCCCATTGTATATCCATGGCTCCTTTATCGTATATTAATTGACCATACATGTTTGGGTTAATATCTGTACTTTCTATTCTGTTCCACTGGTCTGCTCTTGTGCCAGTACCAAATTGTCTTGATTACTGTGGCTTTGTAGTAGAGCTTGAAGTTGGGAAGTGAGATCCCCCCTGCTTTATTCTTCCTTCTCATGATTGCTTTGGCTATTTGGGTTTTTTTTGTGGTTCCATATGAACTTTAGAACTATGTGTTCCAATTCGTTGAAGAATGCTGTTGGTATTTTGATAGGGATTGCATTGAATCTGTAGATTGTTTTAGGCAGTTTGGCCATTTTGACAATATTAATTCTTCCTACCCAAGAGCGTGGGATAAGTTTCCATTTGTTAGTATCCTCTTTAATCTCTCTTAAGAGTGTCTTGTTGTTTTCAGAGTATAGGTCTTTCACTTCCTTGGTGAGGTTTATTCCTAGGTATTTTATTCTTTTTGATGTAATTGTGGATGGAATTGTTTTCCTGATTTTTCTTTCTGCTGGTTCATTGTTAGTGTATAGGAAAGCAACAGATTTCTGGGTATTAATTTTGTATCCTGCATGTGGGATTCACTTATAATTTAAGTATAAAAATCATATGAATAATCACAGTTGATTTGATTGTTTATAGTAACCAAATCAGTTTCTGTGGTATGACTGCCGTTGCATTGTTCACCATGTAAGAACTTGTTCGCTGTGTTAAAACTTGTTTGTTATGCTCCAGAAGATTGGAGACTGTTGAGAATTAAGCTTGGAGTTGATTAATGATAGTGTTTTGAGTTCCCTATGCAGAATTCTATTGTTGTTAGCAACCATTTGATCAATATATGTGAGAGGTGCTCTCTCAGCATCACTCTTGAGCTGTTATGCCTTGAGTCCCCTGGCTGGTCCTTTCAGGTGTTGGATATCTCATCGTGTCACCTCCTCAATCTGCGGGTCAGAGGCAGGGAGGGAGCCAACAAGTGGTGCCCGAACAGGGACCCTTGAAACTCAGAGCAGGAAAGCTCCGAAGATCGTTGATCTGGTAAGACTCCCGAGAAAGTGTGTGTAGGGACAGAATCGAGACGCCAGGGACACTATAATGGGCCAGAACGAATCTAAAGTTGCTAAGATGGAGGATTATTTAAAATTACTCTGTGCCCTCCTAAAAACATCAGGAGTGAAAACTTCTAAAAGAGACTTTGCTCAACTCCATAAATATATTTAAAAATATTGTGATTGGTTGCCTCCACAAGGAACTCTTAAACAGGCTGATTAGAATAATGTGTTAAGAGATTTTAAGAAAGTTCACAGACAAGGCAATGTTATTCCTGTGCCTGTCTGGTCTTTGTGTAATCTGATCACTCTCGCTCTGCAGCCTTTGCAAACAGCCTCACTCTCCGATTCTAGATGGGACACACAAGAGCGACAGATAGAAGTCCTAGATGATGTGGTGGAATCAAGTAAACAACCCTCCTCACCACATGCCTCCGACTCCTCATCATCCTCCTCGTCCTCCTCTTCGGACACTGAGGGTGAGACCCCTGCTCAGCCCTCTTGTCGTAGAAAAGCTTCTGTTTCTGCTCCAAGTGCATCTGCCTTTGCAGCAGGAATACGTAAAGCCCAAAGGGAAGGTGATCTAGATGCTTATTTAAAGCCTTTAATCGCACCTGTCACTTTAACTCCTTTTGGACTTAATGAAGATCCTGAATTCCCACAAGGGGGAGTTAGAGCGCTTTATGCGCACATTCCTTATAAAACATTAAGAGATTTCAAACAAGCCATCTCTACTTATGGCACTAACTCGCCGTATGTAGTGGGTCTTTTGAAGGGCTTGGCAGAACAAGAAAGGATGATTCCTCATGATTGGGATTTGCTGGCTCATACCTGTTTAGACTCTTGCATGATTTAAGACAATTTAATGCAGTTCTTAAACCTATGGGACCTTTACAACAGGGCCTCCCTTCTCTGGCTATGATTCCAAAAGATTGGGATATGGCTATCATTGATCTTAAAGATTGCTTTTTTACAATTCCTCTAGCCGTAATGGACAGAGAAAAGTTTGCTTTTACTGTCCCTTCCTTAAATCTGCAAGCTCCTTCAGAGAGATTCCAGTGGAAAGTACTTCCTCAAGGAATGTTAAACAGCCCTACAATTTGTCAAAATTATGTGCATAGAGCTCTTCAGCCTATACGTGAGAAATGGCCTTCAGCTTATATCGTTCATTATATGGATGATATTCTTATAGCTTTACCTAAACATCTATCTCTTATTGCCATTCTCAATGAGACTGAAACTGAATTAAAACAATGGGGCTTACAAATAGCTCCTGATAAAATACAAATACAATACCCAATGAATTATTTAGGGAATAAAATTCAAGAAAATTCAATAATTCCTCAGAAAATTCAAATAAGGAGAGATCATCTTAAAACTTTAAATGATTTTCAAAAGCTTTTAGGAGATATTAATTGGATTCGACCTTTACTAGGTATTCCTACTTATAAATTACAAAACCTTTTTGATATTTTGAAAGGACCCCCAGATCTTAATAGTCCAAGAAATTTAACCTCAAAAGCTGAGGAAGAACTCAGATGGATAGAACAACACATTCAAAATGCTCAATTATCAAAAATAGATTTACATAAACCCTTGCTTTCATTAATTTACTTTACTCCCCATTCTCCCACAGGATTACTCTGTCAATGTGACAGTTGGTTAGAATGGATATTTTTGCAGTATCAAACTAAACCCTCGTTGCAACCTTACATTGACAAAATAGCCTCCGTTATCCTCAAATGACGACAGAGACTAAGACAGATGATTGGCCAAGATCCTCACTCCATTATTCTTCCATTATCAAAACAAAATATTACACAAGTTCTTCAGGAAAATACTCATTGGCAAATTGCACTTTCTGATTATTTAGGAAGTATTGCCTGTCATTACCCTAAGAATAAATTGTTTTCCTTTTTTCAGCGTCATCAGTGGATTCTTCCTCAAAAGACTTCATCCAATCCACTAATACATGCTATCACTTGTTTTACAGATGGTACAAAATCTTTTAAGGCAGCCTATACAACTTGTTCTGGTTTATCAAAAATTTTTCATCCATCTTTTACTTCTGCACAACAAAATGAGTTATATGCTGTATTGCAAGCTCTGCAAGATTTTCCAAGTCCTCTCAATATTGTTACTGACTCTGCTTATGCTGCCTTCTCTATTCCTCTTTTAGAAACTGCTACATTAGGAACTACACACTCCCCTCTTAACACTTTATTTTCTCAATTACAGGTGTGCATCCGTCAGCGTTTGCATCCCTTTTTTATCACTCACATACGATCACATTCTAATTTACCAGGTCCTTTATCATACTGTAATGATAAAGTAGATAAATTTGTTTCTTTAGTTAATTACCCACCAGCTCAACGCTATCATGACCTGACTCATGCTCCTTCTTTTACTTTACAAAAGCATTTTTCTCTTTCAGCCTCTGAAGCTCAACATATCCTGAATTCCTGTCAGACCTGTTCTCAAATTAATTCTCCTCATTTACAGGCTGGAATTGTTCCCAGGGGAACACATCCTAACGCCTTATGGCAAATGGACATTGCCATTGTTCCTGAATTTGGAACTCTTAAACATGTTCATGTTTCCATAGATACATATTCTTCTGCTTCATGGGCCACAGCTTTAACAGGAGAGTGATCTCATCATGTCATTACTCATGTCTTACAAGCCTTTGCAGTACTGGGCATTCCTGCTACCATAAAAACTGATAATGCTCCAGTTTATCTTTCCTCTACACTGAAAAAATTTTTTCAGCTATATAACATTACTCATAAAACAAGTATTCCTTATAATTCTACAGGTCAAGCTTTAGTTGAATGTCGTCACCTTACTCTTAAGAATTACTTATTAAAACAAAAAGGGGGATTACTCCCTGATATGATAAAACTAACAGCTAATCAATGATTAATGCATGCTTTACATATTCTTAATTTTGATCTTTTAAAAGGAGATGGACGATCAACTATGGAAGTACATTTTTCTGACAATATTTCTTTTTCTAAAATGAGAGCAGTTCCTGTATGGTGGTCTCCAATAGGTTCTTCACAATGGTATAAAGGTCATATTAAGGTGTGGGGCAAAGGGTTTGTTTGTGTCATTACAGAGGATCAACGCCTGATTTGGCTACCCAGGAAAAGAATTAAGATACGATATGAAGAGGAACTCCCAACATCTGCATCCTCCTGAAGAGCTGCTCCAGAGGATAGTCACCAACAAATCTCACCAATGGAATGAAGCTTCCTGGATAGCAAAGTTTCTACTTTTGTTTTTAATGATGGTATTTATATATACACCCACTGCACAAGCTTGCACTATTACAACTAGTGTGAGCAGTCCTCCATATTTAGGCCGAGGAGTAGTCCTTTAGTGTGTATCCACCTGTTCTACTCCAGTAGGTCCTGTAGTAGGGAAAAAGAATGGTGAAGAAATATATAGGCAAACTTCTGGAGGAAAACTTGGATGGTATAATGCTACTGATCAATCTAAAAGGGAAAATAATCGATACGATATATATAAAAAAGTTTTGACTCGAGAAGATATTGGAAATTATACCTGTGAAAAATTTCAAAAAGGATCTTCTGATATATTATATAAAAGTAGTTTTGTGTATTTAAATATATTATTAGCTCCAGAATGTAAGTTCTCTTCACCTAACCTATGGCTGCAACTTGCAAGCCAAGGGTTGAATAAGTCATCCTTTTGTGTAACAGGAAATTCTTCGATTAGTGGATTATTAACAAAGAATTTAATAAGAATAGAACTTCCTCCCCCAGTGTTTATTAAGATATCAGGAATAAACATTACCCATTCTCCTAGAATTCTTGTACGTGCTATTCAATTAAATCTTCCTGTTAGTACTACCATAATTTCTGATTGTATATGCATTAATTGTACTCAAGTACCTTCTTATTGTAATTCTCCTGTTAATGTAAAATGGCCATATGGATATAGACTTCCAAATGGCTAGTTATTTGTATGTGATAACAAAACGTATCAAGCCCTTTCTTCCCATATCAAGGCGTCTGAGGCATGGGACGCATTCTTCCAGCTTTAATAGATCATCCTGGACATAAACATGGAAAGCCTTTTCGAGCTTTACCGTCTAGCTTTGACGAAAACGTGAAGCTATTGGATCCCGCTGCTGTTGCAGTTGCTGCTACATTTCTTTTCCCAGTTCCTGGACTTGTTACTGGGATGCAAAATGAAATATATAAATTAGCCTATGTGTATAGTAAAACTACAAATTTGACTGCTTCTATATTATCTGAACTGAACCAAGAATTAGGAGAAGTACGGATTGCTGTACTTCAAGATCGTGCTACCATAGATTATTTACTGTTGAAAGAACATATGGGATGTGAACAATTTCCAGGGATGTGTTGTTTTAATTTGTCTGATTTTTCTCATACTATTCAAGATCAAATAGACAACTTTCACCATGTTATTGATAAGTTTTCACAAATGCCTACATTGTCAAATTGGTTTTCTTGGTTTCATTGGACATGGCCTATAATTGCAGGTCTAATACTGTTATGCATTTGTACTCCTGTTCTCCTAGTGTGTGTGCAGAATGCAGTTGTTGGTCTTTTAAAGCCAATACAAGCATATGCTACTTTTCAAGAATTAACTTCAAGAAATAAGTGATTCCTTTTAAACAACTTTGTGAAATCATATACTGATTCCCCACCTTCATTTGCTGCAAGAAAATAATCATGTATATTGTGATTTTATCCAGAATTATAGCTGCTGGCTGTCCTCTCTTTCATATTTTATCTCCCTGTTTGGAGATGGCTGGTTAGCCAGAGGGTAAGATTCCTCATGAGAGGAACAATCTAAGATAGGCACAGTCACAAGGGACCTCAGGTGAGCAATGTGGAGGCCAACTGAGGTGAGGCATAGAACCTCACCCCCCCCCCCCAGATGAGAGAGACATAGCCTGTGACAGGCTATGTCACAGGCTGAGCCCAGCTAATCATTATTCTGGTACCTTCCACAAATATATGCATATGCATTTCTGTTATGTAAAACCAAAAAGGGGGAAATGTGAGATTCACTTATAATTTAAGTATAAAAATCATATGAATAATCAGTTGATTTGATTGTTTATAGTAACCAAATCAGTTTCTGTGGTATGACTGCTGTTGCATTGTTCACCATGTAAGAACTTGTTCGCTGTGTTAAAACTTGTTCTTTATGCTCCAGAAGATTGGAGACTGTTGAGAATTAAGCTTGGAGTTGATTAATGATAGTGTATTGAGTTCCCTATGCAGAATTCTATTGTTGTTAGCAACCATTTGATCAATAACTGTTAGAGGTGCTCTCTCAGCATCACTCTCGAGCTGTTACGCCTTGAGTCCCCTGGCTGGTCCTTTCAGGTGTTCGATATCTCATCGTGTCACCTCCTCAATCTGCGGGTCAGAGGCAGGGAGGGAGCCGACACTGCAACTTTGCTGAATTCAGATATTAGTTCTATATTAGTTTTGGAGTGGAGTCTTTAGGGTTTTTTTTGTATAATATCATGTCATCTGCAAATAGTGACAGTTTGACTTTTTCTTTACCAATCTTCAGACAGCCTTATAATCAGGCTTGCTGCAGCCACACATGGAGTCTCTCAGTCACAAGCCAGGGACTTTTCCACAACTCACAGCTCTGCCCATCTCTTCTTGCTGGTACCCATTAATGCATGAAGGTCACTTCCTGGCTGGCCTTTTCTCTCTTCTCCAGTCTTATCATTTCTCACTTCCTTCTTCTGCACTTTCAATGTTCACCCTTTGTTCCAGCCCTACTTACAGACATGTGGTTCTCCCACACAACATGCTGCTTGATGTTTGGAGTTGTGTACTTAGTTGCTTCTGTGTGGTTTGTCTCCTTCCACTGGAATATGGGGTGAGGAGAGTGGAGGCTTTGTCTGTTCTGTGTAAAGCAGCATTCCCAGCATTTTGAATGATTTCTGGCACTTCAAAGACACTTTTATAGGATTTGTTGTATAAATGACGGAATGAATTCTCCAGTACCTTTGCACATGCTGTTCCTTCTATTTAAACTGTCTTCTCCCAATGCCCTTCATGAGTTAAATACTATTTCTCTTGCAAAACTTGTTTAAAATATCAATTATTCCATGGAGCTATTGCTAAGATCTACCCCTCACCCCAGAAACACACACACACACACACACACACAGTTGGGTTATGTCTCTTCTGAGCTCCCCTCACATGCCTCCTCCATGCGTAAGTCCCATGAACACCTGGCTGTTCACAAAAGACTAATTCTCTGCCTTCATCCTGTAGAAATGTTACCAGAAAGTGCCTGCCCAGGTACTACTTTATGTGGGGTCAGTGTGACTAACTCTGACAAATGGCTTGTGGGCACCACTTCCAAAACTGGCCCAAAAAATCTTCCTGTGCCACCGTCCAGTTTCCTCTTTCTTCTATCTGTTGACTGGATGTGAAGGATCTAAAAGAGAACTTTAGGGCCCCGGGAATAGTTAGAGCCACATGAGGACTGTCTTGCAAACTCCTGCACTACTCTGCAATACCGTCTATTGGGACCTTTGTTACTGAAGTTACCCTTCCAAACGTTCCACAGTATGGAGTGCTGTCACTGCCATGTTTCTCTTCTTGTCTGTAGTCTGAGCTACTTGGGGCAGGGACTGTGTGTCACATCCCACATGACCAGGGTGTAGTCCAGGGTCTGGAACATAACTGTGAGCAGTTAATGTGTCTGGCAGCAAGTTCATGACTCAGAAAAACTAAGACAAGGCCAATTCTTGGTTTTCTCACTAACAAATGAATTCATCTGCTATTTCCACTATAGAGGATTTCTCACATAGGATGTTTTATCTTGAGCATCACTTGGGCCCCCTCCTCTCTACTGAGATGCCTCACCCACCTTCCCAAGCCCCTGTGCTAGCAAAGCTCTACCCACAGAGCTCACTGAGGAATGGAAAAAGGCATCTATGCCTGATATTTATTCTACCTTGCTCTGAAATGCTTTATTTGTTTTGTTTTTGCTTTAAATATCACTTTTTTTCCTGTTCAAAATGAAATTGTGCCTAATTTCACTTCTCCTTTCCAGCCTAAACTGGTCATTACAGCTTCTGGCTTTGGTGACTTTATTCTGGTGAACCCTACATTCAGTTGAGATCCTAAAAAAACTAGGTGGGAGTTAACTGTTTCTAAAACAAAGTCCAAAAATGAAATAGTCATTTCAGTTCTAAGCTCACATCCAGCTCACCACATCAAGTAATCCACTGAGATCTGGCGGCAGGATAATTTCAAATCATTATTAATAACAGCAGAGGTTACCATCTCAAGGAACTATGTGCCAGGCACTATAGTACACACCTAAAATGCCTCAATTTTAGGGTCTATTCAGGATACTTGTGACAGTGAACAGAGGCACTATTAATGAATGAGTATGTCAGGACACAAATCATACACCTAGACTGGCCCAGAAAAAGCAGGGCAAATGGTGACCCTGCCCACATGTCAACTGAAGAAACACTGACATGGTAGAGCAGGAATCTTATCAGGTCACACAGCTTAGGAGGTGGGAGGATTCAAAGACAGGTCTGTCTGACCCCAAACCTCATGTTCTTTCTATTGCCTTTGTGTAAAGTCCTGGGGACAGTGGGAGGAGGTGGGAAGGCAGAGGGTGGAAGTGAGGAGAGGGGGAGATGAGGGTGATAGACTGGTTACATCAGCCGGCTCAGCTGGTCAGCCCCATAGGCTGCCACTCCCACTGCCTAGTTGAACCCTTCTGGGATGCAAAGCCACATGAAGAGTATGGTGGGAAACAGTCAACACATGTTCACTAATGATGACTTCCTAAATTTTTCTGGGAGAAAGAAAGAGAAAGTGAGAAAAAAAAGAACCAAAACAGAATCTTGGGATGTGGGCGCCTATGCCAGAAGCATACTGAGCAGAAGCACAGCCATTTTGGATTTGTTCGCCATTCTACCTGTTCCTTGACCTTTTCTCCTTTTACACTGATTTATTGCCTACCGGAATCATGATGAAAGCAGCCTGGAATGTTATCCCCAGTGTTATCAGATTTCTTTGTTCTATACCCTCTAGCTAGTCATTAAGATTTACCTTTAACTATAGTAACTTAACCTCTGTTTCTCCTTTACTCCTGTATAAAAGTCGTACACATTAAAGCCTCATTGGCATTCTGCACCAGACAGTCTGTCCTCCTGTTATTTTGTATATACAGCCTGACGCCCCCACTCAGGACCTGTTCGACTCCTGCCGGCAGACTCTGGTAGAAAGTGGCACCCGAACAGGGACCTGAGTACAGGGGGAATTCGTCAAGGAGCCACCAGGGAAGAAGTAGCGCTACGCTCGAGACGCAGCTCCGCGAGCAACGGAGTGTGGGGACGGTGGTAAGAACAGGAACCCAAAGAGGTGAAGCCCACGTAATAAAAGGGCGACTTATATCTTCTCTTTGGCTTTCCTTTTAAAAGAAATACAAACAGGCGCTCGTCAGCCAGTTAAAAGGGAATAGCCCGGCTGCTGTTCTTAAGACTTGAGCGATAGGTTCTCCCGTGACACCCTCAGCAAATCCCCCAGATTCTCTGGGAACGTTCACTGAGTGGAGAACGGGATTCTTTTCAGGACTCTCTTTTTGGATGCGAGGGACCGAGGAAGGCCGTGAGTGACAGCGAGGGTCTGGCTGAGGCTACACCTAAGTGACTGCTCAAAAGCTTACGTGTCTGGAATTGGACCCCGACAGCCCGACCGGGTATCCATGTGAGAGCTCCCGCTTTATCTTTCTCTTTCACTTCTCACTGACTCTGTCGCCTGTCTTTAGTTTAATAGAAGTGTAAAAATAGATTCATCTATAATATGGGGAATGGGAGTAGCCACTCACTTTTTGCTCAAATGCTTAAAAATATGCTGAAAAATCACGGAGCCCGAGTAAGTCAGCAATAACTTTTACAATTTTTAGATTTTATAGAAAAGATTTGTCCGTGGTTCGCTGAGGAAGGAACCGTTGATCTTAAACTTTGGGCAAAAGTTGGAGAAGCTCTGCAGGCCCATTTTGAAACTCACGGCCCTGAGAAGGTCCCCGTAGATGCCTTTTAAACTCTGGTCTTTAATCAGGATAGCCTCGACCCAAGGCATGAAGGGCACAAGAGACCGAGTAGCAAGGAAGGATCCCACAGTGAAAATACTCCAGGGCCTGAGCCTTCAGCACCACCAGAACCCATATATACAGAGGTGGCTGATGAAGGGGAATGGGAAGGTGACAAGGAATCCTTGATAGACCTTAAGAGGCCCGGAAACAGTTATGCACCTCTACCTGAAATTTGTCTATGTAGAACTTTTAGTAAGCTAATAGCTGAAGGAACCTTAAAATATTCTCCCCCTACACCCCACCCCCTTCAGTTGTTGCAGGACTTGATCCCCCTCCTCTGACCACTTTTGCCGTGTCACCTTTAAAACCCAGACCAGAAAAACGACAGCTGTTGCCATTACAACAGCTCTCCCCTTTACAAAAGGCTATACACAACAGGCGGCAGATAAGGGAGAAGACACCATGGGTTTCGTGGCTTGTCCCATTTTTGAGGAAGTTGATGCATAAGGGGTCGGGCACAGGGTTCATCGACCTATTCCTTTTAAACAGCTTAAGGAGTTGAAGGCTGCTTGTCCTTCTTATGGAGCTACTGCCCCATTTACCCAGGCTATGCTTGAGGCCCTCTCCACTGATGCCCTTCCACCTTCAGATTGGAAGGCAATTGCTAGGGCCTGCCTTAGTGGAGGAGATTATTTGCTGTGGAGGTCAGAGTATGCTGAGCAGTGTCAGAAAACAGCAGATATTAATAGAGCCCAGAACCACCCAGTCACCTTTGAAATGCTGATGGGGGAAGAACAATATAGCAACCTCAATAGACAGCTATATTTAGACCCTGCAGCCTATGCACAGATTGACGCTGCAGCTAAGAGAGCTTGGATGAAGTTACCCTCTGGGACAGGAGCACGGTCAGAGGACCTCTCAAAGATCAGGCAGGGGCCAGATGAACCTTTTCAAAATTTTGTCTCTCGCTTGATGCAGACCTCAGGTAGACTAATAGGAGATGCTGATGCTGGGCTCCTTCTTGTAAAACAGCTGGCCTATGAGAATGCAAATTCTGCATGTCAAGCAGCTCTTAGACCTTTCAGGAAAAAAGGAACCATTTCTGATTACATTAGACTCTGCTCGGATATAGGCCCTTCTTATACCCAGGGCCTTGCTATGGCCGTGCCCTTCAGGGGAAGACAGTTAAAGAGGTCCTCTTCCAACAAAAGACTAACGTGTCAAAACATACCCCTGGCCCTCCATGCAGTTGTTTCGGCTGTGGACAGGTAGGACATCAGGTGAGGCAATGCCCGCATAGGAATAAGGGAGACAGTTCCAGATCAGGGGATAAGCCTATGGGCCTCTGCCCTCATTGTAAAAGGGGAAACATTGGGCCAAAGAGTGTTACTCTAAAAAGGACAAGGATGGGAATGTTCTTCCATCTAATTCGGGAAATGGGAGGAGGGGCCAGCCCCAGGCCCCGAAACAGTGTTATGGGGCTCTTCAAGCCTTCGTCCCAAGGCAAGGAAATCCATTTGTGACCTCTACCGAGCTACCTCAGGCAGTGCAGGACTGGACCTCAGTCCCTCCTCCTACTCAGTACTAACCCCAGAGATGAGATGGGCATGCAGGCCCTTCCCACAGGAGTATATGGCCCACTCCCTGTTGGATGTGTAGGATTATTATTAGGCAGAAGCAGTGCCACCATGAAAGGCCTTTTAGTAGCACCAGGTGTGATAGACCCAGATTATGAGGGAGAAATAAAAATTATGGCTCTCATTCTCCAACAGCCATAACAGTCATTCAACCGCCTCAGAGAATCGCACAATTGGTTCTCATACCAAAAGTAGAATCTCCAAACAAATATATAAAGGATAAAAGAGGTCAGGTGGGTTTCAGCTCGTCTGATGCATATTGGGTTCAATTTATTGGCAATAAGCTCCCAGAATTAACTTTAACCATAAGAGGAAAAAGAATAATAGGGCTCCTAGATACTGGAGCTGATGTATCTGTTTTTGCCAGTGATCAATGGCCCTATGAGTGGCCTAAACAACCTACAGTGACACGCCTTCAAGGCATAGGATAAAGTCAAAATTCAGAACAGAGTACTGACATTCTGTTGTGGAAGGATGATGAAAATCACAGTGGCAGCTTTCAGCCATACATAGTTGCTGGCCTTCCGGTAAATTTATGGGGAAGAGATGTCATGAAAGAGATGGGAGTCTATCTCTATAGTCCCAATGATAAAAGTTACTACACAATTATTAGATCAAGGGCTCCTTCCATCCCAAGGTCTTGGGACTGAGGGACAAGGCATCATTCAGCCTATAATCCCTCGACCTAGAACTGGTAGACAAGGACTAGGATATTTTTAATAGAGGCCTCTGAGACTCCTGCTCCCCATGCAGATCCTATAACGTGGCTCAGTTATACTCCTGTATGGGTGGATCAGTGGCCTCTTTCAAATGAAAAAATACAAGCGGCAGAGGTGCTAGTGCAGGAACAACTCAACCGTGGTCATGTAGAACCGTCTAATTCACCTATATTTGTGATAAAAAAGAAATCAGGAAAATGGAGGTTGTTACAACACCTGAGATGGGTTAATGAGACTGTGGAATTAATGGGGGCATTACAACCTGGGCTCCCTTCCCCATCTGCTATTCCGCAGGGCACCTTTAAAATAATATTGGATCTAAAAGATTGTTTTTATACCATCTGTTTGGTAGAAAAAGATAATAAAAGATTTGTCTTTAGTGTGCCATCTGTCAATTTTAAAGAACCCATGAAACGTTATCAGTGGAAAGTTCTTCCTCAGGGTATGGCAAATAGCCTGACCCTTTGTCAAAAGTTTGTCCCAAGGCTATAGAATTAACCAGAAAAAATATAAACAAGTGTATATTATACATTATATGGATGATATTCTCATTGCTCTTCAGAATGAGGGGATAGTTCTTGCAACATTCAGTTCTATACAGAATGATTTAGCTAAGGCAGGGCTTATTATTGCTCCAGAGAAGATTCAAACTCAGCCGCCTTTTCAATATTTAGGAAAAACTCTATATGCAAAGGTCATTCTACCTCAGAAAATACTATTGAGAAAAGATAATGTGAAGACATTGAATGATTTTCAGAAATTACTAGGGGCTATAAACTGGATCTGACCTCATTTAAAATTATCTACAGGAGAATTAAAGCCTTTGTTCGAAATCTTAAAAGGTGATCCCGACCCAACTTCTGCCAGAACACTCACCCCTGGAGGGAGAGCTGCCTTGGAAAAGGTAGAACAGGCCTTAGAGAATCAGCAACTTTCATATATTGAGTATTTAAAAATTTAGAAGTTTATGTGTTGGCTTCCTCACATACCCCGACTGCTGTAATATGGCAGGAAGGACCTCTTTTGTAAATACACCTTCCTGTTTCAACTACGAAAGCACTTACCCCTTACCATGAAGCAGTCTCTGCCATAGTTCAACTTGCTAGAGAGAATGCGCGTAGATACTTTGGCAGAGATCCAAATTACATCAGGGTCCCATTTAAGAAGGATCAGATTATTTGGTTGTTTGCCTCTTCTGATGCTTGGGGGCTGGCATTTGCTGACTTTACAGGACAGATAGGCACCCATATACCCAATAATAAGTTGCTTCAATTCGCAGACATACAAGAATTTATTTTTCCAAAAAAAATGCATAAAACACCTATTGAAGGAGCTGAAAATGCATTTAGTGATGGCTCTTCAAATGGAAAATCTGTCTTTCTATTTAAAAACCAAACTTATACATTTTTTAGTCCCACCTCTTCAGCACAAATTGCAGAACTATGCGCTGTTGCAGCTTTGTTCCCTGGTGCCCCCTCTGAGCCTTTTAACTTATGGACAGACAGTCAATATATTGCAAAAGCCATTCCCCCCTTAGAAACTACTGCAGCTATAGAATCTCTCAATATAGAAATAAGAAATTTATTCACCCAGATACAAACACACATACACAATCGCAAAGTCTCCTTCTTTGTATAACATATTAGAGCACACACAGGCCTACCAGGTGCCTTATCCTCTGGGAATGCTGAGGCTGACATTGCTACTTGCAATGTTTTCCTCTCTCAATTACAGCAAGCCCAGCAATCCCATGCTTTACATCATCAAAATAGTCAGAGCTTAAGACAACAATTTCAAATTTCTTGAGAGGCTGCCAGACAGATAGTGAAGCAATGTCCCAGATGTCCCAATCACCATACTGTTCAACACCAGGGAGTTAATCCCCAGGGTATTATGCCTAATCAGCTGTGGCAGATGGATGTTACAAAAATACCTGAGTTTGGGAAGCTTAAGTATGTCCATGTTTCTATAGACATCTATTCTGGCTTCATCATGGCTACAGCACAAACTGGAGAAGCCACTAAGCACGTTATAGCCCATTGTTGAAAATGCTTTGGCATTACAGGAGTGCCAAAAGAGATTAAAACAGACAATGGGACCAGCTTTACCAGACGCGCATTTCAGCATTTCTGCAAGCAATTCCAAATCTTTCACAAAACGGGTATTCCTTACAATCTCCAAGGACAAGGTATTGTGGAAAGGACACACAGTACCCTGAAGCATCAGCTTTGAAGAATAAAAAAGGGGGAGTTATACGCAGAAACTCCCACAAATTATTTAAACCATGCACTTTTTATTTTAAATTTCCTCACCATGGATGCACAGAGCAGGTCTGCAGCAGATAGATTTTGGTATCCAAAAACAAAAGATTCATATGCTATGGTGAGGTGGAAGGCTCCTCTCATGGGTCAATGTAATGGCCCAGATCCGGTGCTAATCTGGGGATGAGGGCATGTTTGTGTTTTTCCACAGGATGCAGATGGTGCCAGGTGGCTCCCCGAAAGGCTTGTTCGCCATGCTGATGGTCATCATCCTCAGCAGCCTGTTGGCCACCGGAAGAACTAACTGTACACATTGGGCATTTGTGCCAGACCTTCCGATCCTCCACCCAGTGGTTTGGGATGGCCCAGAGATCATTGTCCAGGTCAATGATACCAGGATTCTGGGCCATCCTTCCACCTCCAGGAATTCGCCTTCCCTGAGCCCTTATCAGAATTATTCAGCCGAAGGAAAAGGAATGCCAGTGTGCTTCCATGCTGGACCTTCCGACAATTCTATTGATGTTAAATTTTGGTCCCTCCTCACTAACGCGGTTATGGACAACAAAGGTAACAGTGCTCATGCCCGCGGTGAGTATGTCCTGTCCTGGGATGACTAACCATTCCAAGAGTAAATCCAAATGTGACTGACCATGGACATCCTCTTCCCCCTCAGCAAGTGCCTTATTGTGGCACAGAGAACAGGAGGGTTAATGCAACTATATTATGGACCCGTTGTGTGGAAAAAAACCCAAAATGTGTAATATGTCAACAGGGCACTATTGGGACTGGTCTACCTGTGATAACTGTTCAGATCATCAGCTGACGGCTGGAATGTGGTGGTCTAGTAATGGGCA
Organism: Smutsia gigantea; assembly: GCA_032199065.1. Classification (NCBI taxonomy): domain Eukaryota; kingdom Metazoa; phylum Chordata; class Mammalia; order Pholidota; family Manidae; genus Smutsia; species Smutsia gigantea. The sequence continues at coordinate 388,980 of JAVSCE010006531.1, forward strand.
TCGTCAAACTTACATTTGGAAGCTGGCAGCTGCAACAGGATGAAGATTGAACGTGAATGATCAAAATGAAGACTGGGGTTTTAATAATAATGCAAAAGATTTTACTATGCTTGCTTGTGTCAATCCCCCTTATCTTCTATTAATCGGTGATATTAATATAAATGTGGGGAATAATTCAAAATTCAATGTTAGCTGTAATAATTGTAACTTTACTTCCTGTGTAACTTCTCTATCAGAAAATCAGACTGTTTTGGTTGTCAATCAACAGTCTTTTGTAATGACACTTGTCAGTATGTCCGGGGATTGGTTTTCAGAAAAAGGCTATAAAGCCCTCACTCTTATCAACCAAGAACTCACAATTAGACAAAAAAGAGCCACAGGGCTCATCATAATAGGCATAATTGCACTCCTGAGTCTTTTAGTGACCACTGTGTCTACCGCGGTAGTGCTGACCTCAGAAATTCAGACTGCAGATTTTGTAAATAATCTGACTCATAATGTGTCTCTTGCCTGGGCCACCTAAGAATCAACTGATTCCAAAGTGGAACATAAGCTCCAGGCCTTAGAGCAAGCGGTGCTTTACTTGGGTGATCAAGTTAATGTGTTGAAAACTTGGAGTCTTCTGAAATGTCATGCAGATTATAGCTCTATTTGTGTTACTGCGCTTAAGTATAACAATACTAACTACCCTTGGGATAAGGTGAGGGCCCACATGCTAGGAGTTTGGGAACATGAGAATAAACACTTGACCTAAGAAAGCTACATCAAGAGATAATAACTGAGACTTCCGGGAAGATGGCGGTGTGAGCAGGGCGGCAGAAATCTCCTCCCAACACTATATTTAACTACAAAAACACAGAAAATACATCTATTCCTAAAAGAGAGACGAGAATACATAGGAAAGCGCACAGCGTGCAGCTACACCCAAGAGGACTCGGCACCCCAAGAGGCGGGTAAGATACGGAGCCGCGACCCGGCAGGACCGGAGCCCTCCCCCACCCCAGGGCACCGGCGGGAGGAGAGGATTCAGAGCCAGGAGGGAGTGGAAGTGCACCCCGAGAAGTAGCCAGCCCCGGGGATCTGTGCGGGGAGCGCTGACCCACATTGCACAGTGCAGCGGAGATTGGAGAGACAGAGGGGCAGGATCTGAGCGGGGGACGCGCCAGGGTGCTTGCAGCCGGCTCCGGGAAGGAAAAAAAAAAGTGCGCGCTTTCTTCAGAGGTCTTAAAGAGACAGGAGCCCAGCGGAGGAGCCGGATCGCACCAGCACACTCAGCCCAGCAGGCTGGGAGTCCTGGGGAGTTTCAGATGCCTTAGCTGGCGACTGAGGAAGCGTAGCCATACTTAACACTTCTCACTGAGATCAACAGCCTCCTACTCCTTCCCACCCCTGCCAGAGCGATAAAGGGCCCTGCGGAGCGGCACAGTCACAGCTGTGGAATAGTGGGGCAATAGCGCCACCTAGAGCATTCCCACAGAATCTACGTCCAGTGGGCATCTTTTTTTGTTCTTTTGTTTTGTTTTGTTTTTTTGTTTTGTTTTTGTTTTTTCTTTTCTTTCTTTCTTTTTTTTTCTTTTTTTTCTTCTCTTTTTAAAGTCTTAAAGAGCCCAGCTGACATACGTGGCAACTATCAGTGACCAAATTATACAGCCATGAAAAGACAGAGGAATATGGTTCAGACCAAAATCAACCAGACAACCCCAGAGAGGGTGTCTGAAGGGATGGAAATGCACAGCCTCCCTGAAAAAGAATTCAGAATAAAAGTCATAACCATGCTGATGGACCTACAGAGAAATGTGCAAGAGCTGAGGGAGGAAGTGAGGGAACTGAGGAAAGACAATACAGAAATCAGACAAGCAATTGACGGGCTTAACAGCAGAATGGATGAGATGTGAGAGACTGTTAATGGAATAGAAAACAGAGAACAGGAGTACAGAGCAGCTGAGGCAGAGAGAGATAAAAGGATTTCTAGGAATGAAAGAATATTAAGAGAACTGTGTGACCAATCCAAACGGAACAATATTCGCATTATAGGAGTACCAGAGGAAGAAGAGAGAGAAAAAGGGATAGAAAGTGTCTTTGAAGAAATAATTGCTGAAAACCTTCCCTCGCTGGGGAAGGAAGTAGTCTCGCAGTCCACCGAAGCTCATAGATCTCCCAACACAAGGGACCCAAGGAAGACAACACCAAGACACATAATAATTAAGATGGCAAAGATCAAAGATAAAGACAGGGTATTAAAGGCAGCTAGAGAGAGAAAAAAGATCACCTACAAAGGAAAACCCATCAGACTATCATCAGACTTCTCAACAGAAACCTTACAGGCCAGAAGAGAATGGCATGATATATTTAACGTTATGAAACAGAAGGGCCTCGAACCAAGAATATTGTATCCAGCACGATTATCATTTAAATATGATGGAGGGATTAAACAATTTCCAGATAAACGAAAGTTAAGAGAGTTTGCGTCTCATAAACCACCACTACAGGATATCTTAAATGGACTGCTCTAGAGGGAAGCACATCTAAGGCTAAAAAGATGTCATCAGAGAAAAAAAAATCATAGCAAAGAAAGCAGACCATCCAAATACCAACTAAAGGCAAGGAATAAAACACCTATTATAGAAAGAATGGAGGAGGAGGAATAAGAAGGGAGAGAAAGAAAGAAACATCAGACTGTGTTTACAATAACTTAACAAGAAAGTTAAGTTAGATTGTTAGATAGTAAAGAAGCAACCCTTGAACCCTTGGTAACCACGAATCTAAAGCCAGCAATGGCAATAAGTACATACCTATCAGTAATCACCGTAAATGTAAATGGACTGAATGCACCAATCAAAAGACACAGAGTAACAGAATGGATAAAAAAGCAAGACCCATCTATATGCTGCCTACAAGAAACTCACCTCAAATCCAAAGATATACACAGACTAAAAGTGAAGGGATGGAAAAAGATATTTCATGCAAACAACAAAGAGAAAAAAGCAGGTGTTGTAGTACTTGTATCAGACAAAATAGACTTCAAAACGAAGAAAGTAGCAAAAGATAAAGAAGGACATTACATAATGATAAAGGGGTCAGTCCAACAAGAAGATATAACCATTATAAATATATATGCACCCAACACAGGAGCGCCAGCATATGTGAGACAAATACTAACAGAATTAAAGGAGGAAATAGACAGCAATGCATTCATCTTAGGAGACTTCAACACACCACTCACTCCAGAGGACAGATCAACCAGACAGAAAATAAGTAAAGACACAGAGGCACTGAACAACACACTAGAACAGATGGACCTAACAGACATCTACAGAACTCTACACCCAAAAGCAACAGGATACACATTCTTCTCAAGTGCACATGGAACATTTTCCACAATAGACCACATACTAGGCCACAAAAAGAACCTCAGTAATTTCAAAAATATTGAAATCCTACCAACCAACTTCTCAGATCACAAAGGTATAAAACTAGAAATAAATTTTAGAAAGAAATCAAAAAGGCTCACAAATACATGGAGACTTAACAACACTCTCCTAATTAATCAATGGGTTAACGACCAAATCAAAACAGAAATCAAAGAATATATGGAGACTAATGACAACAACAACACAAAGCCACAACTTCTGTGGGACGCAGCAAAGGCAGTTCTAAGAGGAAAGTATATTGCAATCCAGGCCTATTTAAAGAAGGAAGAAAATTCCCAAATGAATAGTCTAAAGACACAATTACTGAAATTGGAAAAAGAAGAACAAATGAGGCCCAAAGTCACCAGAAGGAGGGACATAATAAAGATTAGAGAGGAAATAAATAAAATTGAGAAGAATAAAACAATAGAAAAAATCAATAAAACCAAGAGCTGGTTCTTTGAAAAAATAAACAAAATAGATAAACCCCTAGCCAGACTCATTAAGAGAAAAAGAGAATCTACACACATAAACACAATTAGAAATGAGAAAGGAAAAATCACGACGGACCCCACAGAAATACAAAGAATCATAAGAGAATATTATGAGAATCTATATGCTAACAAGCTGGAAAACATAGAAGAAATGGACAACTTCTTAGAAAAATACAGCCTTCCAAGACTGACCAAGCAAGAAACAGAAAAACTAAACAGAACAATCACCAGCAACGAAATTAAATCGGTAATCAAAAAACTACCCAAGAACAAAACCCCAGACCAGATGGATTCACCTCTGAATTCTACCAGACATATAGAGAAGAAATAACACCGATTCTCCTTACAGTTTTCCAAAAAATAGAAGAGGAGGGAATACTTCCAAACTCATTCTATGAAGCCAGCATCACTCTCATGCCAAAACCAGGCAAAGACCTCACCAAAAAAGAAAATTACAGACCAGTATCCCTGATGAACGTAGATGCAAAAATACTCATCAAAATATTAGCAAACCGAATTCAAAAATACATCAAGAGGATCATACACCATGATCAAGTGGGATTCATCCCAGGGATGCAAGGATGGTACAACATTCGAAAGTCCATCAACATCATCCACCACATCAACAAAAAGAAGAACAAAAACCACATGATCATCTCCATAGATGCTGAAAAAGCATTTGACAAAATACAGCATCCATTCCTGATTAAAACTCTCAACAAAATGGGTATAGACGGCAAGTACCTCAACATCATAAAGGCTATATACGAAAAACCCACAGCTAACATCATACTTAATGGCAAGACACTGAAAGCTTTTCATCTAAGATTGGGAACAAGACAGGGATGCCCACTCTCTCCACTGTTATTCAACATAGTACTGGAGGTCCTAGCCACAGCAATCAGACAAAACAAAGACATACAAGGCATCCAGATTGGTAAAGAAGAAGTCAAATTGTCACTATTTGCAGATGACATGATACTGTACATAAAAAACCCTAAAGACTCCATTCCAAAACTACTAGAACTAATATCTGAATTTAGCAAAGTTGCAGGATACAAAATTAACACACAGAAATCTGTTGCTTTCCTATACACTAACAATGAACTAACAGAAAGAGAAATCCGAAAAACAATTCCATTCACAAATGCATCAAAAAGAATAAAATACCTAGGAATAAACCTAACGAAGGAAGTGAAAGACCTGTACTCTGAAAACTACAAGACACTCCTAAGAGAAATTAAAGAGGACACTTACAAATGGAAATGCATCCCATGCTCTTGGCTAGGAAGAATAAATATTGTCAAAATGGCTATACTACCTAAAGCAATCTACAGATTCAATGCAATCCCTATCAAAATACCAACAGCATTCTTCAATGAACTGGAACAAATAATTCTAAAATGCATATGGAACCACAAAAGACCCCGAATAGCCAAAGCAATCCTGAGAAGGAGGAATAAAACAGGGGGAATTACACTCCCTGACTTCAAGCTCTACTACAAAGCCACAGTAATCAAGACAATTTGGTATTGGCACAAAAACAGACCCACAGACCAGTGGAACAGAATAGAAAATCCAAACATTAACCCAAACATATACAGTCAATTAATATTTGATAAAAGTGCCTTGGATATACAATGGGGAGATGACAGCCTCTTCAGCAGCTGGTGTTGGAAAAACTGGACAGCTACATGTAAGAGAATGAAACTGGACTACTGTCTAGCCCCATACACAAAGGTAAACTCAAGGTGGATCAAAGACCTGAATGTAAGTCATGAAACCATAAAACTCTTAGAAAAAAACATAGGCAAAAATCTCTTGGACATAAACATGAGCAACTTCTTCATGAACATATCTCCCCGGGCAAGGGAAACAAAAGCAAAAATGAACAAGTGGGACTATATCAAGCTGAAAAGCTTCTGTACAGCAAAGGACACCATCAGTAGAACAAAAAGACATCCTACAGTATGGGAGAATATATTCATAAATAATGTATCTGATAAAGGGTTGACATCCAAAATATATAAAGAACTCATGCACCTTAACAAACAGAAAGCAAATAATCCAATTAAGAAATGGGCAGAGGACATGAATAGACACTTCTCTAAAGAAGAAATTCAGATGGCCAACAGGCACATGAAAAGATGCTCCACATCGCTAATCATCAGAGAAATTCAGATTAAAACCACAATGACATATCACCTCACACCAGTGAGGATGGCCAACATCCAAAACACAAACAACAACAAATTGTTGGCGAGGATGTGGAGAAAAGGGAACCCTCCTACACTGCTGGTGGGACTGCAAATTAGTTCAACCATTGTGGAAAGCAGTATGGAGGTTCCTCAAAAAACTCAAAATAGAAATACCATTTGACCCAGGAATTCCACTCCTAGGAATTTACCCTAAGAATGCAGCAGCCCAATTTGAAAAGGACAGATGCACCCCTATGTTTATTGCAGCACTATTTACAATAGCCAAGAAATGGAAGCAACCTAAGTGTCCATCAGTAGATGAATGGATAAAGAAGAGTGGTACATATACACAATGGAATATTATTCAGCCATAAGAAGAAAACAAATCCTACCATTTGCAACAACATGGATGGAGCTAGAGGGTATTATGCTCAGTGAAATAAGCCAAGCCGAAAAAGTCAAGTATCAAATGATTTCACTCATATGTGGAGTATAAGAACAAAGGAAAAATACTGAAGAAACAAAATAGCAGTAGACTCACAGAACCCAAGAACGGACTAATAGTTATCAAAGGGAAAGGGACTGGGGAAAATGGGTGGGAAGGGAGGGATAGGAGGGAAAAAGGGGCATTATGATCAGCAGACGTAATGTTGGCGGGGGGCACGGGGAGGGCTGTACAACTCAGAGAAGACAAGTAGTGATTCTATAGCCTCTCACTACGCTGATAGACAGTGACTGTAATGGGGTTGGTGGGGGGGACCTGATGGAAGGGTATTTTAATAACCATAATATTGCACATGTAATTGTAGATTAATGATACCAAAATAAATTATATATTTTTATTTATTTATTTATTTATTTTTATTTTCCCCCAAGAGGAAGAGGTGGCAGTTATGCCCAGAGGAACCCGAGCTTTGGGGGTCAGAGAGCCCTGCGCTCAGTCCCACCTCAGCCCTCACTAGCTCTGTGACCCTGCAGACTGTCACTCTGTGAAAAGTCCTGCCCCCTGGGAGCACTGAGGAGTCTGGAAGCGTTTATGTGAGGACAGGTCCACCCACAACAAAATGGCTTTCATTGCTGATGCTTCAGGTTTTTTCTACCAAGGAGAGAAGAGGTGTCTGAGGGTCTCTTCCCAACATAGACTAAGTAGAGTGAACCCTCCCAAATACCAGTATCTTCTTATTTGTCTATCACTGTACTTGATTATTTTAAGTCAGCTCAGCCTAGAGATCTTTTCAACCACTAGCCCGTTGTTGGACTGTAAACATGTTACGGGAGCTTTTGTCAATCAGTTCTCAGAGAATGTTTATTAATAGCAGCTTCCTTGTCGTCATCCTTTGACACGTAGTGAGCTGGACGGAGGGACTGAGTTAAGTGTCCTGCCAGAGTTTACAGGAGGGGATTTGGACCATCTGTGCAGGTGAAGCAGCTGGGAACCTAGCTGAAGAATCAGTTCAGCCCTTGAAAGAGCATAAGGGGAAGAATAAACCCAACACCTCAGCCTATGGAGGACATCCGTCTTTTACAAAATGCCAAAGTCAAAGTTGTTTCAGAGTGGTGGTTTCATGCTGTGCTTGAAGAAGTTTGCTCTGAGGGAACCAAAATGCAACCACTGCTTGCCAAGTGGAAAGGACAGCACAGGAGAAAGGGAGACCTGGTCCTACAACAATCGCCGACTCATCTGTTTGAATTCTAGGCCAGCCACACAGCTTTTAAAGTCCTCAGAGCTGACTGCACAATGCTTTGGCTGTTTCAGGAATATAAACATTTCACCATTTGTGCTGTGAGCTGGGGAAGAGAAGATGTGGAAGACCCACAGTTGGCAGCAGCTGTCAGGCTGGAGGATCTGGGGTCAGAAACCTGGCTCCAGTACTCACTACTGTGTGACCTGGGTGGAGTCCCTTGGCCTCAGTTTCTGCACCTCTAAAGTAAGGATGATAATAGCATCAGTCTCATGGGATGTCATGGGTTAAATAAGGTAATACACATAAAGTGCTTAGAACAGTGGCTGAGTATGCTAAGTGCTCAAAAATGATACCTTTTAAAATTATTTTTTATTATTGAAAGTAAAAGTAATATTTTTTTAAGCATTCTTAGTTTTCAAAATTGAGAAATCCAGTCAATATTAACTCCATGACCAGCTGCGTTGCTGTTTAAGCACCTTAGGGCATGTGGCAGCCATCCATGAGGCACTTCTGTCTCACATTAAATCAAACTGTCAGGCCCTTTATGGGTCCTGGGTTCCTTGCCGTTACCTCTTTGGTATGCTGTGTGCTCACCAGTATACATCATTTATCTCAATTTTCCTATCCCAGCTTATTAGAAATTTGTTTATACATGCTGCCTTGCAAAGTTGCACATTATGAGAGCATTTTTATAGATCATCAAGTAAGTTTATGGTAGTTTTAGTTGCATGAAGCTTCTACCTATGTAATATTACCAATGCCTCAGTTTCTCAAATTATTCACTTCAGCATTGACTAGAGCATAGACTGGAAATAACCTGAATGTCAACTTTAAATAAATGACAGCAGATACAATGGAACATCACACAGCTATAGAAGTGAATGAGGACACTGTGTGTACCCACAACACACAAAGATGCTCCTAAGTACAAAGAGCAAGATGCATAAATGGTGTGAACAGGTGGCCTTTCCTGTGGGATGAAAGGCAAGGGAAACACACACACAGCTTAAACTGTACTCCAGGGGACACACCTTCTAAGGGGCCCTTTCCTCCTCAGACTCTGTTGACCTCGGGAATTTTTGTACCACGTAACTATATTACCTAGTTAAAAAGCAAATGGTATAGAAATAAATGAAAGCTAATACTTTATTTTGGCATTTAAAAACAAAATTGGACGTTCCCAGGGAATGATTGCATTGCAGACAATGACAGTGGGCTCAGGCACATGACCCAGAACATCATCCCTAACCAACACACTGAGATGAACATCCTTAGCCACGAAGTCTGGCAGCACCGATCTGACTGCGCACAAGGGGACTGCCTTCAGCCGTGGGTGGCTGGGGGAGGAGGGGGGAGGAGTTCACCTCAGGCCCCTCCTATCCTCTCCTCTGCATCCCCAGCTGAAGGCAAGGATGGTCAGCAGAGTGACCGACACTGTGGGCTCCCCAGGGGAGCTTCTCTGGCTGGGTGGGAAGTGTGCAGGCATACCAGCCTCTCTAGATGAGTAGAAATTTCTCCTCTGAAACCTTAATGTGTGGGTAGCCAGGCTGAACCTCTGAGGAGAGGGTGTGCACATGACCTGAGCTAGAGCCTGGTGCCATCAGAGTCATGCTGCCCAAGGCAGCTGCAGAGGGAGATGGCACAGACCAGTTCCTGGCACCAAAGAGAGCCACCTCCTCACAGCAGGTCTCAGCTGCACATCTGCAGAATGGGGACAGGAGAGGAGCTCACAGTGGACCTTTCCTGTCCTTCTTGGGTGACTCATGCGTGAGATGTGATGTCTGTCTTCCTCTGCCTTGTGCACTGTTCCTGTATCCTCATCCTCATTGATGCTACTGCTGTCAACTCCTCACATCAGAGACTTTGCCTGTGTTTGCAAAGCCCTCAGACATGTTTACTGAATGAAACAGTCTAATTGTGCAACACAGACAGAAGCATGAGAGGATCAGGAAGGAAAAGGACAGTGGGGTCTGGTGTGTCCCTGGCAGCAGAAACAGGAAACAGAAACAGCAGAGGAGTGGTGGGCAGCAGAGATTTGGAGGGAGGTACCACCCTGAGTGAGGGAGGAGGTACTGAGCCTAACAACCACAGTGACAATATCCACTTGCAGTATTCTGTTATTTGTAAGTAATAAAACACTGGCATGTTAGTATTAAAGAAATCTTTTATCCTAATCATTTACGTATCGATGTACCCAGAGAGTTAGAGGCACATTTTTTTTGAAAGAATTCTAAAATTCTCCCATCCAAATGCCCAAAATTCTCCCTTCCGAAGCATCCTTTTATTTTTCTAATACTTCCTATCATTCTTTTCTCTAGCATTTCTGGTGAGATTAAGAGTATTTTTTTCAGCTTGTGAGTCCTCCCTACTTCCCCAAAACTAGTGTGGGACTGGCTGGACTTGATGCCTCCCCGGGGCTGGGAACAGGTGGGGTGGCAGTGAGCAGCACTG